>OZ004704.1:202362516-202907516 GCA_963924515.1 Vespertilio murinus
TCTGAATCACTAGTAGTAAATAGTGGTAACATTTCCTTTTTGGTTTTGTTTTTGGGATTTTTTAAAAATATATATTTTATTGATTTTTTTACAGAGAGGAAGGGAGAGAGATAGAGAGTTAGAAACACTGTGAGAGAAGCATTGATCAGCTGCACCCTGCACACTTCCCACTGGGGATGTACCCCAAACTAAAGTACATGCCCTTGACCGGAATCAAACCAAGGACCCTTGAGTCCGCAGGCCAACACTCTATCCACTGAGCAAAACCAGCTTCGGATGTTTTGGGGATTTTTATTAACACTATTACAGATGTCCCCCATTCCTACCCCCTTTGCCGATTTCCACCCAGTCCCTACTCACCTCCCTCTGGCCTTCACCACACTGTTTTCTGGGTTGATGGGCTTTGCATATATGTTCTTTGACTGATCTCTACACCTTCCTTCATCCAGCCTCCCACACACCTCCTTCCCCTCTTAGAGCTGTCAGTCTGTTCCATGTAGCCCTCTAGTTCCATTTTGTTCATCAGTTTATTTTGTTCATTAGATTTCACATATAAGTGAGATCACACTGTATTTGTCTTTCTCTGGCTGGCTTATTTTGCTTAGCATAATAATCTCCAGATCCCTCCGTGCTGTCTCAAAGGTTAAGATATTCTTTTTACAGCTACATAGCATTTCATAGTGTAAATGTACCACAATTTTTTTTTATCCACTCATCTACTAATGGACCCTTGGACTGTTTCCAGATCTTGGCTATCCTATAATAAAAGGGTAATATGGAAATCGATCCTAATGGCAGAATGACCAGAACGACCGCTCGACCAGTCACTATGAGGCACACTGACCACCTTTTGGTCCCTTTCCCTGTCTAGCAGGCTCCGATCACCTGATGGCAAATGGGAAACCAGGGGTGGGTGGCGGGAGATGCAGTGGGCACCAGGCCAAGGCTCCCCCCCCCAAGTTGCCCCACACACATGGTGACCTGTGGTGGGGGCAGGGCTGGTGAGTGGTCAGGAACAGCTGACCTCTCGATCCCTTCCACTAGTCGTCAGGCTCTGATCATCTGATGGTGAATGGGGAGCCAGGGATGGGTGGTAGCAGGGGGCAGGGCCACCTGCAGGCAGCTGGGGAAGATGGTCCTAATCATAGGCCAGACCTAGAGACCGTACCTGTGCATGAATTTTGTGCACCAGGCCTCTAGTTATAAATAACACTGCTATGGGGGGGGGGGAATAGCACTGCTATGAACATAGGGGTACATATATTCGTTATGATTGGTGTTTGGGAATTCTTAAGATATATTCTGAGAAGGGGAATTGGTGGATCAAAAGGCAGTTCCATTTTTAATTTTTTGAGGAAACTCCATACTGTTTCCCACAGTGGCTGCACCACACTGCATTTCCACCAACAATGCAGAAAGGTCCCCTTTTCTCCACATCCTCACCAGCATTTGTTGATGTATAGATGGTAGCCATTCTGGCAGGTGAGAGGTGATATCTCATTGTAGCTTTCATTTGTATCTCTTTGATGATGATCAGTGACATTGAGCATTTTTTTTCATATGTCTATTAGCCATCTGCATATCCTCTTTGGAGAAGTGTCTAGAGTATTCAGGTCCTTTGGCCATTTTTTTACTTGGATTGTTTGCCTTCTTGGTGTTGAGTTGTATATGTTCCTTAAATATTTTGGAAATTAACCCCTTATCAGATGTACAATTAATGAAGATTTTCTCCCATGTAGTTGGTTCCCTTTTCATTTTGTTGATGGTTTCTTTTACTGTGCAAAAGCTTTTTATTTTTATGTAGTCGCATTTATTTTTTCCTTTGTCTCCCTTGTCATAGGAGATATATCAGCAAAAATATTGCTACAGGAGATGTCTGAAACTTTAGTGCCTATGTTTTTTCTGGGATTTTTATGGCTTAATGACTTATTTAAGTCATTTATTCATTTTAAGTTTATTCTTGTATGTGGTGTAAGTTGCTGGTACAGTTTCACTTTTTTTTTTTTTTTGCATGTACATTTTAGAAATCAGTACTCAAATTTTATTTTAAATTAAATGTTATTTACTTTTGAACACAGAATAAACCCCAAAATGTTTAGTCAATGTCAGGTATAAATTAGGTCCACATTACCTACAAGCAGTGTGTGATCTAACAATGAGTATGCCCTAAGACCCATGCCCTAGGACAAGCTCTATAAGTAAGACTATCTTTGAGTTTAAGAAACTCAATCTCCTTGGGTGATACCCAACAAGATATCTTATCCTTTGTTTTCCTTTGCATGGCCCAATTTTTCTTGGAGATTGTAGTCAAACAACTTGTTATTCTCATATCTTTGTAATTTCAGAATCTTAGATCTGGACCAACTGGCTTTTAATCAAACCAATTAAGAGAATGTAAGCATGAGTGAAACTTGTGATGAAGGGAAGGGGATTTATGGGACCTGAATTTCTGAAATCATATTAAGGCAACATTGGGCTTCTTGCTGAAACACCAAGATTTGCAAAGGGCTAATAATCTACACTTTTGTCTGCCCTCCTCTGCAGGTCTGGGTCCCCCCAACTTCCCTCCCCAGCAGGCCTGGTCCCCCCCAAATGCCCTCCCCTGCAGGCCTGCCCTCCCTCAAATGCCCTCCTCTGCCAGCCTGGTCACCCCAACTGCCCTCCCCTGCAGGCCTGGTTGTTCCTAAGTGTCCTCCCCTGCAGGCCTGCTCTGCTCTCCCCTAACTGCCCTCCTCTTCCAGCCCAGTCACTCTTAACTGTCCTCCCCTACAGGCATGATTTCCCCCATTTCCCTTCCCTGTAGACCTGGTCCCCCCAACTAGCCTCCTCTGCAGGCCTGTTCTCCCCCAACTCCCCTCCCCTGCATGCCTGGTGCCCCCCAACTGCTGTCCTCTGCTGGCCCAGTCAACTCTAATTGCCCTCCCCTGCAGGCCTGATTGCCCCCAACTGCCCTCCCCTGCAGGACTAGTCCCCACCCCAGCTGCCTTCCCCTGCAGGTCTGGTCCCCCCACACATCCCCCCCCCCCTGCAGCTGCCTTCCCCTGTAGGACTGGTCCCCTCCAATTGCCCTCCCCTGCAGGCCTGGTCTTTCTCTCTTCTGCCAGCCCAGACACCCCTAACTGCCCTCCCCTGTTGGCCTGTTTGTCCACAACTTCCCTCCCCTGCAGGCCATCTTGTGGTGGCCATCTTGTGTCCACAAGGGGGCAGCCATCTTTGACCATATAGAGGCAGTCATCTTGTGTGTTGGAGTGACAGTCAATTTGCATATTACTCTTTTATTAGATAGTATTTGGCCCTGATAAGGCTTTGATTTGGAAAGTCATGGATATAATGCTTAATAAGCAGACATGTTTACCCAGTAAAAGGAATTGCTACAAATGGGCTGCTAGTAATGTGGTAGTAAGGTATCAGGGGGGTGAGAAGGGTTCTCTTGCCCTGTGACTAGGTCTTAGACATTTATCGAGCCTGTCCCTAGACTGTAAACTTCACAGTGTTTCTCATTTTTCCCCTCCCCTTTGTAGGACAGGAAGGTTACACTGGTCTGGAGTTGGGCATTTCCCTTCCCCAGGACAGTTAGGCTGTGGTTACCTAGTTCCCTGAGCCAGGCCTTCCTAAGAACAGAGTGCTCTGGTGTGTTTTCAAACAGTTCCTCTTCCCCTCTCTTTGCTAGAAACATGGGGGAAATGGGAAATTTCTCCCATAAACGGAAGTTCAAAGATTTATTAAAGGTTCTCTGATATTTACTATTAGAACCTGGTCAAGATAATGGAGGTAAACCTCACAAAATTGTGGAAGTCCCTCTATGACTGGGTTTCTCTGGAGTTTTCAGCTCAGAATTGTCCACACTGGGCCTCCAGAGATTTGTCAACCACACTTCAGATTTTCGTACACTGGACACTCATGGTTTCCCTCATGAGCCTCTGCTCTGGGAAGCCGAACCCCCTGTATCTGGCTGTCTCCCCAGTTGGCCCTATGTCTTCCCTCATGTGTACAAGAAGAGTTGTTGATTTTTTTTCCAGTCTGATGAGCTTTTTTCTTATTGTTAAGATGGAGGGGTGACTTTCAGCACCCTGACAAGCAGGAATGGAAACTGGATGTGCTAAACACAGGCATGGGCAAAAGTAGGCTTACAGTTGTAAGTATGTAAGACAGTTTATTCTTGTATTATTTATTATTGTATTATTTTCCAAATGAACAACTATTATCCTACTTTTGCCCACCCCTGTATATTTCAATCACTGCAGAAATTAGTAGCTCAAAGCATGCATAAATCAAGGGAATTGATTGTTGAGAAACAACCCTGAAGCCTGGAGAGGAAAATACATAATTTTCATCTCGATCTTCAAATAAGGTAATAAATGAATGATGTATGATTGCCAATTTTTAAATAGAATGGATCCATAGAGAAGGTGGTGTGCACAGTGAGTCATTTTCTCTTTTGCTATGTGAGCTAGGACAGTAGGTACACCTTTTTTTTTCATTCAGGATTCTATTCAAGCAGTTACTATAGCAAAGAAAGCAAGTAAAAAATGGGCTCCTAGTTGGAGAGACATACTAGAAGGCATGAAGATCTCTTAGTGTCTATAAGAAAAACAGTCTCAGACTTCTGAAAAGTATCCAACAAAGCAAACTGGAAGAAAAGCCACAACCTCTCAATTTCATATGCAACAAAAATACCATGATCCTGAGGAGAATTAGCCCTTGTCAGTCAGCTGTTTCCAACCTGCAGCGAGTAGATGATTTAATAAGGTACTAGTGGAAAAGACCTTGATTCAGGCACAATTTTTTAATCCTTAAGATATAGAAAATTCTTTTTTTTTTAAAAATTCACCCAAGAATACGGTTTTTATTGATTTTAGAGAGAAGAAGGGGGAGAGATGAGTGAGAAATAGTGATATGAGAGAGAAACATCAATTGGTTGCTTTCCTTACATGTCCCAACAGGGGATCCCACATGTGCCCTGACTGAGAATCGAACCCAAAACCATTGGGTGTTTGGGATGACATTCCAACCAACTGAACCACTAGGCCAGGGCTCAAATATATTTAATTACTGTTAATATTCCAATGGCATTCCAAGACATTTCCATTGACAAGTCCATGATATGAATTCTGTAGTCCTGATAAGCTTATGAATGTATGATGTTGCCCTTTAGTTAACACACTGAATATGATGTTATACATGGTATATCAGTTTACCGCTAATTAAGAGATGAAGTTTAAAGATTTATTTTCTGCATTTGATTCTCTTATTTCTTGTTTTGTTGGGGAAAAAAGTAATTTGTTTTTCATTGTGTATTAATATTTTTATTATGTATGATGAAATACATATTGTAAGAACCATCATGCCTCTAATAATGCGTTCTGTATAATTAAGGTGAGTTATTAGAAAAGAACAATGATTAAAACTTTAATTGTGTAACTTATTTTTATAGGAAGTTTACAGAGACTCATCTGAGAACCATTCCCAGTCATGCATTTTCAAATCTTCCCAATATTTCCAGGATGTAAGTCATTTTTTTAATATCAAAAAGTTTGCAATTGTGACATGCTATGTTCCAAATGTGTTCTATCCAGAAAAATAATATATGTATGTAATGTATATGAAGCTTTTATGTATAAAATGTTTATTTCATTTTGCTACATCTCCATTCCCTAATTCCTAAGTGGTTTTTTTAAAGCTAAAATAAATTTTAATTCATTTGATCATTTAATAATTCTTAATGTATTTTAATACATCTTGGGATGTGGCAAAATCTTAGCTAAGAATCTCTCCCATAAACAGATTTCTCTGTCTATAATTGATCTATCTTAATTATTGATTCTTGATTTACTCTTTACCACTAGTATGAATGCTCACATTTTGCCATAAATGTATCCAATGATGTCTGATTTCACTATTACCTAATATAACTAATTCCTAAGTGAGTATATCTAGTCCTGACCTGTTATTAAAAGTGCAGGCTTGCATTACAACCTTCCTTCCAAATATCATCACCTTGATGTCCCATAAGCAGTACACACTCATTATATCCCAAAATAAACTCTTCATCTTCCCCTAAACTGCTCCTTCCCTACTCCTCCTTTTAACAACACTGTCATTTAGTGGCTTATAAGCTAAAAACTTCAAATTCCCCTACAGCTCTTCCTTGTCCCTCATCTCCTTTATACAATTTCCTATTATGTGTCTTCACTTGTCTGTGGAGACTCGTATGAGAGGTATATTACCTGGATGATGGGAGGGGGGGTAGTCAGGGAAGGTTTCCTGGAGGAAAGGGCACCTAATTTGCAATCTGCACTATCTGGCTAAATAATTGAACAAGAAATAAGTAGAAAGATAGTTCCAAGCAGAGAGAAAAGCCGTGGCTATACAGACTGATTCATTTGCCTCTCAGCATAACCATTATGGCTTGTCTCTGTTTAGGTTCTTACAAGGGTATTTCTTGCATCACATGATCTCACACATCTAGAGGAAATAATGAACAACATAAACTGATGAACAAAAACAGACCCAGCGATCAGACTCTCAAACCTCAGAGGGAAAGTAGGGGAGGGTGGGGGTAAAGGGAAGAGATCAACCAAAGGACTTGTGTGCATGCACATGGGCCTGGCCAGTGGCCATGGACAACAGGGGCGTTGGGGGCATATGTGGGGAGGGGTTTGGGATGGGAATGGGGGGATGAGGACAATTATGTGATACCATAATCAATAAAATTTAGAAAAAATGTAATGCAAAAAAATTAAAAAATTAAATAAATTTATCAAGGCTGGGAAGGAATAGTAGAGAAAAATAAGATTGGGAGGAAGTAAGCAAGTACAGGGCCCGTGAATCACTGGAAAGAGTTTGAAATCTTCCCTAAGGGCCATGCCATTGAATGGTTACAAGTAGGAAAGTGACAGATCAGATGTTCTAGAAACCTTCCCTTGACTGTGCTGTGGACAGGAGTAGAAGTGGAACAAGACTGAAGACAAGACTGAAACCAGTGGGGAGGATGAATCAGGGTCCTGGGGAAGAGGATATGGAGAGCTGAATGATGTTGGTTATGTGAGAATAAAGAAAAAGTGACCAAATGTGAGAAATAAATAGGAATACATAATAAACTAGAAAGTTGATTGATTTGGAGGGGGAGGGAGATGGAGAAGAATTTCATTCAATTTTCTGTCTGTGTGGTCGATGAGCATATTTGCCAAGATAGAGAAGTTTTTCATACATTTGCTGTGGAGTTGCAGGGGGTAAGTTAGGAATTCAATTTGGGGCATATGACGTTTAAGGTGCCTTTGGCACATCAAGGTAGACATTAGGACATAATTTTTTCACTCATTCATTCAAGAAAAAGGTATTCAGTCCATATTATGTGCCAATTGTTGTTCTAAGAGATAGGCATATGCCAGGGAACAAATGGACAAAGATCCATGCCCCTGTGGAGCTTGCATTTGAATGAAAGGAGATAGACAATGAATCAAAAAATGTAACAAATTAGATATATACTAGAGGTCCAGTGCACAAAATTCGTGCCTCAGCCCAGCCTGCACCTTCTCCAATCTGGGACCCCTCAAAGGATGTCCTACTGCCAGTTTACAGGGATGGGGCCATGGAGTTGTAGCCAGTCTGGGTAAGGGGATTTTATTCTTTTCTCGTCTTTTTTTCTTTTCTTTCCTTTTCTTTTCTTTTCAGCACCTCCTTGAGCGTAGGCCAGGGCTGGCTAGAAGCAGGTATCTGGGATTTATTTATCTTCTATAATTGAAACTTTGTAGCCTTGAGAAGAGTCTAGGGTCTGCCAGGAGCGGGGGGGGGGGGGGGGGGGGGGGGGCAGGGAGAGAAACCCAAGCCTCCTGCTCACTCCAGCTCCATGGCCACACCATCTCTTTGGTGGGTTAATTTGTATAATCACTCCTGATTGGCTGGTGGGTATAGCAGAGTGATGGTTAATTTGCATGTTTCTCTTTTATTAGTATAGATACTAATTTAGAAGGGACTTATGGATATGGTAAAAATAAAAATAAAAAGCAGGGTAAAGAGGACTAGAAGTAAGTATGTTGGGGTCCTTGGGGAGATCTGGGTGGATACTAGACTTGGGAGTCATAATCAGGTATTTGTAACTTGGAACAGGGAAAGGAGTCAGTAGAGAGGGAGAGGCTAAAAAAAGTGAAGAAATAACAATTTTTTAAGAGCATCAAGGAGCGAGACTGACCTTTTATAGAAGATGGTGACTTTTTATAATGCAACAAGAAAGTAATAGGAAGAGATGGGGCAGGTGCAGGTATATTAATAGGCTTATTTGAAGGGACTTCAAGAAATCCTTATTTCAAGTTTTCTTTCCTTTCTACAAATTATTAAAAGAGCATACTCTCAATCAAAAAATAAAATTAAAAAATAAAGAGTATGTACTAATATTGAGGGTAGAGCTGGCAGAGTTAGAAATTTGAAAAAGTTTTAAATGAATGTGATGAGCAATTAAAGAAAGCAGATCAACTGAGATATTTGAAGGTCTTGCTGAAGATTCCTCCAGGGAGACTGCTAGATTCTCCAGTCTGGGTTACGTGAGCCCGAACCCCATCAAAGCATTTATCACCCTATATGTTAATCCCATTTACCTGCCTATACCTCCCATTGCTGTGAGTTTCTGGAAGCTAGGGGACATGTCTGTTTGGTCATTTATTGAATGAAAGTACACACACATACATGAATAATCATCAAGGAGGTGATATATCTAGGGGCAACAGAGAGATCGCTAAAGAGACCCTAGGTAGGTTTTCCTGGGACGGTACAAATTTTCACCTATTATTCTGGCATAATATTTGCACCCTGTTTTAACTCACAAAAATATCCTATTTTGCATGATAAATGTTATGTTCACCCTAGTGGTTACATAAGACTTAAATGGCAAGAAAAAATTTGAGAAAGAAGTAGGATCTGATTTTTCTTGGTTATAAAAATGGGATTAGCAAGTAGAGAATCACTCTTTTGATCCCCCTGTTAATGGTTCCTACATGTTGGCTCCCCCAATAAAACCTTGAGAAAGCTCTGCACTTCTGAACTAGCAAAGTCAAGAGAAAATTTGGAGCAAGTGGATATGATGCAAAGTTAGATGAACAATTTCGTAGCCTTCAAAATTAATCTTGTCTTTCAGATTGCTCAGCTTCATCCATTATAAATCCCCACAATCTCTACACAATTAGTTATTTTCAACATCTCCTATTGCTTCCTCTATGTTTTAGAGAAGATGTTTGGATCAAAATAATTTCTGTAATGTTATCCACAAGTGGCAATAGCTTGGCAGACCTGATAAATCAAAAGGATAACTGTTTATAGAATAGGCCATTCAAAACAAAAATCACAGGACCTTTAAAATATTCACAATAACCATGGTAAAAACTCAAATGGAGCAGTCAGAGGTCTTCTTAATAACATTGTGTTAATGAAAATATTTTACTGACAGATTCAGTATACACCAGTGTTTCTCAACCATGTCTACACATTAGAGTCATCTGAAAAGCTTTATAAAATAAAAGTGTTTGTCCCATCCCTCACAAACACTGACTTAATTGTCCTGGACCAAGTTTTAGACATTTTTATGTTTTAAAAACCTTCCAGATAGTTCAATTGTGTGGCCAGAGTTGAGAATCTTCAAAAGAGCTACATGTGAACATCGTCTGTCAATTTTTAATTTTTCCAAATGTCATAGAAATGCCTCTCAATAAAAATCAGTCACTGAATTTAGCTGCATTAGTCATTCTCATTACAAGATGGAATTTGAGGAGATTATTTGAAATGTCATTCCTTATGTATTCTTGTAGTTAGACATTTTTCTTCCCCTCCGTTTAGTACTTAAAAACTTTTATTTGAGTTATCTTTTGTTCCCAAAGTTCAAAACAAACCTTGAATTTTCAACTTCATCAAAATTAAGAATAGAAGTATTGAGATAATATGTACTCACCACCCTCTGGAATTTTCCACTTGAGCATTGTGGATTTTGCTTCATCTTCTTTGAAACTACCTCTCTAATTCCATGCTCTTAGGTACACCATTAAAAATGCCTCTCATTAATTTTTTTCCATGTCTTCCATGTTTTGCTCTTTTGAGTAACTCACCTATTCATTCATTCATTCATTCACTTAATACATATTTATTAGGAGTCTACTACATGCCACATACTGTGAAAAGGGATTCAAGATTTAATGGCTACCCGAAACCAACATGGTTCTCCATTTCAGAGAATTTTCAGTGTAATGAGACAGCACAAATCAAATATCATCCTAAAAGTTGCCAAGTTGCTCTGTGATAATTAGGGAAAGGAATTCATGGTAATATGAGGATATATTACAGAATATTTGACCCAATCAGGAAATTTAGAGAAAGCTTCTAAAGGAAGTATCAGTTAAATGAAACCTGAAAGATCAATAGGACTTCATGTACTGGGAAATTTTCAGGTGTCACCAGATCTAAAAATAGTAGTAACTAATTATAACATAACGAGAGGCCTGGTGTACAAAATTTGTGCATGGCGGGGGGTTGGGGGGGAAGTGTCCCTCAGCCCAGCCTGCACCCTCTCCAATCTGGGACCCCTTGAGGGATGTCTGACTGCCCATTTAGGCCTGATGATGGGCAGTCAGATATCCCTTTTCACAATCCAGGACTGCTGGCTCCCAACTGCTCACCTGCCTGCCTTCCTGATTGCCCCTAACTGCTTCTTCCTGCCAGCCTGATGACCCCTAACCACTCCTCTGCCAGTCTGATTGATGCCTAACTGCTCCCCTGCCAGCCTGTTTGCCCCTAACTGCCCTCCCTGAAGGCCTGGTTCCCCCCAACTGCCCTCCCTTACAGGCCTAGTCCCCCTACCTCCAACAATTTTCCCTGCAGGCCTGGGTCCCCCCCAACTGCCCTTCCTGCAGGCCCAGTCACCCCCAACTTCCCTCCTCTGCTGGCCTAGTCACCCCTAACTGCCCTCCCCTGCAGGCCTGGTTCTTCCCAACTGCCCTCTCCTTCTGGCTTAATTGCCTACAACTACCCTGCTTTGCAGGCCTTGTCCCTCCTAAGTGCCCTCCCCTGCTGGTCATCTTGTGTCCACATGGGGGCAGTCATCTTGTGTGTTGGAATGATGGTCAATCTGCATATTACTCTTTTATTAGATAGGATAGGCTTGGTGCATGGGTGGGGGCCAGCTGGTTTTCTCTGAAGGGTGTCCCAGATCAGTGTGGGGGTTCTTTTGGGGCATGGGCAACATGGGCAAGGGGCCTGTGGTGGTTTTCAGGCTGGCCACACCCCCTGGCTACCCAAGCAGAGGCCCTGGTATCTGGGATTTATTCATCTTCTATAATTGAAACTTTATAGCCTTGAGTGGAGGCCTGGGCCCGCCAGAGTGTATGGAAAGCTTAGCTTCCTCCATCACCAGGGAAACCCACGGCTCCTTCCTGCTCACTCTATGGCTGCAGCCATCTTGGTTGGGGTGTTAATTTGGATACTCACTCCTGATTGGCTGGTGGGCATGGCTTGTGGGTGTAGTGGAGTGATGGTTAATTTGCATATTACTCTTTTATTAGATAGTATTAGGGAGAAACCATTAGGGAAGATTACATTTGTTTTATGATCTGGGAGGCCCCTGACAAAGACATCACATCAAAACAGTATGCTTGGAGTTCACAACCCTACTAACATTTTACTTTGTCTTATATTTTTGTGATGTTCAGCTACTTATCCATAGATACAGCTCTGCAGCGGCTGGAATCACATTCCTTCTACAATTTGAGTAAAATGACGCACATGTAAGTACAATGAAAAATGGAGCATAGACCCAAGTTATTTCCCCTCTCAGTTGCTAATGTGGGGGTTCCAGATGGCTGTGATAGTCCAAGTATGGCTGATGGGAAGACCATATGGGGAGATCCTTAGGTTACCTGATGATGCAGAAGGGCCCATCTGAGCCTAGCCTTCTAGCAATCCCCAGGCATTGAACCCACCAGAATAATCCAGACACCAGCTGAATATCAACCAGTAATCCCAGTGGATTGCACATGGAACAGGAGAACAGCCCAGTTAAGCACTACCCAAAATACTAATCCACAAAACTGAGCTGTAATGAAGTGATTGTTATTTTAGCAACTTTGCTTGGGATAATTTGATAGCCAGGCCATTATATATCAGTTAACAATTAGTAAAAGACTCTGAGGATTGGCAAGAGAAAACTGCAAAACTGGCAGGCCTCTTTGTAAATTATTGAGGGTCCTACGTGGAAACAAACCAAGTTTTTCCTGAGTTTTAAACTTCAGGGGGGATACTATTTGGATCCAAAAGTGTGTATCAGATAAAGATTTATACCTGTACTTGAATTCATGCATATTAGTATAACCAATGAACACAGACACTGGGGCGGTGGGGGAATGGCTGGGAAGAAGGGGTCAATTGGGGGGAAAGAAGACATAAGTAAAACTTTAGGCAATAAAAATAAATTAAATAAATAAAGATTTATACCTGTAAAATGAAATACTGGTCACTTCCATTTTCTATTTCATTTCTTCTAAAACAAAGTCAATAGCATATAGATGGTTGCTGTTTTGCTCCTAATAGCTACCAACTACTGAATGCCTTCTGTGGGCAAGCACTCTGCTGAAAGTGCTTCACATATACTGTCCCATTTAATCTCACTAAGCCTCAATTTCCCCTGTGTAAAATGAAGATGGTAACGCACAGCTGACAGAGCTCTTGCCCACATTACTCAGCTAAGAAATCACAATCAGAATGTGAAACTAATAGTGTCTGCCTTCAAAAGTAATACAAGCCATGATATCTCTTTAATGAAAAGCATACATAATTAAGGAAACCCACTGCCTTCAGAAGGATGTTTTTACTTTTATGTGATTTTTTTAAAAAATCACAATTAAATAAAAATTCTACAGCTAGGTAGGCCAAATGTGTGGTTTTTGGCAGATAGTATGATAAGATTTACTTCTGCTAATTCACTAAAGTGAATAAAGTGGTTTATTGGAGGTCTTAGAACACAAGTCTTAGTCCCAAGCATTATATAATCACTAGAGGCCTGTGCACAAAATTCGAGCCTAGGTACGTTGGGGTTGGGGGAGACCCCTCAGCCCAGCCTGCACCCTTTCCAATCTGAGACTCCTAGGGGATGTCCGACTGCCGGTTTAGGCCCGATCCTGGGAATCAGGTCTAACCTGACAGTCAGACATCTTTCTCACAATCCAGGACTGCTGGCTCCTAACTGCTCACCTACCTGCCTGCCTGATTGTCCCTAACTGCCCTCCTGCCAGCCAGATCATTCCTAACCACCTTTGCCTGCCAAACTGATCGTCCCCAACCACCCTCCCTCCCAATGGCCTGGCCGCCCCCAACTGCCCCCACACAGCCTGCTGTTCATTCATTTAGTTGTCCCTCACTAACCACGCCTGCCAGCCTGGTTGCCCCATGCATCCTGCTGTTCAGTCATTTGGTCATCCCTCACTAATCCCCCTGATGGCCTTGTCACCCCAGACAGCCTACTGGTTGTTACTGTTATTGTGATGGCATCCCAAACAATTTGCATATTCCTCTATTATTAGATAGATAAGAGTAGCAACCTGTATCTTCCAGGCCATTTGAAAAAAATCACTTTTATAAAGTCCTATTTCTAGTAGAAAATCTGCTGATAAACTTATATTTTCCTCAATCTGCTTAAAAAATATAAACATTTACAAACTATTTGAATTAACATCTATTATTTGTAATTTCCCAATAAATTAGAAGATGCACCAAAATCATAAATATCACCTTTTGGTTATAGATTATTTTCCCCCCAATTACATAACGGAATGTTAATGGCAAAAGACTTCATTGATAATTATCAAAGTAAAATACTAAGATTTCTTTCATTGAAAAGCCTTGGTAATATAGGAGATCACTTATTCTGTGAATTTATAGGCTATTACTGAAAATGAGAGCTAGTTTAAAAATCCGGACTTAAGCAGCTAAGGATATATTCCAAGAACTTGTCAGATGTTATACTTTTGACCCAGTAATTTCATATCTATAAATTTTCCCTAATAAAATAAACAGAGGAGAAAATGTTTGTATAAAAAGCCATTTGTCTCAAAGTTAATCTATAATAGCAAAAAATTTGGAAAATACTCAAATGCTGAGCTAGGAGAATGGTTTAATATAAAACACTAAGCAACCATTGGATTTCTATTTTTATAGACTACTTGATCCAGAGTAAATGCTTTTGACATAATGCTACTTTAACATAGATATACTAGAGGCCCAATGCATGAAATTCATGCAAGAGTAGGCCTTCCTTCCCCCAGCTTCTGGCACTGGCTTTCCTCTGGATCCGGGACCCCGGCTTCCCTCTGGCCACCAGCTGTCATCCAGGTCCTGGGCTTTCCTTGCAGCCCTGGCTTCATCCTGAAGGACATCCAGAAGGACGTGTGGTCTAATTAGCAAAATATATATATTAGAGGCCCAGTGCACAAATTCATGCACCAGTGGGGTCTCTCAGCCTGGCCTGGGGGATCAGGCTGAAATCAGCTTCCCCAAGGGGTCCCGGATTGCGAGAGGGCACATGCCAGGCTGAGGGACCCTACTGGTGCACAATCGGGGCTGGGGTGGAATGCAGGAAATTGGCCAGCTGATGAGAGACCACAGGAGGGCTCCAAGGTGTGTCTGCCTCATCTCACTCAGTCAGATCAGCCAGACCCCAGCAGCAAGCTAACCTACCAGTTGGAGTGTCTACCCCCTGGTGGTCAGTGGTTAAGTGGCCTTAGCATATCATTAGCATATTATGTTTTGATTGGTTGAATGGATGACCAGACAACTGGACACTTAAGATATTAAATTTTTATTATATAGGAGGCCCAGTGCACAGGATTCATGCACTGGTGGGGAGGGTGGCCTGCGGGGATTGGCCTGCTGTGGGAACACCACTCATCCTGGTCAGCGGAGCTGTTGCATCGGGAGCAGCAACTCATCCCAGTCAGCCAAGTGGCGCTCCCACTGTGGGAGCACGCTGACCACCAGGGGAAGCTCCTGCATTGAGCATCTGCCCCCTGGGAGTCAGTGTGCATCACAGTGACTGGTCAATCAGTTATTCTGGTCATTCTGCTGTCCAGTCACTGGGCTTTTATTATATTGGATATATTATATCCTATATAGGATTACTACAGAGAGAGAAAGAGATAGAGAGAGAGAGAGAGAGAGAGAGAGAGAGAGAGAGAATGAGAGAGAGAGAGAGAGAGAGAGAGAGAGAGAGAGAGAGAAAGAATGAACCACAGCTGGTTTTCTTTGAATCATGGAATAATGTTTAAAACTTTTTACCTTGTATATACATTATCTGTATAGTCTGTTGAAATAAACATTTTAAAAATTAAAGTTTCCTTCAATATGCATTAATCTTGAGATTAATACTTGATGTTAAAATACATGGGTGATTTATTATGTGATAAAAACTTATCATAAAATATTACTTTAAAATTAATTTACCTAATTCTAGTCCCAGTTTTTTTTCCTTTAAATTGTTTTTATTTTAAAATATCCTATATAATATAAGCCTAATATGCTACGTGTCCAGTCATCCCATGACTGGTCGACTGTTCAACCAATCAAAACATAATATGCTAATGATATGCTAAGGCCACTCAACTGCTCGCTATAGCATGCACTGACCACCAAGGTCAGATGCTCCAACCAGTAGGTTAGCTTGCTGCTGGGGTCTGGCCATTTGGGACTGAGCAAGAGAGTCTGGACATGCCCTGAAGCCTTCCCATGGTCTCTCTTTAGCTGGCCAATCTCCTGTGACCCTCCCCAGCCCCAATCATGCACCAATGGGGTTCCTCAGCCTGGCCTGTGCCCTCTCACAATCTGGGACCCCTCAGGGATGGGGGGTGTCGAAGAGCTGGTTTCAGCCTTATCCCGCAAACCAGGCTGAAGGACCCCACTGGAACACGAATTCATGCACCAAGCCTTTAGTGATAAAATAATTATTTATAGAGCCCTCACTGTGTGCTAAGTCACATGTCAAATTTGTTATGGGCATTATTTGGTCCTAACAAGAGTCCTATGGAACAGGAGCTGTTATTGTCCTTATTTACATATGAGGAAACTGTGGCTCAAAAAGGTCAAGGAATCTGCCCAGGTTATGCAGCCAGCAGTGGCAGAGTCAAGGCTCAATCCCAGATCCACCTTATTTTTCAAAAATAGATAGTAGCCAACTTCTGACACATGCTACTCATGGATGAACCTCACAGACATTATGCTAAAGGAAAGAAGCCAGACATGGAAGACTATATATTTATCATCCCATAGATATGAAATGCCCAGATAAGATAGAAAGCACATTAGTGGATCCTCAGCATGGCAGAGAGGGTGGGAATTAACTGCAAATGGGCCAATGGTTACTTTCATCATTGATAGAAAGGCCCTAAAACTGGATTGTGACAATGGTTGCACAATTCCACCAATTTACCAGAAATCATCTAATTACTGGTATATACAGGCAATGCATGAATCTTACAGAAAACCATTAAAAACCAAATTCCAGAGGCCAGATTCTAAGTCTTTGAATTGTCACCAACAACTAAACGCAGGTCCCTTTAGGCATCAAGCCTAAGCAAAGGCTATGTTAGGGACCCTCCATCCTCTTCATACAAGCACAGGGAGCGCCTTAAACTCTTAACTAATCCAGTATGTTGACTACATTTAATTTTATCAATGATAGCCATTTCTAACAACTACTAATTTCACTAATGCTAACTGTGATGAGCATGCATATAAACCCAACCACGTAAGTTACAGAAATAACATATCACACCACATGCACTGAAGAATCTTAAATGACTGGCATAAGAGAATAAACCCAAAGGCACTGTTGACACTCTCAACATCTACTGCCCCTGAAATGGCGATTCACAGAGAGCTCTCAGCACCCTCATTACCTTGCTGCCATCCATCTAATCCACTCAACCTCCCACCCAGGGCCAGGACACTTGCTACACTGAATAAAGATTTCTGTCTCCCACAGCCACTGAGGAGGCTTTTCTTTCCTATGTACATCTGAGAGTTTGAAAAGGCTCTGAGACTGCAATTAGGAGAAAAGTTGCCCACAGATTCAAAGGAACGCAAAACTAAGTGAAGGCTGTGAGGAGGCTGAACAGCTGCTGTGTCCCTGTGAGGAGCCGGCAGCCCTTTATGGGCCGTGGCTCCCAGCAGGAACCGTCCGCGGGGTGCCACGTCAGTGTGTATTCCTCTCATGTTAAAGCTGACATATGTTGTTTTGTCTCTGATAAGAACAGAAATGGGTGTGCTATGGTGAATGTGCTCCTTGTAACTTTCACAGAGAGATTCGGAATACGAGAAGCTTAACTTATATAGACCCTGGTGCCCTAAAAGAGCTGCCTCTTCTGAAGTTCCTGTAAGTATTAAATCCATTCCCATTTTTTTAAACTTTTTTCTAGATGATTATGTTATTACCTACCAGAATTCTCCCTAGGATGATGTGGGCCGGGACCATTTGAGCGGTTTAATTTCCAAGGCAAATCATATCCTATGACTTAACTCCCCCACCCTTTCCCATCAGGCAAGGTGTCCGGTGAAATGACCCACATTTTAGAAAACCAGCTTAAAGGTCAGCACGTACTGCTGGGACCAGATACCTCCTCCCAGAAACATGAAGGAAAAAATGCCATCATGTATAGGTTGTCCCCCAAAAATGTAATTAAATAATTACAAAGGCAGTGTTTATTAAAATACATTTCCTTTTCACGCTGGTCACTTTGGTGCAAGTGGATAAAGTCTTGGTCTGTGGACCAAAGGGTTCCAGGTTTGATTCTGGTCAAGGGCACATGCCCAAGTGGTGGGCTTCTTCCCAGCCCAGGCCTTGGTTGAGGTTCGTGCAGGAAGCAACCAATGTGTTTCTCTGACATCGATGTTTCTCTCTTCCACTTTCTCTAGATCTCAGTGGGAAAATATCCTCAGGTGAGGATTTAAAAATAACTAAATAAAAGACATTTTATTTCCAAAATTGAGCTGCCAGCTGTTAAAGTGGGTATACAATTTGGAGGACTCACTCTATACATAGTCTTTTAAGTGGAGTAGAACAGAGCAAAACAAGAAACCCTGAGAGGCTCCCGGGCAATTTTATGAGGAAATGGGTATCACAACAACAGTAGAGTGACTGCCACAGAACAAAAATACAAAAGCCACAATGGGTAAAATCTAATCTCTTGGAGGTTGTAGGGATAAAAATGGGTGGGACACCGTGTGTCCCAGGGGGCCGTGTGTCCCAGGGGGCCGTGTGTCCTGGGTGAGCCGTGTCCCCCAAAGGGGCCGGGTGCCCCGGGTGAGCCGTGTGTCCCAGGGGGCCCTGTGCCCCCGGTGAGCCGTGTGTCCCAAGGGAAGCAGTGGGACCCGGGGGGAGGGGCGGTGAGAACCAGAGGAGTAGCGGACTCTATTCGGGTGGTCCTGAGATAGTCACCATAAAACAAGCAGACTGCCAAATGAGGAGCAGATTCTATTCATGTGATCCTGAGATAGTCACCATAAAACAAGCAGATTGTCAAATGACAGCGGGGAGGGGAAGGAGACCTGGGGGGAGGTAAGAGAACAACCGAAGGACTGGTATGCATGCATATAAGTACAACCGAACACAGAACTCTGGGGAGGGAGGGCATGAATGGGAGGTGGGGGGGGGGGGGTAAAGGTTAGCTATGTACACATATAATACCTTAATTTAAAAAAAAAAGATTAAAAAATGGGTGGGACAGCACCTGCTGCCTTGCTTTGGTGAAACCTCCATCATACCTCTGTGAGAGCAGGAACCACATTTGTGTTCTCTGTTGCTTCTTGACTGCTGAGCAGAGAATGCGCTCAACAACTGTGTGTTCACTGGGTGTCCACATGTGGCCTCAGGTCTTCCAAGCACCCACTGGAAGAACCCCTCCCACCTTCCCTCTTTCTTACTCACATGCATCATAACAGATAAGGCAAAAAAATTATGAGGGGAAAAAAAGAATCCACCTTAATCCCAAAGCCCAGAAATAATCACTATTAACATAGCTTATTTCCATCTAGCAATTTTTAAATGGAAATGTATAGCCCTATATATTTTATGAATATAGTCTTAAAGGATGAATTGAAGTTATCCAGGAAAAGAAGGGGGTTGAGGTAGAAGAGAACTACAGATGGATGGAAGAGCATGATAAAGACACAAAGCCATGGAACCACATGACTTATTTGGGGAAACTATGAATAATTCATTATTGAAGAGGTGGGAGTGGGAGATGCCAGAGGAATAGAAAAGGGCATTGATGGGTTATGTGGCAGTAGCAAAATTACAGTTATGAAGTAGCAGGAAAATAATTTTATGGCTGGGGGTCACCACAACATGAGGAACTGTATTAAAGGGTCGTGACATTAGAGAGGTTGAGAACCACTGCTCTAGAGGAAGTCAGGTCAGAATTTGCCTGAGAAGACACACCAGTGGAACTAGAGTTTTTTCTACTGGAAAACTTTCTGTAAAGCTTCACTGATAGTGTGTAGATCTCACCCCATCTGTTTCTACTACCAACATTCTAGTAGCTGCAACAGATGTTAAACCAACTAAATCTGGGAGGCATCAGAACCTGAGAGTGTTTGCATTCATGCTGTTCATGCACATCTTTTCATTTTGGCATTTTGCCCTGATGGTACAAACTATGGAAAGTGAAGATGTGTTTGATTGCTTTCCTTCCTTGGCTGGACACACCTGTTAAATGGTACTGCTGCCGTGGTGCCCCCAGTGACTGCTTTGGGAAAAGCATTCTCAGCAAAATAATGAACACAATACATATAATGTAGATTTGGAAAGAGGAAGCTTTGCTTGGAGTTGGGTAATGGTATTGTCTTCCTTTCCCATCCTCCCTTTATTTTATCCCCTGGACACACACAGGCACATCTGCAATGTGCTCAAATTAAAATAAGGAAGAGAGAGAGAGAGAGAGAGAAAGAGAGAGAGAGAGAGAGAGAGAGAGAGAGAGAGAGAGAGAGAGAGATGCCTGAATTCCTTTTCCTAGAATCTTACTTGGTTCAAATAATCCCAAGATTTTTCTAAAAAGAAAACATGTTTTGACAATGGTGAACAAGATTAGGGTATTCCACTGGAGGGAACATCATCTCATCCAAGGATCAGAACTTGCCCATGGCTACTCAGCTATTTAGTGGAGGAATTAGGATTTGACTCCCACTTGACCTCAGAACCCGTGCTTTAAGCTTTTACATCATTCTACTTCCTATGTGTTAATTTCCTTTGCTTATTTATGGGTGTTTTTTTCTTATTTTTCATTACTTTAGTGGCATTTTCAACACTGGACTTAAAATATTCCCTGACCTGACCAAAATTTATTCCATGGATGTATTCTTTATACTGTAAGTATGCATACATGCAATGTTGGGCAATGTTTTATTTGTTCCTGACAAGGAATAAAGGCAACCGTTAATGTTGGTCAAAGCCAAAAAGAGCAATTGTTTCAAGAAAGCAGTAGTGATCAGCTGTGACAGGTGTACTGATAGATGACAGGAGGCAAGGACTGAAGAATGGCCATTGGGTTTAATGATGTAGGGCATTGGTGATCCTGATCTGGACAGCTCCAGTGATGAAGTGGTTAGAGTAAGCAAGAGGAAGGATTAGAAAGAGTGATTATAACAAACTCTTTTGAGAAGCTTTACTGTTACAATAGAGCAGAAAATGTTCCAGTCAGTAGTTGGTAGATATTGGGAGAAAAGATTTGTTGTGTTTCTCTTTTAATGGGAGAGATTATGCCATATTTGTTTGCTGGTAGCAATGATTAAGTAGGAGAAAAATTTGATGATGATGATGATGATGATGATGACAATTCATCTTTCATCTAGTTTTTTAATGCTTTTAAACACTTCCTAATTCATTATCAATGTTGTTTCTCTCCAACATTTCATTAAGTCATAAAAGGAAGAGATGATTCCACTCTACAAATGAGGAGTAGTCACTAGAGATGCTTAAACTGCTTCCTGTGACTTCTTATTGGCCACGTGCTCTTTACTAAAACCTGTTACACACAGTCAAGTTGTACAGAAGTGAAAGGACATATGCAGAGAGAGTTACAGGTTGAGTTTGCATCACAATCAGCAAAATGTGGAGTGAAGGGATCCAAACTGTTGGGATTTTGCTAGAAAAAAAATTGACTATACTACTTTGCAGCAGAAGAGCTCAGTTCAAAATACAGGCAGTGTTCCAGCCACAAGTTTGGCATAGAAATGCTCTCCTGGGGCAACTGTCTGGCAGTGTTTTTCAAGTGGAGAACACTTTAAAAATATTCATGAAATGAAATCCAGCGATTCCATTCCTCCAACTCTTTTTAGGTGTTCCATATACTTAGAACACACTACTTGCTATGGACAAAGTATTTGTCATAGACTCACGAGAAGTCTCTGAGATCCACTAGCTCCCCTGGCAGATAAGGATTAAGTCAGGGGCCTCAGCCAAATCCAAAGCTCACTCACTGACTATACACATTTGGGGCTCTAAGTGAATGTCCATTTGGGATTGTTCTCATCACCTCGCTTAACCTAAGAGCCACCAGCGAGCAACTAGGTGAATGAAACTTAAAAAGACACCAGATTAAACAAATCTGTATCCTGCTATTTATTTAAATGGAGATGTGCAGCAAGAGCCCAGCCCCCAAAAAATAAAAATAAAAATAAAAGCATTGTTTTCACCAAGTGTTTTTGTCTCTCTCTTGCAGGGAAATTACAGACAACCCCTACATGACTTCCATCCCTGCCAATGCTTTCCAGGGACTGTGCAATGAAACCTTGACGCTGTGAGTAGTGTTATAACTTCTCCATTCTACAAATGCCAACAACTGAATTTCCATATGAAAATCGTCATAGTTTCACAGCCCATCTAAGAACCATATTACCTTATAGCAAGTGCTCAATGGTCTACCAAGGGTTCCACATAAATAAGAGTATGGACCTGTGGTAGGGAACACTATAGATGACAAAACAGTCTAGGTGACAAGACAACAGTATTCCCTTATATATTTTAAGCAGAAAAATAAAGCTTATGCATTCAAATGAACAATGTCTTTAAAAGTGTTGATTTTAAAAAACTGCAATCATTCATCCATTTTTTAAATTGATTTTTAGAGAGGAAGGGTGAGGGATATAGAGATAGAGACATTGATGAAAAACATCATTCGGGTGCCTCCTGCATGCCCCTTACTGGGAATTGGGCCTACAACACGGGCATGTGCCCTGACCAGAAATTGAACCAGTGACCTCTTGGTTCATAGGTCGATGCTCATCCACAGAGCCATACAGGCTGGGCCATTCCTCCATTATTGACTTTGGGTTAACTATTAGCTGAAACCCTTGTTTTTTAAATATATGTACAACATTTTTTTAAAAAAGTTTTAAATGATGGCAGATCTCTGTTCCTCAAAGTGAACCTGCTTCTGAGAAACAGTGTTAAGTTACTAGAAGCAAAGTCTGGAGAATGGAAATTCAAACTGAGAAATATCATTCTATGTCCCCAACAAGACATACTGTAGAGTTTTCTTCTGGGCTCAGACTCGGGACCTTAGAACTTCATGCACGTTTCTGAAACGGAAAGAAGTATTGAAGCCCAACCTCAGAAAAGGGCCAACATCACCTCCTAGAGGTCACTGATTTCTTCTTGCTCTGTTGTTTGCAGGAAACTATACAACAATGGCTTTACTTCAATCCAAGGACATGCTTTCAATGGGACAAAGCTGGATGCTGTGTAAGTCATGGATAGCTATGGAAACCTCTATCATTCCCCATCCTCCCTCCCATCCCTCCCCCCCAAGAAGGACCATCCAATGGGTTAGAATTCTTCTGGAGATAGTTTCTGCCAGCGCATTCCTTAACTGCAGAGCTAGTGTGATCAATACTTGGTGATGATGTTAAAGAACTTGGCAAGAGCCAACTTCAGTGGAAACTTACATGGACTCCAATTCTAAACCCCTTACCCACAATAAAATGGAGCATCATGGGCTCATCTTCAGATATCTTGTATGAATGTGTGTGTGTGTGTGTGTGTGTGTGTGTGTGTGTATGTTCATCTACTATGTGC
Source organism: Vespertilio murinus (assembly GCA_963924515.1). NCBI lineage: Eukaryota > Metazoa > Chordata > Mammalia > Chiroptera > Vespertilionidae > Vespertilio > Vespertilio murinus. Next base: position 202,385,609 of record OZ004704.1, read on the forward strand.
AAGAAGTAAAAGAGTATCTTTAAGTCCAAAGCTGTTCAGAGAGTAAGATTTTTCTTTTAGATTCTTTTTTTTAGATGTTTTTGGGAAAAGTATCAGTTTATATTTGATTCACTCAGAAAGAGCTGAAAAGACATATCCAACTTTTGCCTTCTCCCTAAATTAATAATGCCTAGAACAGTCTGTTGGCAAAAAGAAAGAGATTGACATGAGTTTCTGTTTGTTGTACTTTTCTGTAGGTTCTTTGTGGCCCCCAGGATCTATGTTAGAGCATATTTTGTGTCTAGGAGCTTGCAGACTAGTTTGGCCATACTTCTGTGTGCTTTCACCTGATATTTAACAAATGAAAAATAGCTTTAGTAGAGTCTGCTTCCCACAGTACAGTAGATGAGTTCATTTGTAGGGCCTTCCTACTACAAAACAACTACAACATAATTTTTTTTAAAAAAATACTTACAAGTATTTTATTTCATACCTTCAAGACAGGCAAATAAAACAATCTAATAAATCAGGAGCTGCCACCAAAGTTGTCAGTGTTCATAAAGGGCGCTATTCCTTACATGAAGCTGTGAACATCGATACTGCCAGAATAACCATTGCAAAATCTGAAGGCTTATGATTCTGGATCAGGGGTGGGCAAACTTTTTGACTCGAGGGCCACAATGGGTTCTTAAACTGGACCGGAGGGCCAGAACCAAAGCAACCTGACCGTGCTGGCACTCTCATCTTGGGCTGCTGGTGAAGGAGCAGAGGGGAGAACAAGAGAACCCTCCACTCTTTTGGCTCCGCGGGCCAGATAGAAGAGCCGAATGGGGCGGATCCGGCCCGTGGGCCGTAGCTTGCCCACGGCTGTTCTAGATCTATTGTGTGGCAAAGGGCTTATCAAGCTTTAATGAACTTATGAACCAAATGGATTCTTATACAGAAGGTCTTGGGTGGGTATTTCTAACAAACTCCCAGGCCATGCTGGTGCTTCTCCCCCACTGAGCACACTCAAAGTAGCAGGGTGAGGTCCATAACCTGCACAGCCGTATGCAGGGGCCCGCATTGCAAACAAACAAATAAAACGCAGATGTCATGGTATTGCTCTGGTCTGGGGCTTCGGTGGTGGGTTCTGGTATGATTCCATTTTCAAGGACAAATGCTCCTAAGTTTTGAAGTCCCATGCTTTTGTGAGGCTTTCTGTTATGTCGGAAGTGAGGTGTCATCTTTGCCAGGCTTTGGGGTTTCCTAGAGTCTTTATCAAATGAAGAGTTAGAGTACATTTTTTCTAAATTGTCTGGTTATGGGCTCATTTAGGTTGATTTTAGTCAATTTTAAAAATAAATATAGGTGAAGTCTAAGAAGATTCAGTAGAGTTCTATGAATGCTTATATATCAAAATTTGTAGTATTGGAGAGACTCTGCCTCCAACTTGACTTTATGATACATATCTCACACAATCCTTCATTTTCAACATATTTATTGAGAACCTACAATGAGCCAGGTGCTGTGTTATTCATTGGTGAGTCAGAGATGAACAAGCTCTCTGATCGCACTGAATTTACATTCTGATGGGGTCAACTTGAAGGGAGAAATATCAAGGGTCAACGCACATTAAGGAGAAATGTACCCAGATCCAGATATGCATTTCAGATGGAAAATATCTGAACACTGAATGTACCATAGCATTTGCCTTCTTGCTTGGAGATGTAAGTATGACTTCCCCTAGATTTGTTAAATTTTTTAAATTATTGGCATTTGATTTTGATCTTACATGATCTAAAGAAATATTTTCCTCTTTGATTCAACTGAAAGCCTGATCCTGAGAAAAAATGATCATCCCAGAAGTAGGGTATTGGGACTTCTTAAAATAATTAAGGCAGTTTGTAAATACTTAGGGTATAAAGATCTCAGAATACTGTTACATTGTTCTGGACACTGGGGACATCAAGAGATTATCATTAAGGCAACAAAGAATCTCATTAGCAAGAGAAGGGGTAAGAACAGTGAAGAAACCTTCAAACAGAGCTGATAATATTCCTTTTGAATTCAATGTCCAGGTAACTCTTGTCTGAACCAAAAATTACTTTCCAGAGTGATAGATGAGAAAAAGAACCAGAAACCAACCATGGATATAACATAATTCATTTCTAAAACTTTTGGTTCTCCAGAAAAATAATGTAAGCCCAAGATTAGGATATATGCTTTAAATTATTTGCTTCTTTATTTTTCCACACTATTTAGTCTTTGGACGGAATCACTCTCCATCATCTTCAGTTACAATTTTTTAAGGATAGACATTTGGTACATGAAATTCAGACTGTAAGGTCTACAGAGCAATGATTCTCAATGCTGGCTGCCAATCTGAATCACCTGAAGAGATTTGGAAACACTGGTGCCTAGATTTTACCACCAGACATTCTGGTTTCATTAGTTCAGGTGTAGGCAGGGCATGGGGATTTTAAAATCTCCCCAGTGTGATCAATGGAAAGCAAACACCAAGAACTGCTAATGTGCATGTGTCCCAAGGGGGCCGGGTGTCCCGGGGGAGACATGTGCCCCAGGAGAGCTGTGTGCCCTGGGAGAGCCTTGTGCCCCGGGAAGCAGTGGGACCCAGGGGGAGGGGCGGTGTGAACCAGAGGAGGAGTGGACACTATTCATGTGGTCCTGAGATAGTCACCATAAAACAAGCAGACTGCCAAATGAGGAGCGGATTCTATTCATGTGGTCCTGAGATAGTCACCATAAAACAAGCAGATTGTCAAATGACAGTGGGGAGGGGAAGGAGACCTGGGGGGAGATAAGAGAATAACCGAAGGACTGGTATGCATGAATATAAGTACAACCAACGAACACAGAACTCTGGGGAGGGAGGGTATGAATGGGAGGGGAGGGCAATGGTAAGCTATGTACACATAACACCTTAATAAATTTAAATAAATAAATAAATAAATAATAAAAATAAAATAAAAAAAGAACTGCTAATGTGGAAAACCTATATCAACCTTCTTGCCCAGTCATCACATTTTACATATGAAGCCCAAAGTGAACACGTGGCTTTTTTAAAATGTGTGTGTGTGTGTGTGTGTGTGTGTGTGTGTGTGTGTGTGTGTGTTTTAACCTGGCTTTTTAAATTTTAAAGAGCTGTCTATAAGCCAAGCCAAAGCCAAAACCTGAATCCCCTGGTTCAATACTCTTCCCTGTGTCAATACTCTTCCCTGTGTCCTGCTATAATTCATCATTGCTGACTTGACAACCACCTTTACCTTGACCACTTGTTTCTTAGCCCAGGAGAATGTTTATTCTTCTTAACTCAGCCTGAAATGGGGAAGCTAAAACATCTTGCAATTGAGAAAAAGAATGGATTAATGTGGGAGAAAGGAGGCCACTTAAGACAAGACATAACCAGAAGTTTCAGAAAACAGTCATTAGTAAAGACATGTCTTTACCCATACACCAACTCAGCGAGCTTCCAAATAAGGTCCTTCAACCTTGAATGAAAGGTTGGCATGACAAACAATTATTAAATTCAAAGAATTGAGGTTGAAGTTGGGCCACGTATATTGACCATTTTCTTAAAAATATCTTATACCTATACTCATAATTGGCCTTAGGGCATGTTTAGAGAACTGCACAAAGACGTTAAGAGATTTCCAAAATTGTGTCTTCTATAATTAGGACACTCTGCTGGGCTAAGTGGATCTCAGTGTATGGTTTTGGCCATAAAATCAGCTACAGAATATCAAAGGAGTTGAGAGACATTTTCTATTGAAAAGAGAAAAACTAAAAAGAAACACTATTTTCTGTCCCCAATTCTCTTCTTTTGTTGGTAAGAGAAGAAATGGGGTAGGAGGGAATGTCCCCAAATTGTGTTTACTGGGCTTCCTTTCCATTGTAAATTTATTAGTGTTGCTTTTTAAAATGTATATATTTTATTGATTTTTTTACAGAGAGGAAGGAAGAGGGATAGAGAGTTAGAAAGATCACTGAAAGAGAAACATCAGCTGCCTCCTGCACAACCCCTACTGGGGATGTTCCCGCAACCAAGGTACATGCCCTTGACTGGAATTAAACCTGGGACCCTTCAGTCCGCAGGCTGACGCTCTATCCACTGAGCCAAACCGGTTTTGACATTAGTGTTGCTTTTTAAAAGCTATTCATGACCACCCTGACTGGGTGGCTAAGTTAAAGCATTGTCTCATACACCAAAGGTTGTGGGTTTGATTCCTGGTCAAGGCACATACCTAGATTGTGGGTTAGTTTCCCAGTTAGTATGAGTATAGGAGGCAATGATCAATGTTTCTCACATCAATTTCTCTCTCTCTCTCTCTCTCTCTCTCTCTCTCTCTCTCTCTCTCCTCTCTCTCTCTCTCCCTCCCTCATTCCTTTCTTTAAAAAGTCAATAAACATACTATTGGTTGAGGATTAAAAATAAATAAATAAATAAAAATAAAAAGCTATTCATGACCATACAAAGTTAAAGTATCTAGATGGACTAGCTTGGACTTTTAATAGAACATACTGAATTACTCATATTCAAGATGGGGATACTGCATGTAGAATTTCCTAGGAAACTCTTAAAGTTCTGGTCTTTGGGGGTAATGTTACTCAAGAAGATTCTTTTAATATACCACCTTGTTGTAAGGTAGGTAAACTTAACACGTGTGATTATAGAGGTGAACTGCATAGAATCTGAGCATTTCAGATCATCTGGTGGTCTTCTGAAATTAAACCTATGAAGAAATTATGTAGGGAGACTCAACATTCCCACCAGCTTTCTCCTCAGACCATTTCATGAACTCTTTGAGAGGCCTAGCTAATGGCAGACTGTTGATCTATTGGAGATGATGGATTTTAATTCATTGGTGCCCTGCATTACAGTCTGTTCTAGCCATTGTAACCATCTCTTGAAACATAGAAAGCAGCGCACCATCTCACCATACTTTTTTGGCATTTTCATGTGAAATGTTAGTTATGTAGAGGAGTTTAACCAATGTGGGAAATATTTCTTAATAAAAAATCATTTGCTTCTTGATTTTTAAAAGTTTAGATCAAAGACTAGCAAACTCATTCTGGAAAGGGCCAGAGAGCAAATATTTAAGACTTTATGAGCTATAGGAGCTCAGTTACAGGTGCTCAACTCTGCCATTGTAGTATGAAAGCAGCCATAGACATTCATAAATCTGGGAGTGGCTGTGTCCCAATAAAACTTTATGTACAAAAACAGTCAGCAACCAGAATTTGACTGGATGGGCATAGTTTGTGAACCTCTGGTTTAGGTAAAGATATTCGGTGAGAATGGCCATTGTGTGATAAAATATACAGCATTTCTCCCAATTCCTGATAAAAGTTAATGGACAAACATGGGATAATAAGAAAGATAATAAGTATCAGGATAAAAATATTTTGGGATTTGAAAGTTCAGATAAAAACATAATAAAAAACAAAGATCTTTTTCCCCCCAATTAGTATTTTGAATCCAAACTTGAAACTCTCTTCCTGTTATAAAACAATGTTCCATCTCTTCATCCTTCTATCCTAAGTTTCTGATCCCTAGTTGATAGAAATTTATCTATTTTTTCTTAGCTTTAGTCCTTCAGTAAATGCATCATGTAAATCCAAGACAAAATCAAGATAATCATGACAAGGAGGGCCTGGGACTAGAGAAAGATAAGGGTTAACCTGTAGAAGGAAGTCAAGTTTCCATAGCAATAATGAAATAATATTCACTTTGTGATTTTAACACAGGACTGATGTCTCTGTTATCAATGCTAATTGTGATTTCTAACTCACCTACACACATCAATATCCCATGATAACCCTTAGTGGTCAAAGCTCGCACATAGCATGCTAACAGTTAGGTAAATTCTCCCAAGTGTGTTCAAATATTTCTAGGTCCGAATTTAAACAATATGTCATCCAAAGAACATGTATTCCCCATCATCCACTCCATGCCAATTTACTGAAATTAGCAGCTCTGGCTTCATTGAGACCCATTTTTGTTAGTAAAACTGAAGAACACGAAGGCAGCCAAGTTGGACAAATTCCACATTGAGAATGAGCGCTGGTGCCTCTGCAGCAGTTGGGTAATTCGTTAAAAGTTCACGAAAATCGTGGCAGACGTGGAAGAGCGCGTGGTCCTGTGATTTCACATGGAACCAAGCACTCTGTCATCACTCAGATGTGAAATTAATTTTTTTTAAAAAAAAGAAGCATCTTCTGTTCCACAGAAGTTGAACTGCAAGAAAAGCCACATGTTCATTCTTTGGAACCTCCTTTCAATCTTCTCTTTCCACCCAATCTGGTGAGGGAATATGCTGCCTGTCTCAAAATGTCTAATTCTCCGCATTGGATTTTCTATTGTCAAACACCAGTAAGTAGCTACTATCTGACAGTAGACATTTGGTGGGGGGAGGGGAATACCGTTTTGATGTGCTAAGAATGAAGCACTAATCATTATGAACAGGGAAGTCAACACAATTCATGTACCAATTAGCATCGCATATTAGCTGATTAAAAGCAAAGCACCGCAGCTGGGAGCACGGAGGAGAAGATGACGACAGAGGAGATTATAGGATTAAGGAAGCCACTATTTCTCAGTAAGCGTTTGAACAGCTTGTGGGAGATGCTCCAAGGCTGGCTTTCTCTTCCTGTTGAAACCCTGTGTGTTTTCTCACCTGTGATTGTTTACAGACAAGTATCCTGATTTCTGCTACCAAAGGATTTCCACAGAGCAATGAGGGCTGGGCAAAGGTTCCTTTTAATTTCAAATGACAAATACTATGGCTGGGAACTACAGTTCCCCACAGAAGTGTTCCCATGAGGGTCTCACAAACAGGTGCCAGCCCAAGTGTCCCCTACCGGAAATGTGGAGACACAGGCTAAAATTCCATCTTGGAGCTGAATGTATCCCAGAGAGCAATGCTCAGCAGCAACCACATCTTCCCTTCCTCAGCTAACATAATACAGAGGGTGCCTCTGGCTTTTTCCCAGCAACTAGACTTTCCTTTTTCTTTTTCTTTTTTTTTTTTTTTGGAGGGGGTGTGGGGGTATATATTTATTCAAAATGAGAAAATAAAGGCAAATTCAGATATCTAAAAAGCTGACCAATGTCACATTGTCAGAAAATATAGTAAATGATCATACTTTTATCAATTATTTGTCTGACGTATCTTTTTTTCATTTTTTTATTAAGGTATTACATGTGTACATATCTTACCATTGCCCCCCCCGCCCCCCATACATGCCCTCACCTCAACTGGACTTTCTTGATTCATCCACCATGTTTTCACTGGATTGCTAGTGTGTCCCAAGAGTAAAGCCATAACATTGCATCCATAGTACATGCTGAGTGATTCAACACCGCTCCCCAGCTAGACTGGCATTCGCAGGAAATAGTATGTGATACGTGGGCCAATGAAAGCACTTCTTCCTGGCTATTAAAGCTTATCTAGATGTTCTCCCATCCAGTCCTTTAGATTCAGATAGAAGTATATCAACCATCTAAATCCAAGGCTAAGAGCTAAATAAGGCAGCCCTCCACATGCTAAAGGCAGGGGGACAGTCTCATTCCTAAGCACCCAATTATCTCTAAGAGGTAAAGTGCCCAAACAACCATGATGGTTTTAGAGGATGTGGCCTCCCCCAAGACTCAGTTCATCTCCGTTCATGTTGGCTGCGCCTCCCCTCCGTCCTCCTTCTCCCCTCCTGGACTCTGGCTGGCTTTCCCAGTTTGCAACCTCCTGCAGCATTTCTGGTAATCTACAACGCTTATCAACCAGCCTCCTCGGGGGCATATTGAATATCAGACAAAAACACTGCAGAATTGGACAAGCAATTATTTAGTTCTACAATGATTCCTAATGATGAGAGCAAGCCGATTTTCCCTCGCGGCACTTGGGGATGATGAGGAAACACTGAGATGAGCTGGCCAGTCGTTACTTGACTTTCAGCGGTCTGGGGACAGAATGTGCTCTGCGAGCTGCGTGGTCCAAAGAATACAAAAAGAGACACAAGCCAGCGTGGCCCTTATGCTGAGCTTAATTGGCCTTTTACGAAATCATGCTATTCAAGATCTTCTCTCCAGTTGTTTTCTCCAAGCTGGCTCTCTGCCTGCTCTGTCACTGAGCAAAGGAACTCCATGGACACATGAGTTGAAGAAGAGTCAGACAATAATTAGAGGAAACCTGTGACTGAGAACCTTAGGTGATAGCCATTCACCCAGAAAGCGCATATTGGCCGCTGTAGCATCTTCATTGGGTCCCATATATGTATGAGATTAGCTGAGCCTTTCATTTCAGATTTAACAATGCCTGGGAAGCTTGGCATCCAGCCACTGCCTGAAGAGGCCATGTCTGAGCCACATCCCTATGGCGTTTGTTAACCATCTGCCTTGTCACAGCCATCAAAGGTCAATTGGCCACCACGCCGTATGCTGAGTATCCTAATCTTTCATGTTCCATTCTTTTTCCCTTAAAGCAATCATATGTGTCACACTAAGAGTTCAGCAGCACCTGCCTCACTATTTTGGAAGACAGATGCAATGATTTACATATTCATTCAACAAGTAATTACAGAGGCATTGAACGTGGTACCAATGACGCAGCAATAAATAAGACAAAGAACTTGTATTCTGGTTGGGAAGACAGATGAAGAGCAAATAAAGAGTGTGATGACATGTCACTTTGAAAGAGTTGCATTAATACAAGATAAGATTCATCATGAACTTGACATCTCAAGTTTATAGTCAACAGACCTGGTTGCAGAGAATAATCCAAGGAAAGTATTCATATAGATTCTGCAAATGATACTTTGTTTTCTCTACTGGATTAATGATTTTGATTCTTGGATTTGCTGTGGCAGATTTCTCCCTGGGTCATAAAACATTTCCCTTTGCAATGAGTATGATGGCTACTGCCACTGTTTTTCTTATCATTTTTATTGTGGCAAATGTTGATGTATGCTGAGAGCCTGAGGAATTCACTGCTCCCCAAATAGAAGAATCATGCACACTGAAGTGCAGAATCAAGCATATTGAAATTTAGGCATTAGCAATGGAGAAACCAACGGTCAGCATCTGCCTATAATCTTAACTGGAACCTGGATATCCCTAGGCCTTTGGACCTTAATGTTTCTTAAGCATTTTGCTTGCAAAATAAACACTGGTTTTTAAAAGTTAAAAAAAAAAAGAGTGTGATGAGAAAACCTGCTAGCAGCGACTTCAGGAAGTTTACAACATCAGTTTGAGACCTCGTGGTTATTGGGTTAATTCCTTTATCCCACCCAAGAAAGAGACTTCATTGGGGTTGGTAAAACTCTCCTTCCTCCAATAGCTCTAGTTGGGACCCATCTCTGGCTCTGGCTGCCATCTCTCATTCAAAATAAGTTCTATCCCTGGACAGAAGCCTGGAGTTGCTGGACCAGGAGAGGCTGAGGGCAGGAACCCCATGGACATGCTGCTTCTGCCTTTGCCTTCTGAACAGCAACCAAGGCTGCCTCCCTTCAAGTCAGCCCCCAATGGAGCTACCCTCCTTCTCCTCACCTCTGATTCAGAGAAAGAGAGGAACAGCCAATTCACCAAGAAGTTTCTCTGTGAGGGCTCTGAAAAAGGAATCCTTCGGACCATGAATCCTCATATCACACTGTTATTACTAGCCATCATCCTTGAGAATTTTCCACCATGAAGAGCAAACACCACAAGCAGAATGAAAGAAGCATTATCTGTATCTAAGCATACCTCCTAAGGGTCTGCACTGTGCTAATTTTGCACCAATGGGGGCTCACTCGCTAACTCTTCAATTGATTAGGCTAGAGGATAAGTTATTCTAAACAGGCATAAATTTAGATCACTTCCTAACAAGAATATATATGCTTTGTTTCTTTTTAGACCAATTTGTTCTCTTAAAAAGGCTATTGGGGAAAGCCAGTTTTAAAACCCTTGGAAGCTTTTATCCATTTGGAAGTAACTTTATGTTTCAGACTCACTTTGTGACTTGAATATATTTTCAAAAATATTTTAACCTCAAATGCCCCATGTGTTTCAAACTGGAAAGCTCAATGTTCCCATCAAACCCTTCCACAAAAGATACATTCTGTAATCTCATGTGCATAAGCTAACTCCCTAAAATAGGATTGTTAGAGAAAATATAGGTCACTCAATTAAATTTGAATTTCAGATAAACAACAAATCTTAACTTTTAGTATAAGACTGTTTCAAAAATTGCACAGGGGATGCTTATACTAAAAAAAGTATTCATTGTTTATCTGGTCTGTGTTTTTATTTGCTAAATCTGGAAACCCTATCCCAAAGAAAAAGTCTGAATCCCTCACAGTCCCCATCACCACTCACCATTCACCACCTTCATTCCATTTCTGATTGAAGCCCAGTCTTCAAAAGTAAATGGGAAGCCAGGTCGTGTGGCTCAGTGGCTGAGTGTCCACCTGTGAATCTGGAGGTCATGGTTCAATTCCTGGTCAGGGCGCAATGCCTGGGTTGCAGGCTCCATCCCCAGTAAGGGCAGGCAAGAGGCGGCCAATCAATGATTCTCCCTCATCACTGCTGTTTCTATTTCTCTCTCCCTCTCCCTTCCTCTCTAAAAGAAATAAAAATATACTTTTTAAGTAAATCAGAATACCGATAAATATTGAGAAAAAATTATAAATCACTTGGTACTGAAGATGATTGAAAAATACAGTTGCCGCCGAAACCAGTTTGGCTCAGTGGTAGAGCGTCGGTCTGTGGACTGAAGGGTCCCGGGTTCGATTCCGGTCAAGGGCATGTACCTTGGTTGTGGGCACATCCCCGGTAGGGGGTGTGCAAGAGGCAGCTGGTCGATGTTTCTCTCTCATCGACGTTTCTAGCTCTCTATCTCTCTCCCTTCCTCTCTGCAAAATATCAATAAAATATATTTTTTTTAAAAAGAAAAATACAGTTGCCACTGGCTGGGAAAACAGGGAATTGGGTAACTTGTGTAAAATCTACATATGCATGCTAAACAATAAACATGCTCACTTTCAAAGACTTGTGTCATAATTAATGTGTATAAACCTTGAAACCTATAATTTTTTTTTGGGGGGGGGGGGTAGTGCTTAAACCATTAAAAGTAATTCTTAAATTTCCTTTTATTTTTATTTATTTATTTATTTATTTATTTTGCTAAACATTCTTTTGTTGATTTCAGAGAGAAAGGGAGAGGGAAAGACAGAAATATCAATGATGAGAGAGAATCACTGATCAGCTGCCTCTTGCACCTCCACCCGTCCCCCTTCCTGTTCTCTCCCTTCCCACCCCAGGGATGGAGCCCACAACCCAGCCATGTGCCCTTGACTGGAATCAAACCTAGAACCCTTCAGTCTGCAGGCTGACTCTCTATCCACCAAGCCAAACCAGCTAGGGCAATTTCCAAATTCTTAATAGCTATGGGGACCATGTTCACATTTTATTTCCATATTTCAATTAATTTGCTCAATCTCACCTAATCCATTTTCCCTCTCTCCCTCTAGTTACCTGAACAAGAATAAATATCTGTCAGTTATTGACAAAGATGCATTTGGAGGAGCATACAGTGGACCAACTCTGCTGTGAGTAAGACGAACCAAAGAATATATCCATCTGTTTTCTTCTTTTCTTTTTCTGGATGAGAGGTAGGCATCAGGATGAACAGCTGTTTGTGGGTAGGGAATGTTGTTGACTTGGACAGAGACTTCCGCTAGTACTTTTCTGTCCAGCTGTACAGGCTACTGTTTCAAAGAAAGCCCTTGTTCTTTGAGACTCAGAAGGCCCCACACCCCACCGTGCTATTCTGATGCCTGATCAAGCAACCACTTTGGTGTGGATATGCCTGGGAAACCCTCTCATAGGGGAAAAAAAAACAGACATTTTTGAACAATGTTTGCAAAATTCTGAGACATGAGGTCTGTAAATAGGTGGCAAGCACTCCAGTTTGCACAAAAACTTAGGTTCACAATGCCTGGCACGAAGAAGGAAGCGTATAGGTGGTAGCTGTATTCATATCTGGAAGAACCTGTTGTTGGGGAAGATGGGATGTGAACGTCATGGAGAAACATCATGGGAAAAGTACCTATTTGTGAATTTCCTCTGATGCACACCTTTCTGTCCAACGTTGATCAAGTTCTGTCAATTCCATCTGCCTCTGGCCTCTCCATCAGTGCCGTCTTTTCACCCCCGATGCTTTGGCCTTAGTTTAGAAACTCATTGAGTATCTAGTCAAGCCCCTGCCAATGGAGCACAGCACCTCAGGAGAAGCACCAGTAAATCAGTAGAGATCAAAGGAAATAGTAGAGCCTCTATGTATATTTATATTCTTTTAAAAAAAAATAAGAACAAATTAAGTGTTATTAATATTTTATATACAGACTAGAGACCCGGTGCACAAAATTTGTGCTCGAGGGCAGGGTTGGGGGTCAGGGAGGGGCGTCTCTCAGCCCGGCCTGCACCCTCTCACAGTCCGGGACCCCTCAGGAGATATCCTACCTAACCCAGTACCTAAACCAGTAGTCGAACTTCTCTCTGGCAATCCAGGATGCAGCATGCACCAGTGACCATACTTTTCATACAGGTGAAAGACATCTTGCTGTTGTATGGGCATCTACTTTTTTCCCCCTAATTATAAAAAGTAGTACATCACATGATCCTTCTGAGGCAGTAGTACCATTTTCCCCATCTTATGGATGGAAAAACTGAAGCAGAGAGAAGTGAAGTAATTGGTTTTGTCACACAGTTATAAGTATCAGAATCAGGGCTGACCACAAAATGAGCAAGCCAGAGTCCATGCATGCCATCGCTGCATCATCCTGTTGTTTCAGTGTTAAGAGTAACCTTGCCAGGCTTTAATTTTTGAATCTAAGAGACTGTTCCCAATATATAAGGTAAGGTTCCTAGGCCTGGCTGGCGATCAGGGCCATCTGTGGGGTGACTAGCAGATGGGGCAATTTGGGGAGCCCCCACTGGCACCCACCTGCTGGTTAGCCCCACTCTTCCCACTACCCTCCTGCTGCTGCCACCAGTCACTTCCCTCTTGGGAGGCAGTGAATGTCATAGCCACCGGTCATTCCACCGGTTGTTCCTCCATTCGGTCGATTTGCATATTAGGGTTTTATTATATAGGACGACCACTGCCCCTCAAGTGTCAGGTGGGGCAGTGATTCTCAACCTTCCTAATGCTGCGACCCTTTAATGCAATTCCTCATGTTGTGGTGACCCCCAACCATAAAGTTATTTTTGTTGCTATAACTGTAATTTTGCTACTGTTAATAAATCATAATGTAAATATCTGTATTTTCCGATGGCAAGCAGGGTCACCTAAGACCATTGGAAAACACAGATATTTACATTACATGATGGAACTGTATTAAAGGATCACCACAACATGAGGAACTGTATTAAAGGGTTGCAGCACTAGAAAGGTTGAGAACCACTGAGGTAGGGAATGGATGCATCCAAGAAAATAGTGAGTGATCCACAGTGCCAAAGACCTATCCTCACTCTCACTTTTAATAGTTCTACTTCTCTTTTAGATTAAATGCACCTACTTACTTGGATTTATGGCCTTTTTCTCTTAATGCATAGGTTCCATGAAAGAGGGCAGAGTGACCCTGAAGATCTGTATTACATGGAGATTCATTGTAAATTCATGGCAAATACTTTAAAAAGTTTTACGCATTCTTCTTTTTACAAAAAGACAAGTGAAAAATGTGTGTTGACCTTTTCTGTGATTTCTTTTAAAATCTGAGAGCTATATATTTTTTTAATTTTCACTGGAGAATATGTTTTTATTGATTTTTAGAGAGAGGAAGAAAGTGACTCAAACCCACCAGCTAGGTATATGCCGGGACCGGGAATCTTTTTTGGTGTACAGGATGACACTCCAACCAACTGAGCCACCAGGCTAGAGCCTAAAAGCTATTTTTTGAAAGATATCTTTAACTACTCCTTTAAGATGAAAGTGATATTTCACCAATGAATGAGAAAGGTTGTTGCTTTTCTAAAGAAATTTGTGATTTGGAAAGAGCCTTTAGAATAGATATTTGAAAACATCTCCATGTTATGTGATCTTCCTGGTGAAAATGGTGAGTGTCACTTATAAAAATTCTGTTTTGTTAAAATCAGACATTGAGGTTTAACCTGCATTTAAATCTTCCCATGAAAATGAAGTTGCTCCAACTGAACAGTGAAGTAGTTGACCTACATTCCAGTACAAGTTTCTGACCTTATCAAAGACTCATAGTACAGCCTTAGAGCACCACACCTTCAGCAGTGCTCCTCTAGCTGACCAGAGCCTCCAAATTGCCCCTGGCCTTCCCTCTTGGTTCCACCAAGGAGGAGAAAAATGAGGAATTCAGAAGCAGCGACCAACACAGAAGAGAAACAAAGGATGACCCTAAGGGCAGAGCCTGGGAATCTTGAGACTAAGGCGTCCATATCAGAGCAAAAGGATGGAGGACACCAAAAGAAAGTTCTAGAAATAAAAAGGGATTGATAGATTATCTGATAAAACTGACCTTGTGAAAACCTGGTTTGAGAGGTGTTTTACACAACTTTAGAGCATGTGGCAAGACCAAGCAAGAGGTCCACTCAAACCAAGATATGTTAATAAAAAAAGAAAGAGAGACATCTCATGAAGAACCAAAAGAGTTACATAAAAAGGAAATTAAATTATAATATGCAGAGTTGTAATAACTAAAATACTGAATATGGGTTTATCCAAATATGTGCTCAGACTATTTCAGGAAAGTAGAGGGGGTGTCAGGTAGGTATATGTGTAGGGTGAGGAAAGCTAAATCCTCATCTTCATGATAGAGAGTCAGTGGGTGAATCAAAAGCCAATACATGGAGAAATATTTCCAATTATGGAAAAAATTCATAAGTTAAGAGTGGTTGCTTCTTCAAAAAGCAGAATGCAGGGAGGGGCAACACAGAGGCTTGCTGTGGGGGTTATCAAGTTTCCAGTGTAATTTGCTTTTTAAAAAATAGGTCCAGTTCTGGCCGGTGGCTCAGTTGTTTGGAGTATCACCCTGGTCACCAAAAGGTTGCAGGTTCGATTCCCAATCAGGGCACATACGTAGGTTGCAGGTTCAATTCTTGCACATATACGGGAGGCAACCAATTGATGTTTATCTATCTATCTATCTATCTATCTATCTATCCATCTATCTGTTTATCTATCTATCCCTCCCTTCTTCTCTCCTTACAAATCAATAAACATATCTTTAGGTGAGAATAAAAATAAAAAGTGGGCCCATGTGTAATTTTAATAAAAATTAAATTAAGAAGAAGAAAAAAGGCACCAGTATAGGAAGAGAGGACAATGGGGGTGGCAGCATCTGAGAGGCCAGTAGAAGGAAAGGTAGAAATGAACAAAGATAAGCCCAGCCAAAACCAGTTTGGCTCAGTGGATAGAGTGTTGGCTTGCAGACTGAAGGGTCTCAGGTTCGATTCCAGTCAAGGGCATGTACCTTGGTTGTGGGCACATCCCCAGTAGAGGGGTGTGCAAGAGGCAGCTGATCAATGTTTCTCTCTCATCGATGTTTCTAACTTTCTATCCCTCTTCCTTCCTCTCTGTAAAAATTCTTCAAATTCCAAATCCAGTCTCATTCTTCAAATTCCAAGCACAGTTTTCTTAAAATTCTTTTAACTAACTATGCACTAAAGTAACATCACTTTAATTATTGTGTTGAACTTTTGTCAAAATCTTCGTTACTTTATTTTCCACATATTTCCTCCTCAAGGCTAAACTTTAAGATCCTAGAGAAAATGGATTCTTATAATCTTTTTGTAATCCCCTACTTCAAAAGAGAAGAAAGCAAGTACTCAATAAACACTTGATAAATTGAAACTGAAATCAAATAACCATGATTAAGTTGGGATTTTATGTAAAAGCTAAACTTGGAAATGTTTAAACTTCATCTAGAAAGAGAACTGAATGGCATAGGTATTTCTGCCTCCTAAAGGTAATTATGATAGAATCTAGTCATCTCTAAAGTTGGCAAAAACAAACTTGCCCACTTAGTTTACCACCTTTTGCCAAAGTTAAATTAGAAAAGAATCTAATTTTAAATAGATGCCACAGCTAAAGTAAGATCTATTCACCAATCTTTGGTATTTTTTTAAAAAGCCTTCCTTATTTAATAACATTTTTATTGATTGATTTTTAATCAAGATATGCAATCTCACTTTCTATTTTTATACTTTCTATTTTTTACTATCTTCTTTTCATTTAATCTTATTTTGAAAGCACTCTTAGTGATTATAAACCCTGAAATGCAATGCCTTCTATAATAACCAGGGTTCCCTAAAGTCTAAATTGCATAACCCACATTAATAAGATTAACTTACTATTTAAAAAGACTATATAATTATAGCCCTCCCTTACTATTATAAGTATCTCCTAAGAAGTAGAAATATACACTAATAAAAGAGAAACATGCAAATTGACTGTACCTTTGCTAAACCCACAAGCCATGCCCACCAGCCAATCAGGAATGAGCAAATTAACCCAACCAAGATGGCTGTGGCCATGAGCAAGCAGGAGGCTTGGGTTTCCCCAACAATGGAGGAAGCCAAGCTTCCAGCCAGCCCTGGATGGCTCTGGTCTCCCCTCAAGGCTACACAGTTTCAATTTTAGAAGATAAATAAATCCCAGATACCAGGGCCTCTGCTTGGGTCACCAGGGGGTATGGCCAGCCTGCAAACCACCACAGGCCCCTTGCCTAGGCCGCCCCACACCCCAAGGGAACCTCCGCCCTGATCCAGGATACCCTTCAGTGAAAACCAGCCGGCCTCCACCCATGCATCAGGCCTCTATCCTTTCTAATAAAAGAGTAATATGCAAATTAATCATCACTCCAACACATAAGATGGCTTCCCCCATGTGGACACAAGATGGCCACCTTAAGGTGGCCAGCAGAGGAGGGCAGTTGGGAGGGAACAGGCCTGAAGGGAGGGCAGTTAGGGACAATCAGGCTGGAAAGGGGAGCAGTTAGGCATCAATCAGGGCTGGCAGGGGAGTGGTTAGGGGTTGACCAGGCTGGCAAGCAGAAGCAATTAGGGGCAATCAGGAAGGCAGACAGGTGGGCAGTTGGGAGCCAGCAGTCCTGGATTGTGAAAGGGATGTCTCAGATTGGAGAGGGTGCAGGTTGGGCTGAGGGACACACACCCCCATGCACAAATTTCATGCACCGGGTCTCTAGTCTCTTATAATATCCTTGAGCTTGCATTACATGTATCAATAAAAAGTAAAATTCAAAATTAACCATGTTCTTTGCTCTGATCAATCTAATCATTTGAAAATCTAAGGGTCATGGCTCTGCCACCTTGGTGTACAGAAAAAATAATCCTTTTTATGTTTTTCTTTCTGACTCATTGATTATCACAAGATCATACTGTTAGATGGCTGAAGAAGTGTGGCAAGGTTCTTTTGGGTATTCCTAAAGTGCACAGGAGTGTTGAATACATGATTTTCTAGGTTGTTCATTTTTTATTGAGGTACAATTTATATACAATAACATGCACATTTCTCAAGTGTAAAATTTAATGAGTTTTAGCAAAACTATGCCACTCTATCCCAGTAAAGGCTTAAAATGTTTTCTTCACTCAGAAAATTCCCTCTTGCCCCACCATCCTATAGACACCTACCTACATAGCTTATTATTTTTCTAATGGAAAAAATCTACCAGTAAAATTGTTAGGTCACAGGATACATGTATATTTAACTTCATAGGAAATACTGTAAAACTTGCCCAGAATGTTTGTCCCGTTTTCTGTTCTCACCAGTGAGGTCTAAGAGTTGCAGGTTGGCAAACCCATTGCATTATCGATCTTTTTTATTCTAGCCATTTAATGGGTATAAAGTGGTATCTCATTGTGGTTGTACTTTGTGTTTCCTGATTATTAATGATGTTGAGCATTTCCTGTACTTATTAGCCATGTGTATATTTTCTTTTGCAAATGTCTGTTCAAATATTTTAACCATTTTAAAAATTGTGTTGCTTTGTCTTTTTACTAAGTTGTGATCCTGGGTAAAATTTTTGGCCTAAATAAAATCAGTTTTAGTCATAACTACTGCCTCTCCCCCATCCTCTCTCCCTTTTCTCTTCCCTGTCTGAGAAGAAATGGCTAATCTGAAATAAACCCATGCAAGGTGTGCATTTATTCACTTTTTCTACAGGCATTTTACTGAGCACCTACTGAATGCCAGGAAAGTTAGAAGGGTAAGACACAACCTCTGTTTTTAAATAGGTTACAATCAAATTTGGGAGAAATGGAAATAATTAACTGCATTGTGAATTTAATGTAAAAAGAGCCATAAGAGACATTAGAGAATCAAGATTATCATTTCTGATTAGGATAACCAGCAAAGGCCTCATTTTGGAGGTGATATTTGAGATGGTCTTCAGATGAGGGGTAGAGTGTCAACAGAAATAGAATTATAAGAGAAATAAAAAAATATGTTTAAGGAAAACATAGGATGTGTTCAAAGAACAGAGAGAGAGAGGGGGAGGGAGGGAGGGAGGGACTGGCAGTTCCTAAATCAGGGGTGGGCAAACTTTTTGACTAAAGGGCCACAATGGGTTCTTAAACTGAACTGGAGGGCCGGAACAAAAGCAACCTGACCATGCTGGCACTCTCATCTTGGGCTGCTGGCGAAGGAGCTGAGGGGAGAGCAAGAGAACCCTCTACTCTTTCGGCTCGGCGCCAGATAGAATAGCCGAATGGGCCGGATCCGGCCCTCGGGCCGTAGTTTGTCCACGGCTGTCCTAAATAGTCACAGGGATAAACAGCATAGGGAATATAGTCAATAATATTGTAATAACTACATATGATGTCAGGTGGGTATTAGACTTATCAGGAGAATCACTTCATAAGTTATATTAATGTCTAACCACTAAGCTGTACACCTGAAATGAATATAATATAAACTGTAATTGGGAAAAAGAAAAGAAAAAAAGAAAAGGAAAACATAATTTGGGCTGAAGAATAGTGTCCCAAAGTATGTTGTGCTGAAATCACATTGTGAGGAATATGACCTGGCTCGGCAGGTAAGCTGACCCACTGAAAGGTTACCATGGATATATTAGTTACGGTTGCATAATATGTTACAGTGTGTGGCTCTCTTCAACTCACCCCTATGCCTTCTTTCCTTCGCCTCTGCCCTCCCTCAGCCCTGATTCTATTTTTTTTAATATATTTTATTGATTTTTTACAGAGAGGAAAGGAGAGGGATAGAGAGTTAGAAACATCGATGAGAGAGAATCATTGATCAGCTGCCTCCTGCACACCTCCTACTGGGGATGTGCCCGCAACCCAGGTACATGCCCTTGACTGGAATCGGACCTGGGACCTTTCAGTCCGCAGGCTGACACTCTATCCATTGAGCCAAACCAGTTTCGGCAGCCCTGGTTCTATTAGCCCTGGATACCTCTGTCCCAGCCACCATCTCAGGTCTGCTCTGGGCCTCTCGGCTATTTAGCAGGCATTGGACCTCCCTCAAGGGACGGGAAATCAAGATCGAGCCTGAAGACCTAATACCTGGAGTTCCTTGTCTTCCTTTCCGTGTTTGCTGAGCAGAGCCTTCAGAGCAGCTCTCTTGGAAGGAAGGGAACCCCCTAGGGGTGGGGACCAGAGGAGGTTTGTCTGGAAGGCTGCTCTGCTCATGGACTGTGAGGTGAATTACAGAGATAAACAGACTTTGGCAGTTCCCCTTTGGGCGCCAGACAGGCTATGCCAAGGGGCTGAGTTGCCGAGGAGGCAACCAAAGCAGGTTGTCCTTCCTTGGTCACACGTATTCAGAGGCCCAGCAAAGCAGAGGGCCTTTTTGTGGAGTCTACGAGAGCTTTGAGGGAGCTCACAGAAGAATTTGAAGCAAAAGAACAGACAATTACCTTTCCAGAATTGTCCGCATGCTGGCTTCTTGCTGGGAACCAGAGGATGGTTCATTCTAGCCCTAGGAATCTTCAGACCAGAGAAGTTGTGTTGACAACTCAGGTTAATTGATCAGCAACATCTTTTACTTCCATTGCCACCAATATGAGAAAAATAGGAAGGTTGCTTTTTATAACTACTGAGAAATTTGCATAGTATTTCCCAACGAGGGGGCTGGCTCTTGGTGGGAGAGATAATGGAGCTATTGCAAAGATCCTCAAAGTCATACAAACCTTTGCAATTCTTCAATTAACTAAAAGTACAACTGGGATTATCCTCAAAAGCTTTTTAATTTCAAAAACAGAAATTCTGCAGAGCACTCACTGGCCTTCTTTTCATCTCTATCTCCCTTCACTTCCTTGGTGA
This sequence comes from Vespertilio murinus, assembly GCA_963924515.1. Lineage (NCBI taxonomy): Eukaryota > Metazoa > Chordata > Mammalia > Chiroptera > Vespertilionidae > Vespertilio > Vespertilio murinus. The sequence continues at coordinate 202,405,893 of OZ004704.1, forward strand.
TCTCATGCAGTCCTTTGCCTAAGGCCTCTGCCACCCAAATAGAAATCTACAATTCCGACAACTCTCCCAAATTCCAGACACTGAAATACACTGCCTACTTGACAATGCCATTTGGATGTCTCATAGGCATCTCAAATATGATCAGTCTGAAAATGAATCCCTGATCATTCCTTCCAAACCCGCCTGGGCTGCGGCCTTCCCCATTTCAGGAAATGACAACTCCGCCCTTTTAGTTGCAGACCTGAAATCCTGGAGTCATTCTTAGCTTCTCTCTTTCTTTCATACCCTATATCTAAGCCATGAGAAAATCCCATCGGCTCTATCTTTTAAAGCTATACAAACCCCAACCATTTTCAGTGTCTCCACTGCTATCACTCTTGTCCAAGGCATCATCCTCTCTATTGTTGGTATCCTTGTTTCCACTCTTGGTTCTCTTTGGTTTACTTTCAAAGCAATATCCAGATAGGTCCTTTAGAAATTAATTAGTTTGTACCATTCCTTTGAAGGCTTATGATCTCACTCTGATGAAAGGACAAAGTACTTTTGATGACCTACAAGACACACATGATATGGCCCCCCATTACCTCTCCGACTTCTCACACATTTCCTAAACTCCTCAAACCCCCTACCCCAATACCACTGGCTCAACTCCAACCACCCTGGCCTCCTTGCATGCTCAAACACACCAAGGAGCACTCTCACCTCAGAGCCTTTGCACTGGCTGGTGTCTCTGCTTGCAATGCTCTTCCCCAGATATCAGCATGGCTCTCTTGCTCACCTCCTTCAGATCTTTGCTTACTATCTCCTCAGTGAGGCCTTCTTGACAGCCTCCATCATCTCTAATTATGACCACACTTCTGCGCTCTTCCTTTTTTCTTCTCTATAATTCTTTTCCCCATGATACTAATAGTTGTCAGCTAACATTCTTCAAGTTTTACTTTTTTTTATTCTCTCTCATATATATAATGGAAGCATGAGAAGAACAGGAATATCGGCATTTTAGTTTACTGCTATAGCCCAAGAATCTAGAATTATACTTAAGACACAGAAAGCAACGAATACTCACTGCATGAATACATATTGTGTTTTTAAATTCTTTTAAACAATTAGATAAGCTCACTACCTTGAACTTACAGGTATTACGCCCTTCAGTTATTTTTAATTTGGTATTAATAATTTATTAAACTGCCTTTTCAGCAGTAAATTAATCTTCTTTCTGCTCTTAGATGCATTTCATCTACCAACTTACAGGTGTGGCTACACGTCTATAATGATCAGCTTCTGCACGGTGACCTTTAGAAAACCCACATTCATTACGAGCTAGCATTAACAGGTGCTTTCCTTGCCGCAGAGACACCGGCAAGCCAACTGGTGCTCATTTCATTTGCAATTAAATTCATCAAAGGTTAATGTTAAATAATGATGACAAAAAGGGAAAAAATGAAATTGCTCTAATGTTTGGAGATGCTACTGCACATAATTGCTTCTGAGAGGCAATTTGTTCTTCCTGTGACATCAAATATCAGTGGACTCTTTTTGATATTCTAGCATCATAAAATTGGGTGGCCTTCTTGCCTTGTATGTAACCCTGTAGGCCTCCCTCTCTCTAAATTCAGGTCCTGTTGGTTTCATCGGACACTTAACTTGAGATGGTTCCCATGACCTAGACAATTAGACTTCAAAAGTGTCTGCCAAGCTAGACACACAAAACGCATGTTGTTTTGTGAGTAAATACTTGCTAGAGACACATTCTCATGAGGCGTAGTGCCCATCACGTAATGAACTCTGTGCAAAGTGCCAGAGTCAATAAGAGAGAGGGGGGCCATCCAGCTCGTAGGTTTCCATCCACGTGGCTACATCCACAAATTCACAATCCCTTAACTGCTGAGAGCTACTGTCCTTTGTTTTATTCTGAAAGCACAATTTGGCTACATTTTGAGGATGTTATTTCATAAAAGAAGGTACACTAATAAGAAATTCTAGACTCAAAGTGGCCCAAAAATTTAGATGAATGAGAAAAAAATATAGCTTCATATAATTTAAAACGATCCTGCCCTACTGAACTATAGGATTTCTGCAGCTGAGGCTCTTCCTCCATCAATTCCAGAGTTGGCAGGCTCTGGAGAGTAGCTCAGTTCTCCGCAAGTATTTGTTCTAAGCTCTGAAGTCTTACGTGTTAAATGAAGTAATTAGAAGTTGAGGATGACGGCATGTGGTCTAGGGCCTGTTCCCTGGAGCAGCTCCCTGTTGCTGGAGAAGGAGAGAACTGCCCCAGATCCTTTCCGGATTAATTTGTTCAAAAAGGAAATAACAGAAAAATACTTCAACATGCAAAAGTCTTGTGAAGAAAATGAAGGAGAAGCACAGAACATGCCAAGACCCAGAAAGACCACCCTTCAGAAGAGGTATCCACAGGAGGCAGAAGGCTTAGGGAAAAAATGAGAGCAAAAAACAAGTTTGTGGTGATGCATTTGAAGCAAAGATATTCATGCAACGATCCTTATCCTGAATGCTTTCAGCCTGAATTCATTCTCTCTCTCTCTCTCTCTCTCTCTCTCTCTCTCTCTCTCTCTCTCTCTCTCTCTTTTGTAGGATAGTAAAATCTAGCCCCTGCTTTCTTTCTGTCCACATTTTCTGAGGTAACTTTTACCTTCGTTTTACTTTTAATCATCTGGTGGAATTTTGTTGTAGGTAGTTTCCTTGTTGCCAGCATTTTATATTTTGACTCATCCTCCAAGTCTGTTTTTCAATTGGGAAATTTCACCAAATGCATAAAAATATGTCTATTCCAGAATGCCCTTGGTGATCCCTAGGATCTGCCTCTTGCTTCAACAGTATTTGAATGGCACAAACCAAGGGTCGCCAAGGGTCGCCAAACCAGCCTTCGACCACCCACCAACCTCTTCTCCAGTCACTTGGGAACCACCTCAGCCATCCCCAGCCTCTGAGACCAGGCAACACAATTTTATTTTCTTCCTTAACTCCTTATTGCTAAACAACCATGAGTTCCCAAATTCGTCAGAATCATTCCCTGAGGTGGAGGCCACCACCAACAGCCTGGTCACCCAGCATCCGAGGGCCTCCCGCACCTACCTCTCCCTGGGGTTCCATTTCCACGAGGACAATGCAGCTCTGGAGGGCCTGGTCCACTTCTTCCACAGGTTGGTGGAGCAGAAGCACGAGGGAGCCCGGCTTCTCTTAAAGATGCAAAACCAGCTTAGTGGCCACATTCTCTTCCAAGCCTTCTCCGGATGAGTAGGGTAAAATCCAGGACACCATGGAAGCTCCACGGTCATGGAGAAGAACCTGAACTAGGCCCCTGTGGATCTGCATGCCCTGGGTTCTGCCCACACAGACGCCCATCTCAGAACCTTCCTGAAGAAACACTTCTTGGATGAGCAGGTGAAACTCATTAAGAAGATGGGAGACAGCTAACTCACCTCCACAGGTTGGGCTGGGCGAGCATCTCTTCAAAGGCTCACCCTCAAGCACGACTAGAAGCCTTTAGAGCCCAGAGCCTTTGAGGGACCCCTTTGCATCTCCCTGGTGTCTGGTTTTTGACTGAGCCTCTCCCTGAAATCACTAGTCATTCTTTTAACCACTCTGGAGCCTTCTCCCTTGCATTGGACCAAATGGAAACAATAAAGCTCTTTGTGGCTAATAATAATAATAAATACAATGTTTATTCCATATTGTAAAGTAAAATATAGCAAGTTACAAAGCAGCATGTTTAGTAATAGCTCACATATGTAGGGTAAAAGTTTGTGTGTGTGTGGATACAAACACACATCAAAAACTTAATTGTGCTTAATAAGCAGTTCATTAAACCCATTGATGTGCATTTTATTTTTGCTTATATGTATTTTTAATGAACACATGTCATAGACAGAGTGAAATTTTTTAATAAGTAAGAGAATCAAATAACTTTCAACCAGCTTATAAGGGCAATGGGGGTGTTTAAACTCTTGATGAGATAACTATCCTATATAATAAAAGCCTAATATGTAAATTGACTGAACGGTGGAACAACTGGTGGAATGACTGGTTGCTATCATGCGCACTGACCACCAGGAGGCAGATTCTCAATGCAGGAGCTGTCCCCAGGCTGCAGGCCCCAGGCCAGCCAAAGTGTGTACCAGCAGGGAGCCCCCTGATCACCCCAACTGGCCCTGATCACCAGCCAGGCTTAGGTACCCTACCCATGCACAAATTTTGTGCACTGGGCCTCTAGTTAAAATATAAACCTCAAATCACCTCTGCATATCTTAGCCATAGGAATAAAACTAGTAATTATTAGAGAGAGAAAAGTCAAAGATAATGCATTCAGCATAACCTTTTATTTCCTAGGCCTCCTGAAATCTCCCTAAAAAGATGGAAAATAAAATTTTAATATACATAAATGCACAAGGACAAAGAGGCAGGTAAGCCACAACAATAGTATGGAGAGCTACAGAAAAGCTAGAGGACAAGGAAGGTGAAACTTGGAGTACTCACAAGAGCATACAGTCAGAGGCAGCTGCCTTGTCCTGCAGAATCTCTGAGGGGGGTGAGGTTTAGAGGTGATGGGTGTGGCATGGGGCAAGAGTTAGACACGGGACTAAAACAGAAGAATTTATTGAAGGTCTATAATTGGAAATGTTAATCCTCTACCCTAGTCATACAAAATGCCTGCAGCAGCCAAGTACTTCTCCTTTAGGCTAAGATTTGAGGTCTCTTTTCTGAAGAAGTTGAATAACCCTAAAACAAAAAGACCTCCGCATTGATATTTTAGGTCCAACAGCACAATGGTCAGCTCCCTCCACAACTGTCCTAAAGCAAAGTCTGCACATGGACAAGCTCCCAATCTGCTTTGTGGTGCCTCACTCTTAAGTATGAATGTGCCACCAACGATCACTAGCCAATGATTGCTTCTAATGAAAGATTGAAACCAAGATAAACAAATGTGGGAGGAAAGAGGGTTCCTCTTCTAAGAAGCTTGACCTTCATTCTGTAGACATGTGAGGAACCCTGGGCTTCAAACGAGGGAGCAATATAATGAGATCCAAGTTTTAGAAAGAACATTTTGTTCCAAGTCTGAAAGTGGGATTAGTAGACTTTCTGGGAGACCAGTCAAGAAATTTTTGCAAAATTCAGACGAAATGCAATTCAGACCTAAACTAAGGTGATAGTAATGAGAACCATGAGACTGTAGACATATAAACAGTTGAGCTGATATCTGATCAGGGGGGTTAGCCCAATTGCATTTTACTGTAAATATTTATGGCAAAGGCAAGAGAGACTCTAAGAGGATACAAGCCCTGGGAGAGAGTGGACAGAATTTAGGAAATGAAATACCAGAGAGAGAAACCAAGATGGAGGCACCTAACTGCAGCCTCACACAACAATTTCAAAAATACAACTAAAATATAAAGTGGACATTATCCAGAACTACAGGAAAGTTGACTGAATGGAAATTCTACAACTAGAAGGAAAGAGAAAACCAGAAGGAAAATCAGAGGAGCTGTAAAAGCCTAAGCAGATGGCCATGAAGATGACCTCAGCTCCTGGAAGTACTTCACAGTGGAGAACTGGAGACCATGGCATCTGATGATATCAGAGGAGAAAAGGCCCAGGTGGAGGAAGTGGCTCATCTCCTGCCCTGACTGGAATTCCAGTTGAAGACAACAAACTGTGACCTATGCTATCCACACTGCCATGTCTTCTACATAAGCAACAGTTACCAGAATAGCAGGGGTGGTCAAGGAATGAAGGACTGGAGAAAGTTCCAGAAGGCCAGACTGAACAGCACCCTAGGGATTGCACAAAGCCATTTCCACTTCACCACGTGGAAAGGGGGTGTTGACAACCAGCAGCTAAGGAACACCATGGGCCAGTGAGAAAGACTACACATCAGAATATATGACTCTGCAGGGGCCAGGTCACATGGCAGCCTAGAAAGGATGTCAAGAAAGAGGGTAAGAAAAATCATGCAGACAGGGCCCAGGACCAGTGCCCACCTCAGTGTAGGTACCATCACAACTTCAAGTACCTGTACAGATGCCTGCAAAACTATAAATCAAGTTATAGACATGAAGCATCCAAGTCACCAGCTAAAGATAAATCTGCTCCAAATGCTGAAGAGGGCAGGACCAGGGAACATTGATTTGTAGATTGGTGAGTTACCAGTTTTCACCAAATATCTGCCTCAATGATATCCTTGCCACTTAGACCACTATGGCAGTTCTAAAATCAGGCATCAAATTCTTTGACACTCCTTCCATTGACAGATGGGTTCTGTGTCCCCCGCCCTTGAATCTACCAGTTGTCAGAATGCTCTCTCTCTAGATGCTCCCTCTCAGAAGCTGGCCACCATGATGTGAGAAACCCAAGCCACATGGGGAGGCCACAGCATCATCCCAGCTGAGCTCAGCTTTGAATTGTCCCAGTGCTGACACCAGGCATGTAGGTGATGGAGCCTTCGGCTCTCAGCCATGGGGTAGTCAGCCATCAGGTCTTCCCAGCTGAGCACCAGACATCACAGAGCAGAGACAAATCTATCTTGGCATGCCCTGCTCAAATCCCTGACCCACAAAAATTACTCTTAGAATGAAAGGATTGCTGTTTCATGCCACTTCATTTTGGGGATGTTTTGTCATGCAGTAACTAAGGTCGTTCTGAAAGTATTTTCTCAAGAACAGACTGACAGTTATCAAGGCGGGGATGGGGAGGGGGAAGGAGATTGGAGGCTGAGTGAAAAAGGCGAAGGGGTTAAGAAGTACAAATTGGGGCAGAACCGGTTTGGCTCAGTGGACAGAGCATTGGCCTGCGGACTGAAGGGTCCCAGGTTTGATTCTAGTCTAGGGCATGTACCTTGGTTGTGGGCACATCCCCAGTGGGAGCTGTGCAAGAGACAGCTGATAGATGATTCTCTTTCATCAATGTTTCTAACTCTCTGTCCCTCTCTCTTCCTCTCTGTAAAAAATCAATAAAATACATATATTTTTAAAAAGAAATACAAATTGGTAGTTATAGAATAGTCATAGAGATGTAGATTACAGCATGGGGAATATAGCCAATAATATCATGATACCTGTGTTTGGGGCCAGGTGGGTGCTTGAAAGATTGGGGGGGAGGGGCCACTCTGTAAAGTACATGATTTTCTAACTACTCTGCTGTACATCTGCAACTAATGCAGAATGACAGTGAGTGTAAACTGTCATTGAAACATAAAAAAAGAAAAGAAAAAATTTAAAAATCTGATAAAATACAAACACATAGCTTGGAAGGATAAATTCTTTGAAATGAGCATGCACAGTAAGTGTATCCAACACTGACAAAAAGCATCACTGGATAATAAAACACATAAGTTGCTCCCAGAAAACTAGAGGCAGAACCATGGCGACACCTTGGAGGTAGCACGACCAAAAGAAAGACACACGCATCAGAAGGACAGTTAGGCCAGAGAGCAAGGTCCAGCTGCATCTACTTTAAAATTGTGTTTATAAGGCTGGCTCCCAAATCCCTCAACTCTCCCACTACCTGAAGAGTTATTTGATTATGCCAATTTTTTTCCCACATGTACTTGCTTTCATGTTAAAAACTTCCTGGGAATCAGACAATAACAAGCATCACGGTAATTCTTACTTCCAGGTGAGATTTGGGAAATACTGAATGCTAGAATTTTTAAATTAAATACCAAAAAAAAAGCAAATGTGGCAACCTTCTCTGAAAATCGCAGTTGTGGTGAGAATGGGGTAAATGCATGAGCTTCGTGTTTATGAAAACTGAGCAGTAGGTTATTGCAACCTTGAACCCTGAGAATGTAAACCCCAGCAAAGTCCAGTTACAGTGATGTGGAGGGAGAAGTTGTAAATATTGAAATTCACTTGCTAATCAGACACTACAGTTATATTAAATATCTTACAATGTGATGGGGGGAAAAATGGTGGCTCAGTTGATTGGAGCTTTGTCCCATACACCAAAAGGTGGCAGGTTTGATTCCTGGTAAGGGCACATGTCTAGGTTGTGGGTTTGATTCCCAGTTGGGGTATGTACAGGAGTCAACCGTAATGTTTCTCTTTTTCTCTCTCTCTCTCTCTCTCTCTCTCTCTCTCTCTCTCTCTCTCTCTCTCTCTCTTCTCTCTCTCTCCTTATGAATTCACCATGCAACTGGTATGACTCCCAAGTTCTGCATCTTCAGGAGATTTTCATCATACTGGTATTGATCTGTATCATTGAGCAGTTCATTAAACCCAAAATCCCATTCCCCACAGAGACTGAGAGCAATTTCGGCCACTTTAAGCCTGTTCAAATATATTTCTCTTGCCTCTTGAAACCCTTTAGTAGCCATAGGTATGATTTCCAGAGTAGAATTGATGTCTGTCTCTGACTCTAAGAGTTTGTATGTATTGCAATGGATAAAATAAAATGTCTGCTTAACGGTTATTGTATTGATGGGTACCAGAGGTCCAAGCAATAAACATGGGAGAACCTTATCACCTATCTATCACTTAGAAGCCTAATATCCTTTCTCAGACCAGTGACTGTATATAAGGAACTCAGAGTGTATATTCAGTAGCAGAAAGAAGCCTATGATTTCTACATTAATCTCGGCTTCTTTGACTTTCTGAACAAGAATTAGAGGCTCTGGATGCTCACCACCTCTCTGTATTACTCTGCTTTCTTCTCCCCCCCCACCCCAGGGACGTCTCTTATACCAGTGTTACTACCCTGCCTTCCAAAGGCCTGGAGCATCTCAAGGAACTGATAGCAAGAAACACTTGGACTCTAAAGAAACTTCCAATTTCCTTGAGTTTCCTCCACCTCACACGGGCTGACCTTTCTTATCCAAGCCACTGCTGTGCTTTTAAGAATCAGAAGAAAATCAGAGGGTAAGTGGCAGGTGTCTGGAATAAAAGGCCTTGGGAAAAAGTTGTATTGATTTCTGAACCCGGGGAAGAAGCTTTGTGGTTTGAAAACCATGTGGAAAGAAGTGGAAATATCCACAAGAAACATGAAATCCATGGGACACAATGACTTAGACTCAACGTGGCTACAGATGAGAAATAAGGCCAAGGTCAATGGAACACAGCAGGGGAGGCGAGGGGACTAGGAGATGACATAGGAGAGAGAGGAATGACCAGATCATGTAGAAATCTTATCAAGATTATATTTCACAGCCTTCAGATGCAACATGCATTAGATGCCACGATTCTGAGGGCAAACTTAGAAACACAAGCAATTGTGTTACCTGGTCAATTGGGGCTTAGAAAAGGTCACAGCTTACTGGTTACATATGCAGGCACTTTGGAATCAACTGGGTTTGTACCCCATCTCTGCCACTTCCTAACTGTGTTATCTCAGCCTACTGACTTCACCTCCCTGAGCCTCTGTGAATGGAGATCATAATGCTATCACTCATAAAGGTTTTGAGATTACATGAGAAACTTAATAGAAAATACCTATCACAATAACCTTGAATATTATAAGCTCTCAATGTGTATTATTTTACAATCAGGCTGCAAAGGAGGGATGGTCTTTTTTTTTCTTTTTTATTGATTTCAGAGAAGAAGGGATAGGGAGAGAGAAATAGAAACATCACTGATGAGAGACAATCATTGATAGGCTGCTTGTTGCACGTCTCCCACTGGGGATTGAGTACCCAACCCAGGCATGTGCCCTGATTGTTAATCGAACCCATTACCTCCTTGTTCATAGGTTGACACTAACCACTGAGAAACACCAGCTGGTCTTTTTCTCTCCATGCTTTCTCTGAATCTTGTCCTCATCTACACTTTTACTCTGCATTATTTCCCCCTTCATGACTCATGCAATCCTATTTTCCTAATACTGCTGTCACTCATTAGTATAGTGTGTTGATCTCTAACTATCTATTGGTTGGCCGTCTGAATTCATACTTGCATTGGGAAATAATTTGGGATCTAGTAGTGGGCAGAAGCAAATGGGAAAGTTGAGCAGCTGTGCAAAGGTCAATGGCGGGCATAACATCTACAGAGAACTAGAAGTGGGGTATGGGGATTCTGACAGCAGACTCTATACTGATGCCAGGTGGCCCATGGTGGGAAAGGACCAGGGATGCGTGGGAGGCTAATGGACTGCATAAGGGCAGGGTCCAGCTTCCCTCCTAACCTCCAAACAGATTGCAATAGGCAGCCCATTGGCATTTAACCCAATGGGTGGGTCAGCAAGTTAAAGAATCTCTTTTGATGTCAGTTGATAGGCTAGCAATAAACTAAGTCTTATTCCCATGAGCACACCTGCATGATACTGTCCATTTATTCATTTGTTCAATGAATAGGACAGACAAGAATATTTTATTTACATTCCAGTAGGGGAAGTCAGAAAATGAACAAGCAAAACAAGTAAGATATCTGATAATGCTACGAAGGAAATAAACACAAGGGTAGGAAAATTTATCTAAGAGCAGGACAGCCCAGCCATCGTGGCTCAGTGGTTGAGCATTGACCTAGGAACCAGGAGGTCAGGGTTCCATGCTCTCACCATTGACGTTTCTATCTCTCTCCCTCTCCCTTCCTCTCTGAAATCAATAAAAAATATTTTTTAAAAATAAATAAATACAAATAAAGAGATCAGGGACAAAAGGACAGTTGAGTTTAAAACTGAGTCATGAGTAGAAGCAGTCATGAGTTTTTCGGGCAAAGGGAACATGGTGTTCTAAAGCTCGGAACAGGAATAATAACAATAACTGACACATATACAGCACCAACCATGTTCCAGGTGCTGTATTAGAGCTTTAAAAAGATATGAAATAGGTAATTTCATGATTCTGTTTTTATTTTTTATTTTTTTAATATATTTTATTGATTTTTTTACAGAGAGGAAGAGAGAGGGATAGAGAGTTAGAAACATCGATGAGAGAGAATCTTCGATCAGCTGCCTCTTGCACACCCCCTACTGGGATGTGCCCGCAACCAAGGTACATGCCCTTGCCCGGAATCAAACCTGGGACCCTTCAGTCCGCAGGCCGACGCTCTATCCACTGAGCCAAACCGGTTTCGGCTGATTCCATTTTTAAAATTTGATAAGCCACGTTTCATACGCCTGCCCAAGGTGAAACAGCTAGTAAATAGTGAAGCCGTGTCCTACCCTAGTCAGACTGGCTCCCACATCTGTGCTTTCTCTCTCACTACTGGTCTTGAACCGGTTGCAGAGGAGAAATAAGGGCCAGTAATCCTGGAGCATAGTTTTTGACGGGTAATAGGAAAAGACGTAGGAGAGATGGACCTAACCAGGTCATGTAGAATCTTTTTTTTTTTTGGCTGCATGTTGTAGGGCCCATTAGTGGTTTTCAGAAAGTGCTGACTTATTGCTGTTGCCTTGCAGAATCCTTGACTCCTTAATGTGTAATGACAGCAGTATTCGGAGCCTGCGGCAGAGAAGGGCTGTGAATGCTTTCAATGGTCCCTACTACCAGGAATATGAAGAGGATCCAGGTGACCACGGTGCTGGGTACAGGGAAAACAAGTTCCAGGATACCCACTCTCATTACTATGTCTTCTTTGAGGAGCAAGAAGATGAGATCATTGGGTTTGGCCAGAAGCTCAAAAACCCACAGGAAGAGACACTACAGGCCTTTGATAACCATTATGACTACATAGTGTGTGGGGGCAATGAGGACATGGTGTGTACCCCCAAGTCAGATGAGTTCAACCCCTGTGAAGACATAATGGGCTACAAATTCCTGAGGATCGTGGTGTGGTTTGTGAGTCTGCTGGCTCTCTTGGGCAATGTCTTCGTCCTGGTCATCCTCCTCACCAGCCACTACAAACTGACGGTCCCGCGCTTTCTCATGTGCAACTTGGCCTTTGCAGATTTCTGCATGGGGATGTATCTGCTCCTCATTGCCTCCGTAGACCTCTACACTCACTCTGAGTACTACAACCACGCCATCGACTGGCAGACAGGCCCCGGCTGCAACACGGCTGGTTTCTTCACCGTCTTTGCTAGTGAGCTGTCAGTGTATACGCTGACGGTCATCACCCTGGAGCGCTGGTATGCCATCACCTTCGCCATGCGCCTGGACAGAAAAATCCGACTCAGGCATGCATATGCCGTCATGGGTGGGGGCTGGGTTTGCTGCTTCCTGCTCGCCCTGCTCCCTTTGGTGGGAATCAGCAGCTACGCCAAGGTTAGCATCTGCCTGCCCATGGACACCGAGACCCCTCTTGCCCTGGCATATATTATCCTTGTCCTGTTGCTCAACATAGTTGCCTTTGTCATTGTTTGCTTCTGTTACGTGAAGATCTACATCACAGTCCGAAACCCCCAGTACAACCCAGGGGACAAAGACACCAAAATTGCCAAAAGGATGGCTGTCTTGATCTTCACTGACTTTATGTGCATGGCCCCCATCTCGTTTTATGCTCTGTCAGCTCTTATGAACAAGCCTCTTATCACTGTTACCAACTCCAAAATCTTACTGGTTCTCTTTTATCCACTGAACTCCTGCGCCAATCCATTCCTCTATGCCATTTTCACCAAGACCTTCCAGCGGGACGTATTTATCCTACTCAGTAAGTTTGGCATCTTTAAACGTCAGGCTCAGGCATACCGGGGCCAGAGGGTTTCTCCAAAGAACAGGACTGATATTCAGATCCAAAAGATCACCCAGGACACGAGGCAAAGTCTCCCCAACATACAGGAGGACTATGAACTGCTTGCAAAGTCCCATCTAACCACAAATAAGCAGGGCCAAATCTCAAAAGAGTATACGCAAACAGTTTTGTAAGCTAACCCTATGCTACTCACAGTGGTAAGGAGACTTATAAAAGGCTGGTTTCTTGAATATGAATTCTAACCTCTTGACTCACACAAGCCAGCTTACTTAACTATTGTGCAGGTGACATTTCATGGGGCAAGAGTTCATCTCCCAAGAGGAGCTAGCATTACTAGAAAACTAATCCCCTCTACCCTACTGTAAGAAGGAAGGGAGGCTACCGGTGTATCCAAACCCCCAGTGATAACAAAATAATCTATACTTTCTGGAAGGCTTGTTTGATGCTAAATGCAGAGATGATATTGTATAAGATGCTCCACAAACATCAACTCATCCCTTTCAACACTGAGCTTCCCACTTTTATACAGCATTTCACACTAAAGATTCAACAGATGGCAAAAGGATGAGCTTGGTTGGCAATCACAAAATCAGCCACATGTTGGCTCAGTCCAACTTCATGTTTCCTGATACAGCCAGAGGGAGTTTGAGTTCCTTGAAAGTGAAAAGTCAAACAGGACATCACACAAGAAATGGCTATTATGAGACATAAAGGAGGGGGGGAAGGCTTAGCTTTGTTTTTTCAGACTCTGAAACTATCAATCATCTCTTCACCAGGACCTACCTGATGTAACGCAACTGTTATATGTTGCCCAGAAAAACTGGCAGGATTTAAGTTTATGTGGCCAGGCAAACTAAGAATTGCTCATCTTGGCTAGTCTCATAGCCTAAAAGATGTGAACTCAATAAATATTTCTAAGTAGCAACAAGTAGGAATTATGAGCAGAGAACACTAAATCGCCCATTGATTAATAAAGCAGGCTGGATACCAGATTACTGTTGAACCTCAGGCAAATCACTTGGTCTCAGAAGTCTGTAGAAATGAAGGAACTTGGTGGCCTCTTCCAGTTTTAAAACTCTGTGTACATCCCTTCCCCTTAAAACATGTTTCCATGGCAAAGAGAAAGAAAAATATAAGAAAGAAGATTCTGCTTTTCCTATCTTTAGGGCTGCCATCTCTTCTCTTTGGAGCCTAGACATATAACCCAGAAAATTTATTTATTTCATATTTGGTTATGAAACAAATATGTTTGTTTCATTTTTGGTCTGTACTAATAATTCTATTGAGTGACCATATTGGGGTGGATCTGAGTCATTCATCTAATTACTAGACCTACAGCTGTAACTATCAGGCCAAAATAGCTTGCATTCATAAAATATTTTTAAAAATAGTTCTGCAAATTTTGGTTATTTAGAGATACTATTTCACTGTGCAAATTCACTTGAAAACATTTAAATTGTCTTCAGAGAGTCTGATCCCGGCTGCAGCGGCTCTCCTCCTTCCAGGCTCTACTTGCTATCTCCTTTAGCTTCCGGAAACATGGCCTCTGGTGTGGCTGTCTCTGATGGAGTCATCAAAGTCATGATGACTGTCTCTGATGGAGTCACCAATGACATGAAGGTACGTAAGTCCTCGACACCAGAGGAGGTGAAGAAGCGCAAGAAGGCAGTGCTCTTCTGCCTGAGTGAAGACAAGAAGAACATCGTTCTGGAAGAGGGCAAGGAGATCCTGGTAGGTGATGTGAGCCAGACAGCAGACCACCCCTACGCCACCTTCGTCAAGATGCTGCCTGACAAAGACTGCCGCTACGCTCTGTATGATGCAACCTATGAGACCAAGGAGAGCAATAAGGAGGACCTGGTGTTTATCTTCTGGGCCCCTGAGTCTGCACCTCTTAAGAGCAAAATGATCTACGCTAGCTCCAAGGATGCCATCAAGAAGAAGCTTGCGGGGATCAAGCATGAATTACAAGCAAACTGCTACGAGGAGGTCAAGGACCGCTGCACTCTGGCAGAGAAGCTGGGGGGCAGTGCTGTCATCTCCCTGGAGGGCAAGCCTTTGTGAGCCCCCTCCAGCCCCCTGCCTGGAGCATCTGGCAGCCCCAGACCTGCCTGTGGGGGGTTATAGGCTGCCCCCCTTCTGCCAGACTGGAGGGGCTGGAGGGATCCCAGCAGGGGGAGGCTAATCCCTTCACCCAGTTGCCAAACAGCCCCCTACCCTCTGGAATTTCCTTCTCCCTCCACCCCTGACAGTTCTGGCCTTCCCAAACAGCTTTTGATCTTCTGATTGCTCTTGGGTTGAGACAGACCAAGTCCTCCCTATCCCAGGCACCCCAGTTTTGGAGAAGGCCTGTATATTTCTTAATGACACCCCTACTTGCAACCTGTTCCTCGCCCCCTTTCCCATGCTGCCAACTTCTAACCACAATAGTGACTCTGTGCTTGTCTGTTTAGTTCTGTGTATAAATGGAATGTTGTGAAGCTAACCCTTCCCCAGGCTGCCTGGTTTCCCTCCCCCTTTCCACCTGGTCTTGGCCACTCATGGAAGCAGGACCAGTAAGGGACCCTTAATTTTAAAAAATAAGAAGAAGAAGGAGAAGAAGAATAAAAACAACAATAAAAAACCTCACTTGAAAAATAAATAAACAAACAAATAAATATAAATAAATAAATAAATAAATAAATAAATAAATAACTTGTCTTCAGAGATTGGTTTCTTTACTTAGTTGTTTCCAACTCACAATACAATACTAAAGCTATCAAGAAAAGTTCCTTCTCCCAGAAAGTACCAGCTCTTTCCAACCTTGTTGATCACTGAACATTGAGAGGGCAGGACAGGGTTAACTCCTGACTCCATCTTGTGCTACATCCTCTCCATTTTGTATAACTATGTCACTATGTAACTGGACCCTAGCCCTCACCAAACCAAATGGAGTCAGCCAAAGCAGTGACCTCCCCACCCCTATAAATCCATTGTTTGAGAGAAACCCGTCCTCTTGCTCTACCTTGCGGCTGCGTCGGTATGTGGGGGGTGAGCTCAGGCTAGCCTGGAATCAAAAGACTCGTTTCCTTTTGCATCGGACCTGGCTCCCTGGTGGTCTTTGGGGATCACGAAATCTGGGCATAACAAACATGAAATGCTATTCCCCAGCAGTGCTCCCTTACTTAAAATAGTCAAGATCTTCATCTATAGATGTACTCTCCAAGTTATCTGTCAACACAGCCCCTTAATTTCTTCCCAAGAAGAGACGCATTTGGTTCTTGGTGCTCATGAACCACCCATGAATTAAAACCACCCCATCAGTTAAAAGATTTTGTTGTTTTAAGTTTGTGGGGTAGGGTTGGTGGGCCCAATGGGCCCCCAGAAGTGATACCTTGATTCACCTGGAATCTCTCCATAACCATACCCATTTCCGATCATCCCTGTAACTTGGATGTCTTAATAGAAATATCATACATGCCTAAAATCATGACGTATCCACCAGTTCACTTGTAAGTAGTGAAATTAAACAAATGTGTGTTACCTTTTGGCGAGTGGTTTCTCACTTGTGATATTTTAAAATATGTTCTGATAAATAATGTGTTTTATCTTGAGTAGTTGAAATAATACTTTGATAACAGTCCTAGAAAAGTAACCTCAACAGAATTGATACTAAAATTTGCATTCACAACATGAAATAAAATTTCTTTCTGGGAAATGACTATGTTGGGTCCTAGAGTATTGATTTTTGTAATTGTGAACTTCTTTTTAAGACTACCATTATATGTATTAAAACTGAAAACAGGAAGCCCTGGCCAGGTGGCTCAGTTGGTTGGAGCATGTCCCAACAATAAAAGTGTGTCTTGCCAGAAGCCGCCCATTGTCCTCACTAGTAGAGAGAAGTAGACAGGGAATCCAGAAGGCTGGTCAACCTTGAAGCTCTGAAAGGTCAGAGCTAACCACTTGTTTAGTTGAGACATTGGTAGCTGAAGCAGACCTCCACCTGTTAGTCTTATGTAAATTCTTGTTGATTGGTCATTATTGGAGTTGCCTGTCTAAAGGCTATGGGTGTATCCCATAGTCTTAATAAAAGGGACAGCAGGGCCAGAGCAGGGTGTAGTCCTCTCTTGGTCTTCTGCCTGGTCCCTGTTTCCCAAATTAATATTTTTCTAGTCTCTTTCATTTGTGTGCGGCCTCCTCCAGAACCTGAATCTGGAACCACTCGGGACTTGGAAAGGGGTTTCCACAGGTTTGATTTCCAGTCAGGGCACATGCCTAGGTTGTGGGTTTGATCCCTAGCCGGGGCACATATTAGAGGCAATCAATCCATGTTTCTCTCTCACAGTGATGTTTCTCTCTCTCCCCCACCCCCTTCCTCTCTCTCTCAAAATCAATAAAAACATATTCTCAAATGAGGATTAAAAACAAACAAACTCTAGATCAATCTATTCTTGTTCTAGAGACAAATGGTAAGAGATGAGGGGGGTTAGAGAGCAACCAAAGGACTTATACGCATGCATATTAGCATAACCAATGGACACAACACTGGGGTTGTGAGGACTTGCCTGGGCTGGGAATGGATGGGGAGGGGGTCAACTGGGGACAAAGAAGACTTATGTAAAACTTTATACCAAAAAAAAAATTTAAAAATAATAAAATAAAATTAAAATTAAAAAAACTATAAACAGGAAAACAAGTTGTACATTTACTAATAAATCCATATAAATAAATAAGTAATAGACTATCAATAACTCCAATATAACATTTGTCATGATTTTAAATGGTCTTTGTGTGAAACAACTCATAATATATTATGATACTTTGACAGCAGTGATGGCTAAGGGAAAAAAATATGGTAAGTATTAACCCTAGGAATATAAATAGCACAAAATGAGAATAATAAATCTAGGAGAAACCAAGATGGCAGCATAGGGTAGACACCCAAATGCAGCCTACCACAACAAATTTGAATTTAGAACTGGAAAATAGGGGAGTCATTGCCCTGAAGCACCGGGCAGCTAGCTAAGAGGAGGCTCTGCCATCTTGGAAGGAGAGAGAAGGCACACTGACCCTCAGAAACTGTGAAGGTACGGAGAACTGTGAGCGCGAAAAGGCGCTGGCTTATTCCCGGCTTGCGGAGAGGGAGGGCCGGGCTGAGATTACTGCTGGCAGACTCCCGGAGTGCAAAGAGGGCAGCCGGGATGAATTCGCTGCTGGCTTAATCCCGGTGCGCAGAGAGGGCAGACAGCTAACACGCTGCGGGCTTTCTTGTTCGAGAGGGAAACAGAATCACTCTATTGCTCTGATAGACAGCCCCAGTCAGGGAGAGGCCAGACTGTCAGGTAGCAGGCAGAGATCTCTCAGAGGTGTGTAAAGCTAGAGGCCATTACTGTGGGACTTGGGGAGGAGCCGATGGGAAAACAAAGCTTGTCTGCACCAACCCAAGAACCCGCCCCATCTAAGCAGAGCACAGAAGCTCTCCCAGAGGCTGGCTTTCTCTAAGGAGGAACTGGCCAGAATCCAAAGCTTGTCTGCGCCTTTACCAAAGAGGTGCACATGCACCTGCAACCAATCTTTTGAGACACACCACGAACAGGACTAACAGGACTTTTCTGAGGTTGGACTGACAGGGAACCAAAGATTGTCTGCGCCACCCCAAGACTCCGCCCCATCTAAGCGGAGTACAGAAGCCCTCCTAGCTGAGACACTGCTGATCCTCACAGTCAATTGGCTTGGAGATCAATGCTTCCCAACGATAAGCAAGGCTTAACAATAAGACTGCACACACAGCCCACAAAGGACTACATCAAGACTGTCTACTGGGAAGGCTGTGCTACTGGGCTCCACCAGAATACCTAGCACACAAAACTATTCCATCAAATCAGGAAAACAACTAAAATGCAGACAAGAGGCAGGAAACAAAGGAAGGAGATGGATGAAAAGAAAAGACATTGAGTTCAAAACTACAGTTATAAGGCTTTTCAAGAATATCCTAAAAAAGGCTGATAAAATAAATGAAACCTATAAAGATATGAAAAGGGATCAACTAGAAACAATAAGGGATCAACTAGAAATAAAAAGGGATCGACTAGAAATAAAGAAAACATTGTCTGAAATAAAAAATATTATACAGAGGCCTAAAAACAGACTGGAAGATCGTAAGAATCAAGACAAAGATTTAGAACACAAAGATCCAGAGGACACTCCTCTACAGAAGCAAGAAGATAAGAGAATCCAGAAAGTTGAAGATAGTGTAAGAAACCTCTGTGACAATTTCAAGCAAACCAACATCAGAATTATGGGGATCCCAGAAGAAGAGAGAGAGCAAGATACCAAAAGAATATTGGAAGAAATAGTGACAGAAAACTTCCCCCACCTGGGGAAAGAAATAGACTTACAAGTCCAGGAAGCCTGAAGAACCCCAAACAAAAGGAATCCAAAGAGGAACACACCAAGACACATCATAATTAAAATGCCAAGGGCAAAAGACAAAAAGAGGATCTTACAAGCAGCAACAGAAAAGTAGTTGGTTACTTATAAGGGAGCACCCATATGACTATCATCTGATTTCTCAACAGAAACTATGCAGGCGAGAAGGGAGTGGCAAGAAATATTCAAAGTGATGAATAGCAAGAACCTACAACCAAGATTACTGTATCCAGCAAAGTTATCATTCAGAATTGAAGGGCAGATAAAGAGCTTCACAGATAAGAAAAAGTTAAAGGAGTTCATCACCACCAAATTATATGAAATGCTGAAAGGTATTATTTAAGAAGAGGAAGAAGATCAAGTGAATTAAAAACCTGAGGAACAGAATAAACTGGTGAATATAATAGAATCAGGGCAAAGAAAGGGAGTGGACTGAGAAAGAGGTGTGGGGTGTGCAGAAAGAGACTAGATTAAAATCGTACATGTATGGATGAGAACAATGGTGGGTGGGGGAGGGAGGAAGTAAGTGCAGAGGGTAGGATGGGAACCAGGTGAAAGGAAGCTATTGGGGGGGGGAGAAACAATTGTAATAATCTGAGCAATAAAGATTTATTTAAATAAATAAATAAATAATAAAAGGTTTCTCAGCAAGAGCCATATTAAATAGATGAGGTAAAGGTTTGAGAAAAACAAGACTAGTATAGTGTCATCGGTGCTTATTTGTTTCTGTTCTGTTTGTTTTGTTTTTTGGTGTGTGTTTTTTATAGCAAATCCAAGGCTTAAATTTAATTACATTCCACCTAAGTTCCCCAGACAGTGGAAAGGCTTCTGGAATGACAGCGGTCAAATTTAGATAATGTCAATCTGGATGCCACTGGCAAGTGATTTGTGGATCTGTGGGAATATGGGACTCCTAGGATTTGTTATTAATAACAAAGAGAACCATTTCACTATCTAGGCCCAGATATTTCTCAAAATGCTCCTTAAGCACTCTGACAGAAGAATGAGGGGAAGTGGTAATAGCTTCAACAAATGTTGGAGAAATGAAATACCCTGACCAACTGATGCCACCATCCAGATGAAAGAGGAGATGGCTGACATCACACCTGTTTTCACCATCTGCAGGCCAGTGTGGAGAGAGGGAAAAAGTGAGCACACACCTCTGGCACTCAGAGGTCCTCCCAGACATCCAAGTTGCTATTTGATGTCATTTTAATTAGTGCAGCTGAGCCGCTAGTGGGAGCATTACTTAGCAGTGTTTCCCAAAGTGTGGTACGTGTACCCCCAGGGGTACGGGAAGAGTTTGGTGGGGGTACGAGTTGCACTGGAGTTTGGTGGGGATATGCACTGCACCGTGCTTAGCTGCGCCTTATTCTTTCTCATGAGTCAAGTCAGGACAGTCTTGTGAGGTGTGAGCTGGTCTGGTGTGCAAATAAATGTTATTTATAATATAACTTTTATTTCTATTTTATTATGAACAATTTTATTTTTCATTTATTGTTATTTTGTGTATGTACAAAAAAGAAAAATAAATATATTTTGATTATTATTAAAATACATCCTTTTTTGACGAGGGGTACTCAGCATTACGAAAATTATAGAAGGGGTACACATATGTCAAAAATTTGGGAAACACTGACTTAGAGAAATTAGAGTATTTTCTTCTGCTTCTTTAACTCTTTGACCACTCAGCCTACAAGGTACCCGTGAGTTGCCTCCAAACCCAATCATTCTGCCACCAAACTCTATTTACCATCTGGAAGAACCTCAACTTACACCAGCCATTCCATCCTATCTTAATCCCAATATCATCTCTAACCATTCATGCTATTCTACCCCTCTCTGGATCCTATAAATAACAAGTCTGTGCCTCTCATGCCACCATTAAAAAGGGCAATGGGGTCAGTGGTGGTTGATGCTGCATCTAGGATATATTCAGAATCTTTTCAACAATCACCTTCATAGACTGGCAACAGAAACAGCGTCCCACCGAGACCCAGCTTTCATTCTCTTGTCTGTCTTTTCTCAATCCTGCACTGCCCCCATTCAGGTAAATCCAGTGGCACACCAGAGAGCTGAAAAGGAAATGCAGAGGCTAATAATTTCATACTTATATGAGTGCCCCTTGGAGCAATGAATATCATCCACATGTCCAGGGAAGGATTCTTAACTTTTGCTATGTTAATAACAACCACAATAAAATCAATGGTTCGAGGAAATGTCCAGAAGCATCTAATTCACCTACTTGCTTTAAGATTTTTGTTAAATCCTCACCTGAGGATATGTTTATAGATTTTTAGAGAGGAAGGGAAGGGGGGTGGGGAGAGAGAGAGAGACATCGATTGGTTGCCTCTTGTATGTATCCCAAGCAGGGACCAAACCTACAACCTAGGAAATGTCCAGAAGCATCTAATTCACCTACTTGCTTTAAGATTTTTGTTAAATCCTCACCTGAGGATATGTTTATAGATTTTTAGAGAGGAAGGGAAGGGGGGTGGGGAGAGAGAGAGAGACATCGATTGGTTGCCTCTTGTATGTATCCCAAGCAGGGACCAAACCTACAACCTAGGTATGTGCTCTGACCAGAAATTGAACCCATGACCTTTCAGTATACTGTATTATGCCCCAACTGAGCCATACTATCCAGAATTTAGATTTTATTGAATGAACCTTCTCAAATATGCTAAGGCAATCCTCACCTTTGTCTTATACAAAGTACTCTTATGTATTAAGAAATGTTCTAGCCAAAACTGGTTTGGCTCAGTGGATAGAGCGAAGGGTCCAGGGTTCGATTCCAGTCAGGGCATGTACCTTGGTTGCAGGTACTTCCCCAGTAGGGGGTGTGCAGGAGGCAGCTGGTCGATGATTCTCTCTCATCTATGTTTCTAGCTCTCTATCCCTCTCCCTTCTTCTCTGAAAAATCAATAAAATATATTTGTAAATGTTCTAATTTAAATGATAATTAATTGAAAGATAAAGCTCAATTTGTCCATTTATTCAAAGACTGAGTTTAGGGAGACACCAACAGGCTGGAAAATCCAATTATCAAATGTTGGTCTTAATTCCACAGAGATGTTTAGAAACTTCTTTTGAAATAGCTAGTACCCAATAACTATTTTTGTTAACTTTGGCTTTCCAATTACAAAGCCCTCTGAGAGCTGTCAACTAAATGCTAAGTGGAAAGTTGGAAGCTGGCAACTGATTTGTTTTCTAATAGGTCTTATTTCTTCTGACTGTGCTTGCTGTGAAGTAACTAAGAAGTGGGAGAAGGGGACAAAGTGAAGAAATTGGTATTGGCCTTAACATGTAGAAACATTTTTCAAGGGAAGAATTATCATCACTTTGTTGATAATAAAAAGGCTAATGTTGATAGTTCTATGGTCAATGAAATAATATCAAGTGCTTCTGTTATAAGAAAACTTAATAAAGAGGAAAATTAGGCATCAGCTCAGCTTCTTTTTTCAAAAAATGATGTTTGTTTTAGAGAGAGAGGTAGGGAGAGAAACATCAACCTGCTGCTCCACCCATCTATGTAGCCATTGGTCAACTCCTACATGTGCCCCTGGGTGTCGGCTCAGCTTTTTTAAAAGAATTGGGTCATACAATTTATCACAAAAGAAAAAGTTCTTCTAAATTCTAAAGTGGCAAATAAAATTGTTCAATTAAACATCAAAAAGTTGTATAGGTAGTTATTCTAACTAAACTAGAGTGTTTATGTTATCTGTATATTATAAACCTTGGATAATTATAGATAAGGATGCCGATTTCCTAGTAACTGGAATTTAGACTTTCCTTCTTAAGTTATTGTAAAATAATGAAGTTACCATACTTTGGATTCTCCTTCTCTCTTGGTACCTGATCAGCATAGAAACATTGCATTATTTTTCCCATTTTTTTTTAAATCTCCTCTTGACTTCACTTCCCCCTCATCATTTCTTTGGCTTCTTTGAAATAAAATTGGGAAAAACAGAGTTGCTTTTAATCACTACTGCAAATTGCATCCCTCCCATTCTCATTTAAATCTGCTCTAACTAGGTTTTCCATCCCACAGCTCCATGGAAACCGACCTCATTAAGGTCACCCAGGAGTCCATGTTGCCAAATCCAATGGTCACATTTCTGCCCTCATCTTACCTGATCTATCAGCAGTACTGGTACATTGTTCACTACATCCTCATTAATGTCCCTTCTTCCCCTTGCTTCCAGAGAAACACCACAATTACCTCACTGACTGCTGCTTTTCAGTGTTCTTTGTTGATTTCTCTCCTTGTATCAACTTCATAATGGTTTGATACCCTGGGGTTTAATCCTTGGTTCTTCAGTCTTTTCTATCAACACTTGATCCCTAGGTGATCTCATGCAATCTTCAAATACTATCTCTTTGTCATGATTCCCAAAAGCATATGTCCAGAACTGACCTTTCTCCAAACTTGTCTATCCATCTACCTCCTCACGATCTTCACTTTGATGTTTCAAGTCGAAATGTCCAAAACTAGACTCTTGACCTTCTACCCCAAAACCCATTTCACCTCCAGCCTACTCCATCGTGGTTGATGGCAATGCATACTTAAAGGTTCTCAGACCAAAATCATGATGCCTTCCTTGATTCTTCTCCTTCTCTAACACCCCACATTCAAATCATCAAGTCTTTTTGGCTTCACTTTCAAAAAGTATTTAGAAAATAATCAC
The DNA here is from genome assembly GCA_963924515.1 of Vespertilio murinus. Lineage (NCBI taxonomy): Eukaryota > Metazoa > Chordata > Mammalia > Chiroptera > Vespertilionidae > Vespertilio > Vespertilio murinus. Next base: position 202,429,564 of record OZ004704.1, read on the forward strand.
TTCTTAGACCATTACTGCTATCATCTTGGTTTGGATTACTGTCAGCTCTCTTCCTTGGATTACTAAATGGTCTCCATTGTTCTTCTCTTATCCCTTGCCAACCTATTATTTTTAAATACATATTATTGATTTTACAGAGAGAAAGGGAGAGGAATAGAGTTAGAAACATGGATGAGAGAGAAGCATGGATCAGCTGCCTCCTGAATGCCCCCTACTGGGGATAAAGCCGAAACCAAGGCACATGCCCTTGACCAGAATCGTACCCAGGACCCTTCAGTCTGAAGGCTGACTTTCTATCCACTGAGCCAAACTGGTCAGGGCCACTGACAGTCTATTTAAGGGGTTGACAAATTACTGCCCACTGGCAAAATTGAGCCCACTAAGAGTTAAATAATTGTACCCAAAATTGTACCTCCTAAGAGCTAAATGATTAAAGACATCAAAAGAAGAAGAGCATTTTAGTTCTCTCTCTCTCTCTCTTCTCTCTCTCCTTTTGGTCGTGCAGTGGAGCACTCCTTTGAGTGACAAGATCCACTTTTCCAGGGCTGCTGTTTAATTTCTGATGACACATTCAGTAGCTTCTCTAAAGCCCCATCCAGGACTAATGGCTTGTATTATTGCTTCAACTTGAGAGTGCTGAGCAATTGGTACTTTTGTATAAGGTCCTCGATGATGTTAGGGGACTTTCTGTAAGGAGCTGATCCTCCTGGGTCTTTCTCGTTTCTTTTCTGAACTGTTATGTCACCTTCTCTTCTTTCCCTGAAGACCCTATGATTCCAATAAAGGCCTATGGGCTGGTAGCCTACGGGGATGTTGTCCAAATCCTTTGGCTGTTGCAACTCTCACTCCTGATTATGTTCTCCGTTTAAGGTGGCAGGTGCATGATCCTCTACTGTGACATGTGTATACCTTCCGGTACTGCAGGCCTCACCAAATCCAGTGAGTTGATAGATGTTGTATGAAGCTCTGTGTTGACAAGATTTCTGAAGATTGACTAGCATCACTACTGGAATGCAGTCACAACAGGGGCCTCGGTTAATCCCATGTGGATCAGAAGAAGAGCATTTTAAGGCACATGAAAATTATACAAAATTCACATGTTGATGTCCATAAATAAATTTTTAATGGGACACAGCCATAGTCATTCATTTACACACTGTCAGAAGCTACTTTTGTGCTACCACAGCAGAGCTGAATAGTTGTGAGATGCCCAGCCCACAGAGCCTGGAACATTTACTCTCCAGCCCTTCACAGAACAATTTGCCAACCTCTGGTGTATTCTCAACAGATCAGCTAGAATGGCCCTTTTAAAACTCAAGTCGGATCAGGTCATTCCTCTGCACAAAGTCTCTTAAGTGGCTCTCCAGTTCTGAGCAAAAGCCAAAGTCCTCAGAATAGCCAACAAGGCCTATATGATCTGGCCCCAATTGCCTTATGATTTTCATGTCCTATAGTTCATCTTTTTGTGACTTTGTTCCAACTGCTCTGTCTTCCTGCTGTGCCTTGATCATACCAACAGACTCCCTAACCAGACCTTGGCATTGCCTCATCCCCATTTGGACTGCTTTCCCCCAAATAGCTTTATCGATAAATCATTCACCTACATCAGGTCTTTGCCCAAATGACATCTTTTTAGTGAGTCCTGTACTGACGACTCTACTTAAAATTCTAGCTTATTGCGGAAACCGGTTTGGCTCAGTGGATAGAGCGTCGGCCTGCGGACTGAAAGGCCCCAGGTTCGATTCCCATCAAGGGCATGTACCCTGGTTGCAGGCACATCCCCAGTAAGGGGTGTGCAAGAGGCAGCTGATCGATGTTTCTAACTTTCTATCCCTCTCTCTTCCTCTCTGTAAAAAAAAATCAATAAAATATATATTTTTTTTAAATCTAGCTTATTTCATGTGGCAATTTTGATTCCCCCTATCCTGCTCTATTTTTCTTTTTTATATTGTACTTATCAACTCCAAAATCTACACTAATAAAAGAGAAATATGCAAATTGGCCATACCCCATGTCGCCCACCAGCAAATCAGGAGTGAATATGCAAATTAACCCAATAAAGATGGCAGATTAATTTGCATACACAGGCACAGAGTGGCCGGGCAGGGCAGGAGGCCTGCTATGAGGGGGAGCGTAGGGGGTGGAGGAAGCTACAGGAGGGGCAGTCTGGTTGTAGCAAAGAAGACTGAAAGCTCTGGCCAGAGTGAAGACGGAAGGCAGCAGCCAGAGCAAAGGCCTGGGTCCTGGGTGCCAGAGAAAAAACAGTGCCAGCAGCCAGGAGAAGGAAGGTCTATCAAACAAATCTTTGTGCAATAGGCCTCTAGTACTATATAACTTATTTATCATCTCTATCATAAAAGACCTGTGGTCGTGATGCCATAACGGTGAAACGTCCAAACAACCAGTCCCCAGGAGGTGCTGGAGCACCTCTTGGCCCCTCCATTCCCTCACCCCCTGGGTGCTGGCATGTGGCAGGGTGCCAGCAGTATCCCCGGAGTGTCACAGGGCACCAACAGTGTCCACAGAGTATCGCAGTGTGCTGGCAGCATCAGCAGAATGTGAGAGGCATCATGGGGTGGCGGACATGGCCCTGATGGGCCTCTAGTCATTATAAAAAACATAATAGAAACAAGCTCCACAAGGACAGATATTCCAAGAGTCTAGAACAATCCCTGGATCAATAAAAAATTTTGGATTTGAATTGCATTTCTGATATACCATTGCTCTTGCATAGACATGAAGCTAAGCCCTAAAAATCACATCCTCTCAAATATAACAGCATATGTGGCATAGCTTACCTATTTGGCAATTATCTGCTTTACAATATAATTATGGTCTGTGTTAAAAATTATAGATGGCCTTATATATTTTTTAATAGCCATGAAAAAAGTTTCCAGAACACACCCTTTACTCTGCAAGAAGTTCCTTTATTGAAAGATCAACCTTACAGTAAAGATGTATTTTAGTTACAAATCTAAAACACCTGTAGATCACTGAGATTCAGTCTAAGCTTTCCTTTTAAAAACCCAGAAAAGTGACCATCCACTTCCAGTAAGAAGCACTTGAATAGAAACTTTCTGGCTCAACTCATCCAATTATTGAGTACTTACTACATGCAACATATGTAAGTCGGATATTTTTAAACACACACACACACACACACACACACACACACACATTCCAGTCTTTAAAAAGAGAGGAAGACAGATGTGTTCAAAGCAGTATAAAAATTATTACAAAGAATTTCTGAATGTTAGTGTAGAACAGTGTTACCCAAAAGAAATATAGTGCAAGTCACTACATCACTGTAAATTTTCTAGTAGCCACATTAAAGGTAAAATTAATTTTAATAACATACTTTATTGAATCCAACATATACAAAATAGGATCATTTTGACATGTAATCAATATAAAAAGTATTGAGATATTTTACATTCTTTTTTCTTACCACTAAGTCTTCAAAAGTCAGTGTGTACTTATGTCACTTTGCAATTTGGAAACCAAGTTTTCTTCAGAAAAACGTGACCCATATTCCAAGTTCACGAAATGTACAGTTGAAAAAAAAATAGGTTTGCATACCCAAGTTGTTCTAAACAGATTTAAAAGCTTTCCCATAACTAAATGAGTATTGGGTTTTTTAACTAGAAATTCAATTAGTTAAAATTCAAATTTCTATTTTTGAGTAGGACTGGGCACATTTCATGAATGCAACAGTCACCCAGGGGTCCTGGCCCCCCCTAGTGGACAGCACAGGTTTAGGGCAGAGATTGCCAACTTTTCCTGTCAAGGGCCAGCGAGCAAATATTCTAGGCTTTGCTAGACCTAAAGGATTCTGCTTGGGGGGTAGAGAAGTCTTTAAGAAGGTCACCATTAAGCGGGGACTTACAAGATGAGTAGGATTTCCAAAGTAAAAATACAGGAGGGTGGCGAGGAGGGCGTTCCAGACTGAGGCATATGCATGAGCAAAGCTACTATGATACCATGAAGATGAGGAACCAGCATGCCTGACACACAGGATTAGAGGGCTGGTGAAGGAAAGGAATGCGCTGGTTATGCTCCCAGAGGCACACGCCAACTTCCTTTGTCGGGGACCTCTCTAGTTCTCCTGACAGTTGCTCTGCCTTTGTGTCCGTCCCTCTGAGCCAGGAAATTGACTGTTCAGCCCTACTGGCTGGCTCTTCCGTAGGCAATGTGGCCTTCTATGAAAGCCACACTTGCATATCAAATATTGTTGCACTGAGCTCTAGGCTCTATCTTGATGATACCTAAGATTTCATGGAAGTAGAGCCAGTTACATGATCTTTCTGGGAGCTCCTACTCCTATTTCTGAATCTGGGCCACCCAGTAACTAGGCTAATCCCATTTAGCCAGCCATGAAATCTACCAACCGTAATGTATATCAGCTCTCTTATCAAAATCTATCCCCTGCCTTCCCAGGCCGGCAATAGAGAAGGAAGAATAGAAGTTGAAGCTTTAAAGTTCCGGTACCCTCTCCTGGGGAAGGCCTCCCTCCTTGGCCAACTTGAATTTTGGCTTGCTGTTATGAGGAGATTGACGGAGAATTTTAGTTTTCCCTTTGTATCAAGTAAGCACAAGAGGGTCTCCCCTGAGTCAAATACACCTGCTTCCACACGGGGATCAAAGAGCCACATGCTGTCTTTGTGTCCATCTAGGATCCCACCTGTGTCCTAGGTCACTCCCGTCGCTGGGCAGTGGGGCTCTTCCATTGCAATCCAAAATGGGTCTGGCAGGCCCAGCGGCGGAGTCAAAACGTGGCAAGGGATATGCTTTTTTTCCAAATGTGGGGAAGGTTACCATGACCTACAGCCAAATCTCCCCTGTTTCTCACCAGATCTGAATGACCTTTCTGGGAGGAAAGAAAGAGAGCCTTAATGAAACATGCCCGCCTCCCTCTCCTCAGCCCAGCTGTCAGTCAGGTCAGTGGATAAGGTCAACAACTTGCCAAGCTGAAGGGTCATTGTCAACCAGTGGAACAAAAATAGAAGGGAGGACATTAAGCAGGTTTTGGGGGGTTTTTTTGTTGTTGTTCCTTTGTCCTTTTTGTTTTTTAAATATATTTCTATTGATTTCAGAGAGAGAGATAGAAACATCAATGATGAGAGAGAATTATTGATCGGCTGCCTCCTGCACGCCCCCTACTGGGGATCGAGCCTGCCACCCGGGCATGTGCCCCTGGCCGGACTCGAACTGGGACCCTTCAGTGTGCCAGCAGAAGCTCCCTCCACTGGGCACACAGGCCAGGGCGCATGTAGTGGGGTGAGCTGAGACACGAGGCGCAGTCTCCTGCCTGGAGCTGCTTGAAAATGTCGCTCCCCTTTCCTCTTGCCAAAGAATCAATCGGGGTGGCCCACCTCTGCCACCCCCACACAGGCGCAGGGCCGGCACCCGTGCCACCGACGGGGAGGCCGCCCTGGCCTGTGACCAGACCGCCAAACCGGGGGGATCCTGCAGCCCCGACCCCACGTGCAGTCCAGGTGGATTGTGGGCCCTGTTTGGATTCTATTTCCTGCGCCGCTGGGAGCCAGCGGCCCGGGCACCCACCCTGTTCTCTGTAGTTTTTTTTACTATAATTGTCAGTTCCAAGAAAGAAAGAAAAGAAAAAGGATAGGGCATCTCAAAGCACTCACAGGTGACCGGTGTCAGACCCCAGCTTCCCGCCGGGACAGCACTCTCTCCGTCTGGAGGCTGCACGGCTGGAGCAAGGAAGGCGCCCCTCCTCCGCTGTCCCCAAGGGGGACCGACAGGGGTCCCACGCCCCTCACCCTTAGAGGTCATTCCCTAACCAGCATGCTGTGGTACTCATTGCTCTGGGCTGCTTCACAGGCCAGGGAAACAGAAGCACAGCCAAACAGGTGTGGGCCCGAATTTAGGTTCTGTTCTTGACCTTCTGAAGTCTGCTTTTTGACATCTGAAACTCATCAAGGTGCTGCAGAAATAAAGGGCCGCTGATTTTTTCCCCCTACTGCCTAGTTACGGCCCCAACACGACAGACGCTGTGGCATCCGTCTTCCTAGGATCACATTCCTCCAAGTGGCCCCCTCACTCCTCAGCCTCTTTAGGGAGAAGGCAGCAGTATAAAGACTCACTCTTCACACTTTATGAATTATGACACCTCCTCCTGCTGTCGCCCCTTGAAGAGCCAAACAAAATGATCGCACTTCACAATTTGCACTGTTTTATATTCAAGCACAAATAAAACTCCCCAGTTATCTACATGTGTAAAAGCCTGTGACTGTTACCACTGGATGGTAGCTATGACACACACTGACCAACAGGGGGCAGACACTCAATGCAGGAGCTGCCCCCTGGTGGTCAGTGTGCTCCTCCCACAGCCAATCTCCCGCTGTCCCCCCCACCCCTGGGCAGGCCTGCTCTGATCACCCCCATCACCGTCCAGGCCAAGGGACCCCACCTGTGCACAAATTCATGCACCATGCCTCTAGTGATTAAATAACTAAATTCCATTTTTTTCCTTACAATTGTTGTACTCCAACTGTTCCTTTCTAATCTCCTGTTTGAACAGAGAAAGAGCCCAGTTGGCATGGCTCAGTGGTTGAGCATCCATCTATGAACCAGGAGGTACAGTTGGATTCCTGGTCAAGGCACATACCTGGGTTTCCGGCTTTATCCCCAGTAAGGGGCGTGCAGGAAGCAGTGCTCAATGACTCTCTCTCATCATTGATGTTTCTATCTTTCCCTCTCTGAAATCAATAAAAATATGTATTTTTTAAAAATAAAAAAACACAGAAATTTATCACAAGAGCTGGATGCATAAACTGAGCTCTACATGAGTATGAACAATTCTGAATCTGCGAGGATTTACTCTTGAAACAAATGAAAACGTGTTAGGGTCCCAACTGTGTAAATGAGAGTTGTCCAAACTAACTAAACATTGTATTCAGTTTGGAATACAATGTTTATTAACACATTGCTTTTACATATGTAGATAACTGGGGAGTTTTATTTGTGCTTGAATATAAAACAGTGCAAATTGTGAAGTGCGATCATTTTGTTTGGCTCTTCAAGGGGCGACAGCAGGAGGAGGTGTCATAATTCATGACATTGTATTCAGTTTGGAATACAATGTTAATAAACATTGTATTCCAAACTGAATACAATGTTTATTAAAGATATATATGTTTTGTTTCGTTGTGATAAAAACACACAACATAAAATTTACCATTACAACCATTTTTAAGCACACAGTTCAGTAGTATTTCTTAAGTAGATTCATGTTGATATGTAACTAAGCTCCAGATCCTTTTCATCTTGGAAAAATGAAGCTCTCTACCACTTAAACAATAGTTCCCCATTTCCCCTCCCCCAGCCTCTGGTAACCACCATTCTATTTTCTGTTTCTATGAAATGGACTACTTTTTTTTAATTTTAATTTTTTTGTATAAATTGATTTCAGAGAGGAAGGGAGAGGGAGAGAGAGATAGAAACATCAATGATGAGAGAGAATCATTAATTGACTGCATTCTGCACATCTGCTACAGGGGATCTAGCTCACAATCCCCTGACCAGAAATTGAACCCATGACCTCCGGGTTCATGGGTTGATGCTCAACCATGGAGCCACTCTGGCCGAGCTGAACTGAACTATTTTTGAGACCTTCTGTCAGTGGACTCACGCAATCTTTTATATTTTTATGGTTGTCTCATTTCACTCCTGTGAAACGTAGAAAGTGTAAAAATGTTTTAAAGAAAAGATATGCAATATGAATGAAGCTAACAAATATATTATTATTAAAATTCAACACTAATTGTGGTACTTGGTTCAATTCGAATTTACACCCAAAAATATTTCTTGTGGGAAGTGTTCTATCATTACATTGTCTGGGATAACTGGTCCCTGGTAGGAATAAAAACACACCGCATTCAATCAACTTTATTACGGTCCTTACATTCTCTGCCAACAGTCCTCCCCTCCCTCCTGCTCTCCAGACTGAGCCCGCCCTGGGCATGTCTCTGCTGCATAACATGCGAAGGAGGGCTGCATGCGCTACCTGGAGTCCGTTATGCCCATGCACCTAAATTGAAAATGAAAGTAGGGTTTTTCCATGATCCCAGGCCATCAGCCTCTGGGTTTCTACTTCCCTGCTGCCCCGTGAAACTCTCAAAAGCCAGGCCACTCGGATTGCATTGGGGAGCTCTCTTTCGGGAATAAACATGCAGAGAAGTGGTGTGAACTGAGGGTAGACAGCTCTCCCTCAGGCAAACAAATATAGGTAATTTCTTTCTGAAAACACTATTTCCCTGTAACTCATTTAACTTCACACTATTAGTGGCGGGAAAAGCCATAATTGACCATTTTGCTGATCGCCAGGTCAGCACAGAACCATTCTGCAGGATGATCTTACCATTGTGACTCAGCTCTGTATTTGTCTTCTCCCTGTCAGAGTGTCTTTTTTCCGAGTGCTGAGTACAGGCAGTGAAGAGTCAGAAGTGTCCCCAGAATGCCTGCTGTGAAGAGAAACAACAGGCCAAGCTGCTGCAGGGAGCATGCGCCTGTCCACAGGTGTAGCAAAGGTGGAAGCCATGTGTTTCTGCAATCCGAGGAGATGGGGAGACCTAGTTCATCCTAATTACAGACTTGGCCTCACTCTACCAAGCAGCCCGAGCTTCACTGTTGTTTCGCTTAGATGATCTTAGGCAAATTACTTGACCTCCATCAAGCCCAGTCAACCATCTGTAAAAGGAAGCTAAAAATAAACCCTCTCCAGGCTAGTGTGAGAATTTAAAAAGATCAGGCAAAAGCATTTGGCACTCAAGAAACATCCACTCCTAGTCTCTTTCCCTTCCACAAAACCTGTATTTTCAAAACTTGCTTCTGCCCCACTAAGAGCTTTGTCTATAAAAGAGGCCACAGATCTTCTCCTTCCATCTGAAATGGCCTACTTGTTTGAGAACGAGGACTCCCCACACGAGATCTGTTGGTCATTGGAAGCAGAATTCTACGGGGAGGCTCCAGAATACATGGAACACGTCAGAGAGTGAGTTTGGAGAGCATGGAAATAACTTTAGTCCACATCTCACACACACAGTACTTATAATGCAGAACCTACAAACTAAGTGCCGCCTCAGGATAGGGCACAGGGTCCTGATACACGTTCACACTAAGCAAAGAGAAGTTTTGGAGTTGACGGGCCCGTCGCAGGTAGACTTGTGCTAGAACAGACTTAAGGAGATAGCGATAGGCTGTGGAACCACCACCTCCAGCTCCTACACATGGCCTCATCCAAGCAAACCCCAACTTGGCCAACAGAGAGCAGCTATGCTAGGGAGGAGGCAGCTTGACTTGACTCTGCCAGCCCTCCCAACCAGTCACTCCACCAAGACTGGATCCGGTTGGATTTTGGGTCTAGCTGTCATGGTACTCATATGGGTACTCAGTACGTGAATGCCACAATAAATAAAGAATCAAACTGAAACTCTTATGCTCAAGGATAATTAGTCATCCAAGCACAATTGTAACTGGATACTGATAAACAATAATATTAATCATGTAAATACACTGCTATTTTGTGAATTTAGTGTGAAGAATACTTGATATTGAATGCCTAATTAGGAAGGTAGAAGACTCCCAGAAAAAAAAAAAAAGATGATTCTTAAGCTATGCCCCATTGTTTCCAATCAAACCTTGTTTACCATCTCTTACCAACAGATAAATGTGGAGGAATTTGAATACTGCATAGATGTGCAACTAAGCATGAACCTTGTTATTGAGCCATGCAACAGACTGACTGCATGATTAATAAAGACTTTTTATTGCTCAATGTTCAAAGTGGCTCATTCCCATATGAACTGAGCTGTGCTATCATTATTCTTGGTTGCAAACAACAAAAGCAGACTCTGGTTAATGTAAGCAGATTTGAAGGGTAGAGTAGTTTGCCATTGAAATGAAAGCCGAGAAAACCAGCCTCTGGCAGGAATTGAGCAAGGGGAGGCCCTGACCCAGCAAAAGGCTACCACTGTTACCCTTGCCCAGGCAGTCACTGTCACATCACTGGGCCTTGATGTGTATGTAAAACCTCTGACTGATATTGCAACTTCCTTTCGTGCCCTCAAACTCAAAGTCCTCTGATCTGAAAACTAACTACAAAGCTATAGTAATTAAAATTCTGACACATGCTACAAAATGGATGAACCTGGGGCATTAGACTAAGCGAAATAAGCCGGTCACAAAAGGATAAATATTGCATAGCTCCACTTAGTCAAAATCAGAGAGAGAAAAAATAGAATGGTGATTATCAGGAGCTGGGTGAGGGAACCGGAAGTTAAAGAATTTCCGTTCTATATGACAGAAAGAGTTCTGAAGATGGATGGTGGTGAGGGTAGCATATTATGAATTAATTTAATGCCATAAACTCTACAGTTAAGACTGGTTAAGATGATAAATTTTTGTCTATTTTACCTTGAGATTTGGGCTCCTGTTTCTGAGTGCAGAAGCAGGTTGAAGTATCTATCTTATATAAAAACTGCTGTTTGAAATTTTAACCCTGCTATTTTTGCTTCTGTAAATGCTTGCTTGCTTAAATAATAAGGAAAATAAGACTACTCCCATTCCAGAGAGGCCATAAACCTTTATCAGTGCCAGGCCAGGCCTTTGGTTAAGGTCTCAAAGACCCAGAACACATGGCTCTTTAAGAACTTGCAAAGGGGACAGAAAAAAAACCATATTTGGAAGATAAGGGACTTAAAAAATAGAAAAAGGGACAACTTCCTCCATGTTGCAGCTCAGAATTTGAAAGACATTTTTCTCTGGGGCTATGCATCATCATCATAAAGTGTAACTCCATTTCTCTAAGCGTTTCTTGGCTTTCTCTGGTCTTCTGCAATGAGGTGAAGAATCACCTACCCCATTCCACTTCCAGCAAAAAAAGGCATAGCCCTCCCTCCATCTTGCTTAGCATGAAGGAAAATAGGAAGGGTATACTGAGAAGTCTAAACAACAAATGTCCCTCATTCGTCCTGTTGGAGTTTGTTTCATCACCTCTTGAAACCCACCTTGGTGGAATCCTTAGGTTTCCTGGCCCTCCTTGCTCTTTCCTGCTTTGCCCCCCTAACCTGTGGGAGTTCTGTCACCCCAGAGAAGTCAGTGGGCTCCTTTCAAAATAAAGGAGACAGACCCCTGACTTTCTTCAAATTAACCAGCATACCACTTTTAATATTTTTTAATATATTTTTATAGATATTTTACAGAGAGGAAGGGAGAGAGATAGAGAGCTAGAAACGTCGATGAGAGAGAAACATCGACCAGCTGCCTCTTGCACACCCCCTACCGGGGATGTGCCCGTAACCAACGTACATGCCCTTGACCGGAATCGAACCTGGGACCTTTCACTCTGCAGACCAACGCTCTACCACTGAGCCAAACCGGTTTCGGCCAGCATATCATTTTGAATTACTCACTCACTTCTTCATTTTACGAATCTGTACTTCTATATGCCCTGCACAGAGATCAGTCCTGGAAACAAAAGACAGCACAGCCCTAATGGGATTTGTAGTCTAAGTGACCCCTCTAAGAAGCAGTACAAAATATTATTTTCTTGGGGCTTTTAATAATTGCCTAACTTCTGATTAATGTGATGGTCTCTGAACAGCTATTCAAACACACACACACCCCTTGCGACCTCTCAAGTTTTCCTCTCCCATGGTATGTGTAAGGTGTTGACATTTTGAGATTTTTTTCACATTTTAGAACTCTGAGAAACAGGTGATTATTAAGGAATGGAAATCACTCCTTTACACTGACCTCCCTGAGATTTTGAACAACAAAGCTAGCTGTGCTGCTTCCCTCATTACCGTGAGGAGTGTTTCCACACATGGAGGAACAGAGCTAAGCAAACAGCCTTCCTGGCTCCAAAATACAATTTACTTTCATTCTGAAAAGGCAACACGGCTTTCAGCAGCTTCTCACTGATAAGCCCCCAGGAGACAGAAAGGCCTACAGGGGAACTTCTGCACTTGGAACTGAATGGAATCTTTTCATAAACCATTGTTCTTGAAACCAAGAGGAGAAGCTGCCACATGGGAGCACCGGCTCAGTGCCAGAAAACTCACGCAGCGAGCATGGATATGCAGGCTGATGTTGAAAAAGGAGAGGTGCCACCCTTGTGTTGTAACGAAGCATAAGAAACAGCCATCGTACACATTAACACAGGTTCAACAAAGCATGGCCCGGGCCCATCTCTGCCTGTAAGCTGCCAGCCTCAGGACACGGAAAGGGAATTCACCTAGGTCTCCGGAGACCTAGCTATACCTCTTTTTTTTTTTTTTTTTTTTAAAGAGAGAGGGATAGAGAGTTAGAAACAAGATGGAGGCTACTATACTTCAATACTTCCTCATTTAAATCTGAGAAAGAGATCTTTTGTCTGAGCATTTCAAGCACGAGTCCTGAAATTCACCAAATAAGACTTCTTAGGTCACACTCCCTCCCCTGAATCAGTGACTGTAGCCAGGGAAGTAAGTGGCTTAAGCCAACCAGGACCTGATCCTTAAGAATCCTTTTTGCCCTGGCTGGTTTCCTCAGTGGTTAGAGCATCAGCCCCCGGACTGGTGGGCTGCAGATTTGATTCCCATCAAGGGCACATACCTGGATTGCAGGCTCAATCCCTGGCTAGTTGGGGTGTGTGCAGGCGGCACACATCAATGTCTTTTTCTGTCTCTCCCCTCCCTTTCTCTCTCTCTCTCTCTCTCTCTCTCTCTCTCTCTCTCTCTCTCTCTCTCTCTCTCTCTCTTAAAAAAAAATCAATGGAAACAATATCCTCAGGTGACATTATTTTGCTGTTTAATACCTTGCTGTCACCATCTTGAAATTCTTAATAAGTGTTGAACACTGGGCCCCACATTTTCATTTTGCGTTAGGTTCTTCAAATTATGTAGCCAGTCCTGTTAGAGTGGGCCGTGGATCCTCTTCTTTCTCCCTTATCTATGTTCTTGCTTAGGTAGAACTTCTATGGCTTTAAATTCTCTCCCTATGATAATAAACCCTGAAGATACTTTTCAGCTCAGACATTTCCCACAGAGCTCCATCCACTCATAACGTTTGTCATCTTAATATTAATGTGGTACCTAATGGGTACCACAAACTTAATATATCAGGTATAGATATATTTAATTTGCCCCCAAAATACCTGTCCTCTTCCATGCTCAGTACACTCAAGCCTCTTGGGTAAACTTTGGCACCTTGTACACACCATTCACCTTTCCTATGCATTTTATCTTATTATTAGAGGCCTGGTGCATGAAATTCATGCATGGGGGGGAAAGGGGTGTCCCTCAGCCCAGCCTGCACCCTCTCCAATCTGGGACCCCTTGAGGGATGTTGGACTGCCCGTTTAGGCCCAATCCTACTGGGGTCGGGTCTAAACAGGCAGGCCGATATCCCTCTTACAGTCCAGGACTGCTGGCTCCCAACTGCTCACCTGCCTGCCTGCCTTCCTGATTGCCCCAAACTGCTTCTGCCTGCCAGCCTGACCACTCCCTAACCACTCCCCTGCCAGCCTAATTGCACCTAAATGCCCTCCTCTGCAGGCCTGGTCATCCCCAACTGCCCTGGGTTCCCCCAACTGCCCTTCCCTGCAGGCCCAGTCCCCTCCAACTCCTATGCTGGCCTGGTCACCCCTAACTATCCTCCCCTGCAGGCTTGATTCCCCCCAATTGCTCTCCTCTGTAGGCCTATGTCCATCCCAATTGCCCTTCTCTGCTGACCTGATTGCCCCCAACTTCCCTCCTTTGCAGGCCTGGTCCCTCCCAACTGCCCTCCCCTATTGGTCTGATCGCCCACAACTGCCCTCCCCTGCCAGCCATCTTTGACCACATTAGGGGAAGCAATCTCGTGTTGGGAGTGACAGTCAATTTGCATGTTATTCTTTTATTAGATAGGATTTTCACAACCCTATGAGGAAGTCAGGTTTGGTAACATGCAACCTAGGTTTGTGTCCTGACTGGAAGTTGAACCCACAACCTTTTGGTGCAAGGGATGATGCTCCAATCAGCTGAGCCACCCAGCCAGAGCCTTTTTTTTAAAGTTGGCAATGTCTTATTCATCTCTGGATCCCCCAATAATACTGATCACAATTCCTGGTCCATGGGAGATCACTAGAGTAAGTTGAATTAGTTAATATATACTCTATTAGTATACTCAATTTCCTACTTAACTAGAAAAACTATTGCAAAACAGAAACAAAGGTGTGCAACTTCTTCTATTTGCCTTTCCTCTTTGGCTAGTAAGTAGGAGGGTTGACACACAAGTCCTTTGCCTCCAGAAATAGGATTGCAAGTAATCAGCCAGGAGAGGGATTCAGGTCAGTGTCAGTGAGGTAACCAGAATTTCAATCTCTTTGAATAACAATACATATTTCAGTATTTTTGGTTTTTTTCCATAAACAAACTGGGCAGAATCCATTGATATTTGGAAAAATCAAGTAATTAGCAAAAATGTCCTATTCAATTACAATTTGAACTTTGGGGAAATTCAACCTATTTTAGACATAATGTATGAAACGTTTACTTTGGGGAGGAAAAGGCCTAGAGCCTTCGCACTGTTTCGTGACCCCTCTTCCTGTCCTGCTGCAACCAGGTGAGCAGCTTTCCTAACTTAACTCAACCTCGCAGGCTTAGCTGAGTTGTAACCAAATTTTTCACTGTCCCTTATTAATCAGACCATTCTCTTTTGCTATTTTTGACCACTTGTTTTTTTTTTCTACTCTACTAGTCATTTTATATTATGCAAATATAATTATGAAATTAATAACTGAATTGTGACATCTGAATACTTAAGTATGTCAAAATCCATTCTAAGAGCTATACATGTATTACCTCACGTAATCCTCAAAACCATATACATTATAGACAGAAAAACTGAGGCCAAAAAGGTTGATCATCAATGTAGGAGCCTGTATTAAACTGCAAAGTTACAAGATTTTCTGGCAATAAGATCTTTATTATGATTGTTTTTAATGGTTAAAATTTGCATGTCTCCTAAAGTAGTCCATAACAGGATAAAAAATTACAAAAAGACAAGCTTCTAAATGTTTCACTTGAATTATATAATTAAAATGCCTGCTAATGATTTAATAGCTTCAAATATAACACAAAATATATTCAATATATAATATAGATCTCAGAAATCTGATTATCCTATTATGCAATTATTTACAAACTGAATTAAAAGAGTTAGCTAAACAGATGAATTAAAAAACAAGTATATTCTGAAATAATTGTATCCTAAGTATCTATTCTTTGGAATAGAAATACTCATTTAATACAATATATTAATTACATCAATTTTAGTAACAATTTGTGGGTGAGGATTTAGCCCAATTTAAATTCCTGTGTGCTGGGAAATACAATTATTCTTTTTTAAAGCTATTAGCATTTGTAGTTCAGTTTAATAACTCAGAATGATATCTCATCCTACTTAATTTTAAAGGTATAGGACATAATGATACCCCTTTTTTAGATAAATAGAATTTACTTTCATTAACAATGTAAAGCATTTTCCTTTCTAAACTGTATAATTTTTATTCAGTTATCTATATAATGTTATACACTAGTAAGCAAAGCAAGCAACATTACTTTAAATAACATCTTTAATTAAAAGTTTTGCAAAGGTAAAATATTAAACTTAAAATAGGTCTTAGTACATCAAAATACTAAGTTCTCTAATTGTATTCCAAGATGTTCTTTAAAACATAATATCCCGTATATCACAGAAGAGCAACCTTGATCTGCAATTGTACAGATGAATTATACAAACATAATAAATATATTTACGCCCTTACACATAACAGTATGTACAACAGCAGTTGACAACAGTAGCTCAGAACAGCAAAAAGGATTAGTCCCTCCCCCAAATTGTGGCCCTGATGCATACTGAACTGATTTAAGGAACCTTGATAGAAATAGTTATTAACTAGGTAAATAGTAACTTACTAATAGTTAGTAGTTACTAAAAACTCAATGAGTTCTTCCTTTAAAAAAGGAAAAGTTTCTTTTGTTCCTCAAAACAAACAAAAATATTAAGTTTGTGTGTTCTTCCTTAAACCATAAAAAATGACAAAAAATAGACTAAAGCAGACTTAAAAGGGAAATATAAACTTCAGAATAATTTCCACAGCATAATAGATTAAAATGCAAAACTATTTAACATAAACTCATGAGGAACTATATAAAAGCAACTATTTTTTAACCAATGAATTCAAAATCTGAATAGCTGATTCAGACAGGTGGAAGACAGACAAATGAAATAAAATGAAAATGTACAAAGATGGATTCAATAAAATATTACATTGCACAAAATCTCAAAAAAGGTAAAGATGAAATAATCTGAAAAAAATAGAAATTTTCTAAGTGGAAGAAAATGTTAAGTTATAAAGGGAACTCCCAAGAGGAAATTATGTCTGTTTTCCTGCACAAGGCATATTTATCTTCTGAAAAGAATGGTGACATTATTGCTATAAGATAATCAAAAATTAGTCTTAGAGGAGACAATCCTTTTCATTCCTCCATAAAAAGCAGAAAAAATAAGAAAACCAAATCCTTGATTTTCTCTATAGCAAAAGAAAATCTTTATACAAAAGCTATTATATTTTTATGTTCTTGATGTCTAAAACCAGAATCTATTAGAATATGCTCTTCAAAATTACTATACACACTGCTCAAATCTTGATGTATTCCTAGAACATCAAGGTGGCTTTGATTTTAAGAGAGGCAATATAAATGTGGTATTATGATGGCATTTAATTAACAGAAAGAAACGTGAACATTTAAAAAAATATAAAAGCCCAATATAAAGATCCCCTTATATAACAGACATTTTATTATAGAAACTAATTGCACATTAAAGAGTTGTTTTAGCAAAATGTGGCTCTCCACAGAAATTAACTGTGCTCTCAGGCATGCATGTGGTCTGATTATCCCAATGACCACCAACAAAAAAAGAGTACAGATACTGAAAGGCACACATTTCCACACTTTATCAAGTAATTTTATGTAAATTTCCCTTCACACTGTTGATTAATGTTAATCTTTTTTTAATAAAAGGTGCCATCACCTTCTGTGCAAATCTAAACAATTTCTCTTCTGAAAACTTTACCTTGTTTTCATAAAACCAAGTCTGAACAATTTTCCCTCTTTGAATAAACATTTTCATTTTAAAATTCTGAAGTGGGAATCCTTGCCTTTTCAAAGGAATGACATTTTTATAGAACTTAATGAAATGATTTGTTAAATACAATGTTAAAAGCATGATTAAGTATTCAAGTACAATAAAAGATAAGCAAGTGGCATTCTTATAGCAAGCCACCATAAAAAAACTAAAACATGCTGTTTGATTAAACAGGAACACAATGCAGTGATACATAAGAGCACAATTTGGTAGGTATGCAGTGTTGTTGATCTGGCTCTCGGGATTTTCACAGGTAAAAGAAAAGCATTTGCCAAGTGTGCCATAATTAATATGCAATACACATGTGCAACTACAAATAGTTAATTCCTGCTTCAAAATAACCCGAGTGAATCACTCTGAAAGCAGTGGTTTTTCACGTTTGAAAATAACATCATAAAAACAGGCTAGTATCCAATTCTACTATGAATATCGAACGCTTGCCTACATAGAGGGCCCAAAACATGAGCTGAATATCATATAATAATACAAGGTTCAGTAGCATAATAACTACTAGATAGCCAAAAGGTTTTGATCAACACTGCAGCACTGCTAAACCTTTATAGGTAGTTCAGGTCAATGCCTCTTCATTGGGTAAATATCAACCGACTATCAACTATACTGGAGGACAACTGAACGAGAGGACTTCTGTGATTCCGCCCCCTCCCTTCTCTTCTCCCAATCTCAATAAAACAAACGTATGTGTGCTTTGAGAGTAATCGGGTAAACAAATAAATCTCCCCTCCAAAAAACTAAATTAACATAGCAAAAATAAAAACCGTATTACCAGTTATGGCATCTAATAAAACCTAACTACTAGCATGCCAGAAACCACCATTTATATCAAAGTTCAGAACATAAGTTAAAGGGACCACGTTGGTAATGTGGGGTAGGAAGTAGGTGGGAGAAGAAAAAAATAAAAAAGATTAGTCTTTTTGAGAATTTTAAAGATTTGTGTTTAAAAAAAAGAAAAGAAAAAGAAATATATAATAAGCTCACAGTTTTTCTTTGCAATGTACTTTAAAGTGTTTCTATTTTACTTCTGGAAACACAAAGGCAAATAAAAGATAAAAATGGAAGACTTTTAAAAAATCAATATACAGAAGTTAAACACATGTGAATTCTGTCCAGATAAACCATGAAAAGAATTAGCTGCAGGAACAAAGGTGAAGACAAGTGTTCCTACAATTCTCCCAGGCAACTCGTGCACACTGAGCACAGCACTGCCATATTGTATTTTAGAGCCCCTTACAGAATTAGAGCTATGTATTCTTAATATACATACTAAGTTTCTATTATTTTCAATAAAAGTCAAATTTTTATATGCTTTCTTCCCGATGTGCAAATTAAAGCCCATGTATTTAATATTATCAATGGCCTGGAAGGGCCACCAAATGAAAGAGGTAAATATGTACTTAGTGGCCCACCCCCTCCTACCTCAAAATTGCCCCTCAAATTACAAAGTTAAATTTTTAAAAATCTGTTCAATTAAAATAATAGTTTTATAATTCTTTACTAGTAAAGACAAGAAACTTTTATAATTATTAAATTGTTTAATAAAAACCCAGGTCCTCACCACCGCCCAACACTTCAGTCAATGCACTGAATGTTATCTGAATGTATGTTTAGCTTAAAGACTAAACCACCCATATAAGCATGCACTTCAGCCCAACTGGAAAAAAATCTGTGTCTAGTCTTCTGTGTATTTCAGCTAAATGGTACCTTTGTGAAATAAAACCATGTTTCTAAGGAGCCACTTTACGATTTCTTTTTTAAGGTATGGGGCTAAAAGAAACAATTACACTTTTTGTAAGGAAACTGAAGTTGGCATTTTAATTCTGCTTAGACGAGACTTTAGTTTAATGAGTATGAAAACCTAATTAAAATGAGTAGCCATTCCTGGGTCAGATTTTGTCTCCAAACTGTGGTCATTGATTACTTCCTTTAACTCTTAAACAGATGTTTCATAAAGCAGGGAAGTAAGAGGTATATATCACTGAGGGAGAATAGCAAGTAAAAATATTTAAGACCTATTATAAGAGTTCTAAATTGTCTCCTTACACAAGTCAATTAAAATTCAACACCATAATTCTTGCCCTCTTGTAAAAAGCGCACACGCAATTTTTACCAAATATAACCACATACAATAAGCAGTTTCATTGCAATCTATCAAAAGGGAAGTTTCTTTAGTTCATTCTAACAAGTATTTTCTGATTGAACCCACGGTGGAGGAAGGAATATGGACAAAGCTTTACATGCTAATTACCAGTGGCAGGTACCTGTATTTAAAATGGACAATTAGGGTTTTCCTACACAAAACCCCAACGCCCCCTTCCCCAACAACCCCAGGTGCTACAGTTCCATGGCTTGCCAGTTAGAAGTAGTGTCTATGTTGTCAAGGTCTCTTTGTTCCAGTAGCTTTGCTTCTACTGCACTTTTTCTGACATGCAGAAGTTAAGTTTTGGTTGGAGTATGTCCCAAGTTTGAAACTGTCACTTTAAATTTTTTAAAGTTTCTTTCATTTTATTTATAAAAGAAAAGAACCAACTCTTCACCATTCTGCATCTCCAATGGCTTTGGAAAATATATAATCTCTTCCATTAAGATTCATAATGCCATCCTTGAGATGAAATTTCCATTTGTTTTTACTTCTGTGTATCTAAATAAACAAATAAGAATGTAAGAGATACGAACACCAAGGAACCAACAAAAAAGCCCCTTCACACACCAAAAACCTGTCTTGTACATTACTGCATTTGAAAATTAATTTTTTTAAATGAGATATAATTGACATGTACTATTCTATTAGTTTCAGGTGTACAATGAACATATAACCCAATATTTTTATATACTGAGAAATAATCACAATTAAGTCTATTCATCACCCACAGTCACAACTTTTTGTGATGCGAATTTTTAAAATCTACTCTTAGCAACTTTCAAATACACATCACAGTAATATTAGCTATAGTCACCATGCTGTACACTGTATCCCTTGACAGATTTATTTTATAACTGGAAGTTTGTACCTTTTGACCACCTTCACCCATCCCCCAACCCCTCACTTCTGGCAATCATCATTCTATCCTTTGTAACTATGAGTTCAGTTTGTTTTAAAAGATTAAACATATAAATGAGATCATTAGAGAGTGAAAGGGAGGGGAAGAGACAGAAAGAGAAACACTGATGTGTGAGAGACGCATGGATTGGTTGCCTCCCACACGCACCCCTATTAGGGCTGGGGATTTCATCTGCAACAGAGATATGTGCACTTGACCAGAATCGAACCCATGACCCTTTGGTCTGCAGGCTAGGGCAAAATTTCATTCTTTATGATGACTGAATATTATTCCATTATCTGTATTGCTATTATATACTGTATATATCTCATTATTTCTTTATCTATTCATCTATTGATGGACACTTATGCCATTCCCATGGCTTGGCTAAAATGTTGCAATGAGCCCAGCCCCGCATGGCTCAGTGGTTGAGCAATGACCTATGAACCATGAGGTCATGGTTTGATTCCCGTCAGGGCACATGCCCCAGTTGCAGGCTTGATTCCCAGTGTGGGAGAGTGCAGGAGGCAGCTGATCAATGATTCTCATCATCAATGTTTCTCTCTCTATCCCTATCCCTTCTTCTCTGAAGTCAATTTTTAAAAATACTTTTTAAATGTTGCAATAAACATGGGTTAAAACCAAAAGATGGGTCATACATCTTTTCCAGTTAGTGTTTTTGTTTCCTTTGAAAAAATGCCCAAAAGTGGATTTGTGGGATTATATGGTAGTTCTATTTTTAATTTTTTAAGAATGGACATACTGTTTACTACAGTGGCTATACCAACTTACATTTCCACCAACACTGCACAAAGGTTCCCTTTGCTCCACATCCTTGCCAACACGTTACTTTCTTTTTTCTTCTAATAGGTAATGTTAATGAGGTAACAGCTCACTGTGGTTTTGATTTGTATTTCCCTGATGATTACTCATGTTAATAAGGATCTATTCAGGTACAAATTGGCCGTTCGTATATCTTCTTTGGAAAACTGTCTATTCAGATCTCCCCATTTTTAAACCAGACTGTATTTCTGCTATTGAGTTATATGAGTTCTTTATGTATTTTGGATATTAACTCCTTATCAGATGTGATTTGCAAATATTTCCTCCCATTCAATAGGCTGCCTTTTCATTTTATTATTTCCTTTGCTGTGCAGAAGCTTTTTAGTTTGATGTAGTCCCACTTGATTAGGGTTTTTTTGTTGCTGTTGTTTTGTTTTTGTTATCAAATAAAAAAGCACACTGATGTTAAGGACCTTACCAACTAGGAATTTTTAGCAGTTTCAGGTCTTAAGTCTTTCATGCATTTAAAGTTGGTTTTTGTGTATGTGTGATAGGTTTTCCCAATACCATTTATTAGAGAGATTGTCCTTTACCCATTGTGTATTCTTAGCTAGTTTGTCCTAACAAATATGCATGGGTTTATTTCTGGTCTCTCTTTTCTACTCCATTTATCCATGTGTCCGTTTTTATGCCAATCCCATACTGTTTTGATGACTACAGCTGTGTAATACAGTTTGAATTCAGGGAGCATGATGACTGAGCCTTTGTTGTTCTTTCTCAAATTTACTTTCGTTGGAAGGGTCTTTTGTGGTTCATACAAATTTTAGGTTTGTCTGTTCTGTATCTGTGGAAAATGTCATTGGATTTTGATAGGGAATGCACTGGGAATCTGTAGATTGATAGTATAGATATTTTAATAAATTAATTATAAATGCAATATAACGTATAGATTTATTATAAATTTAATTACTATAGCCAGGAAACAAATTTAATTCCAAATTAGATGTTTAATAAATAACATAAAATCTCAACAATAATGCCAATAACTATAATAAAAATACTTGGAAAGTAGCATCCTTTTTAAGAATTAAGTAAACAAGGAATCGAAAGCCAATTCTCACAGAATCTTGTTTAAAAAATTCCTTAATGATACCAAACTACAGTAGAGCTAAATAACTTTTAAAATAATTTTCAGTAAGAATGTTTATGTTTGTTAGTTATCAGTCTTATTACTCTATTTCTTTCCTTAGTAATAAAAAAAAGTCGCAGAGATTTAATTAAAAACTTTTAGTTTTGAGGTAATTTAGGCTAATTAAAAAAATAGAATTATCCCACTGAGCTATTGTTCATGTTAAAGGACAATTCAAAAGTAGTTCTGTTTACTTTGTTAATAAGTTGGGACTTAACAACTCTAAGATTTCATTAATAACTTATTTTTAAAATATAAAGCTATACAAATTAATTTCTCCATGTATTAATTTATCAGTCTACAGAGGCCCAGTGCATGAAATTTGTGCACGGGGGAGGAAGGGTTCCCTCAGCCCAGCCTGCACCTTCTCTAATTGGGGACCCCTTGGGGGATGTGGGACTGCCGGTTATCCCTCTCTCAATCTAGAACCACTGACTCCCAACTGCTCACCTGCCTGCCTGCCCAATAGCCCCTAACTGCCTCTGCCTGCCAGCCTGATCACCCCTAACTGTCCTCCCCTGCAGGCCTGGTTGCTGCTAACTGCCTCTGCTTGTCTGCCTGATATCCCCTAACTGCCCTCACTTTCCGGTCTGGTTGCCCCCAACTGCCCCCCCTGAGGGCCTAATCTCGCCCCCAGCTGCCCTCCTTTGCTGGCCAATTTGGTTCTGATTGGTCGGTTTCTAAGCCAGTCAGCATCACTGACTGGACCTATCCGACAGGGCCTGATCAGAAAGGTGGGCCCCCGGTGAAGGCTTGGAGAGAAATGAAGGTGCACCTGCTGACCAGAATGAGAGAAAAAAAAGAGAGGCAAGTGCTGATCAAAAGCTGCCTCAGAGGCAAGGGATCAGTCCCTGCTTCTCTCTTCAGGCCTCTCTGACCCTGATTCACAGCTTCCTCAGCAGTCAGTGCTGGGGCACCATGCCTGCAGCGGAAGCAGTCAGCCCTGACTGCAGGACTGACTTCCGGTTGGTCGAGCCTCTGTCATTACTTGTCGTTACAACCCAACTTTTTTATATATTAGGATTATGTACTAAACTATAACAATGTTCTCATTCATTCACTGTTTATACTGAAAAAAAAAGATATGAATCAGCTGTCCAAATATTTGAACAAATCAGAAAGGATGGTTTAACAAAGTAATTACAACAGAAAAACTGTCAGAAATCTGATAAAATCCTTACCTTATCATATTGGCATACAACCACATTTTCAGTATCAAAGAGTTCCTGTCCTTCCTCATCACTCACATCATCTTCACTATTGAGGGGCTCCTACAAATAAAGAGAGTTTATTTTTTCATACTTCATGCATTATTAGCAAAGGGCCTTTATCTTCAATGAATATAAACACAATAAACTTAATATGCTTTCAGAACTCTAATACTCAATGAAAATAAACACAATGACCTTGATGTTCTTTGAGAACTAAGGACCTGACAGGCACATACACTGAGTGACCATATTATTAGGATCTTTGAATGCATAATAATTTAGCCACTCAGTGTATATCCTCTATAATAAAAGGCTAATATGCACACTGTCCACTCTACCAGGAGTTCAACCAGCAGGCAGGCTGGCCAACCACCCATGCCCATATCCCCTCCCCTGACCAGACCCCACCCATGCACAAATTCATGCACCAGGCCTCTAATACAAATACACACACACACAGAGTGGCCAGATTATTATGCATTCAGGGATAATAATCTGGCCACTCGGTGTATGTATACCAGTAACATATTGTTAATCAGCTGCATTGACTTATTAATCAATGCTACTAAAATTCCAGCAAGAAATTAAATATAATAAAAATAATTAAGCTATAACTTATAAGTCTAAAATAATGTTTAATTTTCTTTTCTTTATTCTTTCAAGATAATACCAGAAGGTAATTCTCTGTAATAGCTGTTTAATATGTTTAGACATGGCCTGGATGTGTTGGTTCAGTGGTTAAGCATCAACCTATGAACCAGGAGATCACAGTTCAATTCCGCAGTCAGGGCATATGCCCAGGTTGCAGGCAAGATCCCCAGTGTGGGGCATGCAGGAAGCAGCCAACCAATGATCCTTTCTCATCATTGATGTTTCTATCTCTCTCTCTCTCCCTCCCAGAAATGAAATATATATATCTAAACATGTATCTTCTTTCTTAGGTTTAAAATGAGAAAGCAGTGGTGAAATTGCAGGGGGAAAATACAATAAAATAGGCTAATAGTCTGGTTTGTCTTAACATTAGAAACTAATATTGTAAACACAAATTAGCATATCTACCATTGAGACCAGGAAAGCTTAGAGTGTAATTAATTAAGCCATTAAATTTAGAGTGAGTGTATGTGTTTGGGGGGGGTAAGGGGAAGTCTAGACTCAAACAAAAAGAATTAAAAGACCAAGAAAATCATAAATATAATGACAAATTATGTTAAACTTGTCCTTAGTTGTGGCAGAAGGTAAGATACAACTCAGATTTCTAATTAATGGAGAGAAAAAAATAGTAAGAAGAGTATGAGAACAGAAAATCATATATTGTGTCATTCATAAATATACTTGCAAAAGTCCGGAACAAAGGGAATTCATCAATTCATAAAAAGGGTCATATGTAACGATTATCCCCAGGAATACAAAATAGAAAAGCAATTCATCAAAATAACAGATTATGAATAAGAAGTCATATGACTACCTAGGATTTAATAAAATTCAACAATCATTATAGTTTAGAAAACAAAGTAAAGCTCTTAGTTAATCTGAAACAGAAGGGAACCTCCTTAACCTAATAAAGGATATCCACAAAAGCCTATCATGATAATAAAAGCATAATATGCTAATTAGACCAACAGCTGAATGAACTTCTGGATGTCATTCCAGATATCCTTTCAGATGAAGCGGCAGGGGCCAAAGTAGAGGCAGTTAGGGGTGATCAGGCAGGTCCCAGATTGGGAGAGGGATGTCCTAGATTGCGAGAGGGTGCAGGTTGGGCTGAGGGACCCCCAACCCCGCCATGTACAAATTTTGTGCACCGGGACTCTAGTAATAAATATTATACTTAATAGTGAACTATAAAAAGGATTCCTTTTAAGATTAAGATAAGGGTCCGTGTGCCCCCGGTGAGCCGTGTGTCCCAGGGGGCTGTGTGCCCCGGGTGAGCCATGTGTCCCAGGGGGCCCTGTGCCTCGGGTGAGCTGTGTGTCCCAGGGGAAGCAGCGGGACCCGGGGGTAGGGGTGGTGTGAACCAGAGGAGGAGCGGACTCTATTCACGTGGTCCTGAGATAGTCACCATAAAACAAGCAGACTGCCAAATGAGGAGCGGATTCTGTTCATGTGATTCTGAGACCTGAGATAGTCACCATAAAACAAGCAGATTGTCAAATGACAGCGGGGATGGGAAGGAGACCTGGGGGGAGATAAGAGAACCGAAGGACTGGTATGCATGAATATAAGTACAACCAACGAACACAGAACTCTGGGGAAGGAGGGCATGAATGGGAGGGAGGGCAATGGTAAGCTATGTACACATATAATACCTTAATAAAAATTAAAAAAAGATTAAGATAAGGGTGCCTGCCATCACTATTTGTAATAAATATTCTGGAGGGCTTAGCCAACAAGGCAAGAAAAACTATCATTTTTCATATTTGATTTAATTGTATACAAAGAACAAATGACAATTCAAAAGGCTAAACCTCATCAGAAACCAAGATAATGCAAATTAAAACCTAAATGAAACATCATTTTCTACTTACCAGACTAGCAAAAGAAATCTGACAATAGTTAAGTATAGTGAAGATGTGTAGACATATACACCATCCTATGTAATAAGAGTAATATGCAAAGTGACCATACCTCTGCACACCCACAAGCCACAGCCACCAGCCAATTAGGAAGGAGTATGCAAATTAACCCAACCAAGATGGCTGCAAGCAGGAGGCTTGGGTTTCCTCGGCAAGGGAGGAAGCCAAGTTTTCTGCCTGTCCTCCACTCAAAGCTACAAAGTTTCAATTATAGAAGATAAATAAATCCCAACAAAAATGGTGGCAGTCACGGAGCTGGAGAGAGCAGGAGGCTTGAGTTGCCCCTGGCGATGGAGGAAGCCAAGCTTCTGCAGCCCTGGCCTGCCTTGGCCTCTCCTCAAGGCTACAAAGTTTCAATTCTAGAAAATAAATAAACCCCTGATACCCGGACCTCCACTTGGGTCACCAGGGGGCATGGCCAGCCTGCAAACCACCACAGGCCCCTCACCCAGGCTGCCCCACACCCCAAAGGAACCCCCATCCTGATCCAGGACACCCTTCAGGGGAAACCAGCTGGCCCCACCCATGCACAAGGCCTCTATCCTATCTAATGAAAGAGTAATACTGAAGTTGACCATCACTCCAACACACAAGATGGCTGCTACAAGATGGCCAGCAGGGTAGGGCAGTTGGGAGGGACCAGGCCTGCAACAGAGGGCAGTTGTGGGTGATCAGGCCAGCAGGGGAGGGCAGTTGGGAGGGAACAGGCCTGCAGGGGAGAGCAGCTGGGAGCAATCAAGCATGCAGGGGAGGGAAGTTAGGGATGACTAGGCCTGCAGGGAAGGGCAGTTGAGAGGGACCCAGGCCTGCAGGGGAGAGCAGTTGGGGGTGACCAGGCTGGCAGGGAAGCAGGCATCAATTAGGTTGGCAAAGGAGTGGATAGAGTATGATCAGGCTGGCAGGCAGAAGTGGTTAGGGGCAATCAGGAAGGCATGCAGGTGAGCAGTTGGGAGCCAGCAGTCCTGAATTGTGGGAGGGATGTCTGACTGCCTGTTTAGAACCAATCCCTAAACAAGCAGTCTGAGGTCCTTCAAGGGGTCCCAGATAAGAAAGGGTGCAGGCTGGGCTGAGGGAACCCCCACTCCCCGTGCACAAATTTCATGCCTCTAGTTATAAATAAAACTTACTTTAGTATACATTCATTTTTATTAACAGCTTTATGAACAATCTATACTAATAAGGGTAATATAATTAGAGCAGACATCCCTCCAGACAAAGCCACAGTAGCTGTGAGGCCCGAAGCTCACAGCAACCATGAGCCCCGGCGGTGCAAGGTCCAGGGCTCACAGCAGCCATGGGATCAAGGCTGGCAGCCGAGATCCCCAGCAGCTTTGAGGCCCAGGGCTCAGGCCGCCAGTCTTGAGTGGCAGCAGCAGCAGAGTGATGGGGTTGGCATCTTTCCCTGATCAGACCAGTCGCCTCCTGCCTAAGCTGTCAGTAGAACATCCCCTGAGGGCTCTCAGACTGTGAGAGGAGGCAGGCTGGGATGAGCAACCCTTTCCCCAGTGCACAAATTTTCGTGCACTAGGCTTCTAGTATTTTATAAAGATAAATGCAACAAGAACAATATAAAACCTTATTAAGTTAGAATAATCTAACTATATATTTAAAATCCTATGGTGTATGGCAGCTAACAGCTTCTGAAAAAATAGGATATAATTTAAGTTTGGTACCATGTAAAAGAAGGAATGGTTGCATAGCTTCTAATTTCAAGTCTTTTACTAGAAACTTACCTCTTCTACCTGCCCATCTTCAGCTCCATCTTTCTCTTTGTCTTCCTCCTCATCGTCATCATAGTCGTCTTCTTCATCTTCATCTTCTTCAGATGATGTATCCCCAGTTCCATCAACTTGTAATACCAATGGAGCCTGTTGTTGAGCAGGCTGGGCCTGTGGTTGCTGCTGGCCAGCTGCAGTTATCTGTGCTTGTGCTGGCGTAGGAGCTGCCACTGTTGTAGGTATAACTTGAGTCTTATTTCCTGTAAATAAGATTTGCTGAGGCTGGATGATGACACCTGTCTGTGGTGAAATCCCTCCAGGAAGAGGGGCCAATACCTAAGGGGGAAAAAAACCAAATATTAGAAATTAATTAAAAGAATCAAGGAATTCAGTTTCATTACTTGGTATACAAATGCTGAAGAAACACCAAAAGTGGCCATATCTCATACATATGTTAAAACTAGAAAGCACACACAAAAAAAATGTTTTGTGTATTGACCCACTAATTTTTCATTTTACAATTCAAATTTCTTAGAAAAAAGATTTTCTGCAGATAACTACTTCACTTGTCAAGCATTTATTCCCTCTTTATTATAAGGATAGGAGATAGGGTGCTAGATCCCAGGCTAAGAGTTACATAAGTTAGTAGTTTTATTTTCTTGATGTAGGGAGATGTTCAGTAACTTTCTAAGCTTGTAGTCACCAAAAGGCAAAATGTGAACTTAGGCTTCTACTCTTTTCTCTTATGATGATGCTACACGGCCTCTATGAAGAATCATGCACTGAAAATCTGAACTTCTGAGTTCAAGTTTTATGTAAGATCACAGACATAAGATGTAGCAGAGGCAAACTGTTTAACTTCTCTTGGCTTTAGTCACCTTACTGCTAGACTAGGATCAGTGTAACTCTGGCTACAAATTACAAACACCTGGCAGCTTAAACAATACTGATAATGTAGGCTCCATGCCTAATATTCTGATTTAACTAGAGGCCTGATGCACGACACTTGTGCACTGGGGTGAGATGACCCTCAGCCCGGCCTGCACCCTCACACAGTCCAGGACCCCCCACTGGATGTCCAGGGGGAGCGAGCCTAAGCCAGCAAGCAGACATTCTCCAAGGGGTCCTTAGCGCTGCCGCGAAATGGAAGAGGCTCCCACCACCGCCACTGTGCTTGCCAGCCGTGAGCCCAGCTTCTAGCTGAATGGCACTCCCCCTGTACGAGTGCACTGACCACCACGGGGCAGCTCCTGCATTAAGCATCTGCCCCCGTCCCCTGGTGGTCAGTTCGCATCATAGCAATGGGTTGTTCTTCTGTTTGGTCACTTTGCATATTATGGTTTTATTATATAAGACTAGAGGCCCAGTGCATGAAATTCATGCATTGGGGCAGGGAGGGGGCATCCTTAAGCCTGGCCTGCACCCTCTCCAATCTGGGACCCTTTGGGAAAGTCCGACTGCTGTTTTAGGGGCATTAACTCTAGCCATTAGGAAAATCACACAGAATGTCCTTGACATATACAGTGTGCTTTTATAAGTTGTTTTAATAATAATGGCCATTCCTTTAAATAATATCTGCTTACATATAATACAGCTTGTAATATATGAATTCAGAACGTTAATATCACAAAATCATAGAAGGTTGTAGTGGAAATAACCTTGAATTGTTTAGTCCAATCTTTTTTAAATATTGGAATTCTCTTTTCAAAGATTTTGAATGCTTTTTGTCCTAAGAAGCATAACCAACTTTGAGGCAACCCATTTTCTGTGAAAGGACTGGGAGACATTGGCAGCAGGTGCAGAGCATCCAGACCAGCCTGATTTGAGGATTTGGCTACACCACGTGCCTGCCACCCCTCAGCAGGGCTGAAAGGACTAGGGTACTCCGGCGGCAGGCAAGTGGCACGGTCAGACCCGCCTAGAGGTGGGTCTGGCTGTGCCAAACGCCTGCCGCCCCATCTTGTGGCTATAGGTGTCACTATGCTTGTGATGGTGTGATGGTCCATTTGCATGTTCCCTCTTTATTAGATAGGATAGAGTGAGATAAAATCTTTTCATCTTATAATCATGTATCCACAGCTGAAAAGTATCAGATCAGATGATGTCTAAAGTTCCTTCCAGCTTCTGCATTCTAAGATTCTAAAGTAAACCACAACTTTAAAAGAACATATTAATAACCCTAACCAGTGGATAGAGCATCAGCCTGCAGACTAAAGGGTCCCAAATTTGATTCTGGCCAAGGACACATGCCCGGGTTGCGGGCTCAGTCCCCAGTGTGGTGTGTGCAGAAGGCAGCTGGTCAATGATTCTCTCTCATCATTGATTTATCTCTCTTTCTTCCCCTCTCCCTTCCTCTCTGAAATAAATAAAAATATTTTTTAAAAGAACATATTAACAAATATTAATTGTATGTTACAATGAGCGTTTTTATAACTAGAGTTAATAAATAATAAGCAGATAATGTCCAGTGATTTTAAAAAGCACTGAATGGCAACTATTTGCCATTAGGTTCAAGGAATGCAAAAATAATGAGATAGTATTTCCCTTAAGTTTATAGATTAGTGGTGCAACAGACAAAGAAATAACTCAAAAAGATAGAAGATGTAACAGAAGGATGAGATGATGTTATGTGAACACCAGACAGATGATTAAATCCTGCTCGGAGATCAAGGCATGGTCAGGGAAGCCTTCGTACTAGGTAATACTTAAGGATCTATTTGTGCTTTGGGAGATTAGCCAGGCTTTTCTGTTTGTTTGGTGGGAGCAGAGGGTATTGCAAGATGGAAGGCTAAATGCAGCATTCCAAACAGAAGAATAACATAAAATGGAACCTAGAAGTAATAGCTGGACAAAATTTGGAAAACTATAAATAGGCTGGATTAATGCTTCTCTGATCTTACCTCTATTATCAGACTATTACTAGAGGCCTGATGCATGACCTTCGTGCATGGAAAAGGGGTCCCCTCAGCTCAGCCTACACTCTCTCCAACCTGGGACCCCCTCAGGATCTCTAACTCCTAACCACTCATCTGCCTGCCAGCCTGACCCCCCTAACTGCTCTCTCCTGACAGCCTGTTTGCCCTAACTGCTCTCCCCTGCTGCCTGATTGCCTCTAACCTCCTCTGCCTTCACCTTGCCAACATGGCTTTATCAGGAAGGACATCCAGAAGGACATCTGGAAGGTAGTCCAGAAGATGTTCAGTCTAATTAGCATGTTACCCTAATTAGTATAGATGCCACCTTGTCCTAAAAAATGCAGGTTGTTCCCAGGTTTTCCTATGTGGAAGGGGAGCCCACAGTAGCGTCCTGGGTTCTGACCAGGGCTTATGCGCTTGTGTTGTATCTCAGCAGATGCAATTCCTAATAGAAGACTCTTAGCTGTACCTTGAACATTTCTATGGAATTTGCCAAATCACCCTCCAAAAAATGTTGAACCACTTTAAACTCCCACCAGCAACCGTGTGTGTGCCCTCTGTCCCACTTTGATGCCAATATCATTGATTTCTCCCTAGAAGCTTTCCTCCCATCAGCCAAGACTGCTTGGTTCTTGAGCCAACCTCATGGTTCAGCTGGGGACTTGATTTCCCGAGATAGACTTATGGAGGAGGAAAAGTAGTTTTCCTCTACCTTTCTGAGTTCTTAGTGGAGGCCCTTGTAATGAAAGACAAATCACCAAGACAACAACAAAAGTTTGTTAACATGTGTACCTGGTGTATATGTGGGAGATCCCAGGGTAAAATGGGTAACTCCACAAGGTAGCTTAGAATGCAGATTTAAATACCTTCTTCCTAGGGAAAGGGGACCGGAGATATAGGCCTCTTAGAGGTGAGTAAATGATTTTTAGGAAAGATGAATGGGGGTAGGGGAAAATAGTAACAAAGTTTGGGTGTGATGTCAACTTCTACTCTGCTGTCCTGTGACAGGAGTCAGTCTTCTCTGCCTGATGACACTTCTCCCATCAAGGGAACTATGACATTTAAGCTCCTTTTGGGGGGGTCCAATTGCAAGCAGATCAGGAGACTTCAGTGAAAGCCTCTGCATGCATTTGCTGTTTTTCAAGCATCTGCAGCTCAAGATCATCAATATAACAGCATATGCTGGGGTGGCATGCTTTCTGACCTTCAGAATAAA
This sequence comes from Vespertilio murinus, assembly GCA_963924515.1. Lineage (NCBI taxonomy): Eukaryota > Metazoa > Chordata > Mammalia > Chiroptera > Vespertilionidae > Vespertilio > Vespertilio murinus. The sequence continues at coordinate 202,461,421 of OZ004704.1, forward strand.
CCCAACAAAAGCCCGTTTCCTCTCTTAGATGATTTGCCACAGTAGTGTTACTCCTTGGAGATGGTATTCTGACCAGAACTTCCTGGGAGCGGTCCTAACATACCCTGTGCATGTAGAAAGGCGTGGGCCACATCACTAAATAAACCAGGGGCAGTTTTCTCATCTTGTGGAAAGGGAGATAAAGTTATGATAGTTTATCTCCCTTTCTTATGAGTTTACGTCTCCACTGCCCTCCCCAACTCCCCAAGCACCGTGTGGAGGGGCTTGGGCTGCTGGATGCCAGCCTCCCTTCGGTTTGTGTCTCTGATCCCGCCCCCCAGCAGCCCCAGCGCCACCTGGCTGCTATGGCCATCTTGGTTGAGTTAATTTGCATACTCCCTGATTGACCGATGGGTGTAGCGGAATGATGGTTAATTTGCATGCTTCTCTTTTATTAGTATAGACATTGACACTAGAGGCCTGGTGCACAAATTCCTACACAGATGGGGTCTCGCCGCCCCATCCCAATTGGGGCCAATCGGGCAGGACCAGAAGGGGGGAGGGGCCTTGGGCAGGTGGAAGGCTAGCCCTGGCCCCCTGGTTGAACTCCTGGTTGAGGGAACAATTTGCATATTACACTTTTATTATATAGGAGGATTGTGTCTTTGTCATCTGCTTCTTTTTTAAAGTATCTAAATTCCTCAAGAAAATAACCACTTCTCTTTCATCTTTGTCCTCACGGTAATACCAGCACATAAATAGATGATTTGTTAACTTTGATCTAAATAGCAGCTGAAGCAGATAACAACTAGAAGTATGACAAAAAATAAACCTGAAGAGTTAATAAAAAACAAAATCCAAAAAAAAATCTTATAAACCATGCTAATGAGTGTGGACTTTTTCTAATTCATACAGAAGAAGAAAAAAGAGCCCATGCAGATCCCTCTTTTACCTGTTGTATGACAGGAGCCTGTACTCCACCGGGCTGCATTTGTGGGATAACCTGTTGTTGTAGAACTACGGACTGCTGAGGCTGAAAGATATACTGAGCACCGTTGGCTGCTCTAACCACTTGAAGAAGCTGGCCTAAAGCAAAAAGTATATATTCCAAGTTATCATCTCAAATAAATGAATTCATAGTGAATGTCTAACCACCAAAAACTCTAGAAATTATCAAGTCAAAAGACTAAGTTTTAAAGGCTGTCATTCAAACACAGTAAACTATAATCCCTAACTACTCTGACTTCCATCCATGTTCAAATACATTACTTAAAATGTTTTTATTTTCCTTATTTATCACTCTTACAAAGCTGTCTTCCAACAAAATTCTAACAGCAGATTATGAGAGTTGATTAAAAGCTTACATTATGATTGCTAATATGTTAGGAATCATGAGCTTAATATGTCAGATCAGACATTTCAAGGCTGTTCATTCTTAAAGCTTTAAAGAAATGGAAGTATATTAGATAATATTTTGAACCAAAGAACATTATTTAGCTTCAAAAATGTTTAAAAATAATAAAAGTAATAAAAGTTTGCTGAACCAATTATCATTGTCACAAAACATTAATAGCATGACTGACTTATACATACAAAACTGAATCTTTCTTATGACTCAGAATCTTGAATTAATGAAAAAGTAAACAATTATATTTTATTAAAATAGTAGAGGCCCAGTGCACGAATTGGCATATGGGTGGGGTCCCTTGGCCTGGCCAAGGATTGGGGCAATCGGGGAGGGCTGCATGAGGTTGGCCAGCTGTGGGAGCACAATGACACCAGGAGACAGCTCCTGCGTTGAGTGTCTGCCCCCTGGTGGTCAGTGCACATCATAGCTACAGATCAACTGATCATTTGGTCATAACAGTCACTTAGGCTTTTATAAATATAGATATAGCAAGATAAGCCCCTAGTTTGTTTTTTACAAATTTAGAAATTAACAAAATAATGAGAAATTACATAATTAAGTTTATAGAGAAAATATTTAAAGTCCATGTAAGTTCTTCAAACATTAATATTCCAAAAATCCCAGTAAATTTTGTCAGTCTACACAGAGATTCTATGTAAAATAGAATGCAATAAACTTGCTCTTAAGATACCATAAGAATGAAGTGTTTAGCCGACACCGGTTTGGCTCAGTGGTAGAGCATCTGTCTGCGGACTGAAAGGTCCCGAGTTCGATTCTGGCCAAGAGCATGTACATTGGTTGTGGGCACATCCCTGGTAGGGGGTGTGCAAGAGGCAGCTGGTTGATGTTTCTCTCTCATCGACGTTTCTAGCTCTCTATCTCTCTCCCTTCCTCTCTGTAAAATATCAATTAAAAAATATATATTTAAAAAAAAAGAATGAAGTGTTTAGTTTTATATCACAAATTCATTCTAATGACTCAAATTTAACTTATTTGGCAGGTTAAATGAGTTTATCAAAAAACTAAATAAACAAGCATTTCTATACAATCATACTTCATTCAATCATAGAATTCTCAAAAGCGCAAGTACAGTTCTCATCTTCTATACTGTACTCTCGGCAATAATTACGGTATATATGCTATAACCCTTGGATAATCTTATTTTAATAATCTAAGCCAAATAGTAAAAGAAATTAAGACTTTCTGTTATACATATATAATGGTTACACTATTTCTAATTACCTGAATTTGTTAATATCTGTTGAACAGGAGTCACACCTGCAGGGAGTGCTAAGGTGGCAGCTGTAGCAGCAGCACTCTGAAAAAATAAAGAAAAAAAAAATCAAAACCAGGAACTCAGTTTATTTCTGGCATATTTTAACAGTACTTGAAGTTTATTGTTTAATATTTACTAAAATGAAAAGTTCTAACAATGGTACAATAAAGACCACTTAGCCTAAATGCCCTACCTAATTATTTGAAGCTTAAATTAAGTAGATTAATGTAATTAATTAGTTTTTCCCTGGACAATGTATTCCAAATAAATCTCACCCATACTAATAATGCTGTATAACATATCAAATATCCATTCCAGTATTTCCTTTCCTACTCTGGTTCCATATTCCCAAAACCTTTTTGCAAATTCACATACTTGAGCCTTGGCTGCTGTGCACAGTGGTTACAGCATCAGCCTGCACATCAAGGAGTTAAAGATTTGATTTTCTGGTCAACTGCAGGTTTGCTGCCCGACTTGGTTGGGGCTTTTTTGGGAGGCAACCAACCTGTATGTCTCTCTCACATCAATGTTTCTCTCTCTCTCTCTCTCTCTCTCTCTCTCTCTCTCTCTCTCTCAATTTATGTGTCTCTCTCACATCAATGTTTCTCTTTCTCCCTTCCTCTCTTTAAAAAACAAACAAACAAACAAAAACTCAATAAAAACATTTCCTTGGATGAAGATTAAAAATTATATACTGAAGTATACTCTGAACTTCTTTAAATTCAGGAGAAATTCTTGATTTATTGCTCCTAGAGACTTCTCCCCTTCCTCCAAAAGAATCACACAGTCCACCTTTCACTTCTATGCTCAAAGCATTTCCATGTACCTCACTATAATATGTATAGGTAGATTTTTCCCCTCCCCCTTCAATTTTTTTACATACCAAGCCTTCATATAACTCAATCTAATCTACACATTTTTTTGAAACACCTCCTCTATTTGATTAAGCTTCAAGAAATAAATAGAACTGTGGCTAAGAGATGCTAATGCAGAAGTCAACAAAACTTGGAAATTAATCTCAAGTAGGTTAAATGATACTACTACTACTATCTAGTTTAGGCTCTAGGTATAGCTCTCCAAGAAAATATGCCTTTTCTTCATCTGAAATTCCCACTAGTTCCTAGACTCCAACTGTAGCCCTCCACGCTCTCTTTTTCAAATTCAGAATATTCAATTACCCAATTTCAAATAAATCTAGCCTCTATAGGCAAATGAAAAGTAATTTACATTTTAGGAATGTAACAACCACTTATTAAGAAATGTTAATTACCTATAATTCATATAAGATTAATAAATCTCCTTACACAGGCAAACTGACAATAGTTTCTATGCAGCACATGACAGTACTGCCACTTGCACACACCTCTGCAGATTCAAGTTGATATTAATAAATATCTATTGAGTGGTGTACCACATAGAAACCATCTTTTATCAATGTCTACTGAAAATTTCTTTTTGTATTTAATGAAGTAGCCCTGCCATAAATAATGCATTATAGCAATCATTTCATAAAAAATAACTTGCAAAACTGGTTTGATATAAAGTATTGTTTTCTAAGTTCATTGAAATAGTGCTCTATCTAATATCACTATCCCATATATTTACAAAATTACATGATTTTTGTTTATTACTAAAGCATACAGTCATTTAAAAACTGGGCGTGGCCAGCATGGCTCAGCGGTCATAGTTTGTTCCCCAGTCAGGGAAGATACCTGGGTTGTGGGCAACTGGTTAAAATCATTTTAAAGTAGCAGTTTATATATTATAATAAAACTTATTAGGCTATGCTACCGTTAAATCTTAACACTTTTTAAATGCTTGATCTTAAAAACAGCATTTAGAAGTACCTAAACATTTTTAAGTTTTTAATTTGTAACATTCCTGACATCTTGCAATTAATGGATCTTAACAATGGAACTTTTGCAAATGAACTATAATTGGCATGTTTGGTAGGTCCCCTAAACCTCTTTTCCAAAAACAGCAGGGACTGAAATAGCTCCCACAAAGCATCACTCTTTTGATAGTCCCTTCTTGTGATTTTATAATCCTCAAGGTCCAAGTATCAAGCTAAACTTTAGGTTTACTTCTAACTCCAATATTTAGAAAACCAAATAAAACGGCCATTTTGCTCAAGCCTTGAATAAACTTTGCTAATACACCATCTACCTAGGCATAATCACAATTTCAGTTAGAATAAGTTGATCCAAACAGAGTGCTATGTTCTGAATCTTACCATGTTTGACGCATTCATATGCTGTATCAGCTTAGAGTCAGGAACAATAACTTGAGGCGCTGCAGCTATTAAAACACAAGCATACATGTGAACACGGAACTAGGAGGCTACTTCGTAATCGTAAGAATGCTAAACAATGCTGAAAACTTTTCAATGCTTTTCACGTTTTCTTCATTCAATTGCACTCAACTGTCTAATATCTCAGAATGTCATAAATTTCTATCATTAAAAAACAACTGTGTAATACTCACCTTCTACTGGAAAACAGCAATTAAAAAAAAGAAAAGACTTATGTACTATACCCAAGGACTCAAGGAAACCTGGGAGCAAGTAGTAGTAAGATATCACCTAAACATATACATTTCTTGCATTCTTAAACTTGTCTTGCTAACTTAGCATTAACCATTTTATTGACATAAGTGTTGGAATGCGTTATTAACCCTTTCAGAGTTCAAAAAGTTAAAAGAATTAGGTGTGTGTGTGTGTGTGTGTTTTTTCATTTACACAGTTCTTTCCTCCTAATTTGACAGTAGCAAGAATCTTAGTTACTTCCATTAACTTCTGAAAAATACAAATGAAAAATAATGGCAACATTATTTAAGTGTAAAAGGAATTAAGTGTTTGATTCCGCAAATTTCAGAGAATAAACAGATAATCCCATCATCCTAATATTCTCTGAGTGAAGAAAATCAAATTTTAATTTATGATGACCTAAAATCCTAGTGCCAGGGCTGAAGGCAATAGGAGGAACAGTCATCAAAACAGATTAAAAGGATAAAATTATTTGAAGCACATTATAGAATAAAAGCAAATATTAGAAGTCTTATTTGATATAATCCATAAAATAACCCAGACAGACATTTCTGCTGTGTATCACCATATATATATTCTCAAACGAAGAAAATAGCTAGCTAAACAGTTACCTTAAAATAATATTTTCATTTACCTTCATTCCCTTCTCCAGTAACAAAACTCAAATGCCGAGGTGGTTTTATAACTGAATACAGTAGTCCGCCCTCATCTGAGGGGGATGTGATCTGATAACTGAGAAAGCTACTACATATGCAGCCTATACAGCATGGATCACTGGACAAAGGAATGATTCACATAGTAGTAAGAAGCAGGACAGCTCAAGATTTCATCATGCTACTCACAGTGGCACACAATTTAAGACTTGTGAATTATTTATTTCTGGAATTTTCCATTTAATGTTTTCAAACCACAGTTGACCACAGGTAACTGATACTACAAAAAGCAACACTGCTTATAAGGGAGGACTACTCTACAATTTGTCATGACAAAAATGCTATGTAATAAAGAGGTAATATGCAAATTGAACATCACTCCAACATACTAAATGGCTGCCCCCATGTGGTCAAAGATGGCTGCCACAAGATGGCTGCAGGAGAGGGCAGTTGTGGGTGATCAAACCAGCAAGGGAGAGCAATTGGGAGGGACCAGACCTGAAAAGAAGGGCAGTTAGGGGCGATCATGCCTGCAGGGGAAGGCAATTAGGGTGACTGGGCCAGCAAAGGAGGGCAGTTAAGAGTGACCAGGCCTGCAGGAGAGGACACTTGGGAGGGCAGTTGGGGGGCGGGGGTTGTACCATCCCTGCAAGGGAGAGCAGTTGGGGGAACCACGCCGGCAGGGGAGGGCAGTTGGGGGGGCAACAGGCCAGCAAGAGAGGGCAGTTAGGGGCAATCGGGTCAGCTGGGGAGCAGTTAGGCATTGACCAGGCTGACAGGGGAGTGGTTAGGGGGTGATCAGGCTGGCAGGCAGAAGCAATTAGGGGCAATCAGGCAGTTGGAAGCCAGTAGTACTGGATTGTGAGAGGGATGTCCCATATTGGAGAGGATGCAGGCTGGGCTGAGGGACCCTCCCTCCCCCGTACACAAATTTCGTGCACTGGGCCTCTAGTACTTACTATATGTAGCAATTGAGCTTGTTAGCTTTTTCAAGAGTCAAATATTCCTCAGCTTTGAAATGTAAGAGCTATTTCATAAAGCTTTTGTAAGGCTTCAATGAAGCAAAATCTATAAAATGACTTGCTTCAATGAAACAAAAGGCTTCAGCCAAAACCAGTTTGGCTCAGTGGATAGAGCGTCGGTCTGCGGACTGAAAGGTCCCAGGTTCGATTCCAATCAAGGGCATGTACATTGGTTGCGGGCACATCCCCCGTAGGGGGTGTGCAAGAGGCGGCTGACCAATGTTTCTCTCTCATCGACATTTCTAGCTCTCTATCCCTCTCCCTTCCTCTCTGTGGAAAATCAATTTTAAAAAATTAAAAAAAAAAAAGAAACAAAAGGCTTCAATGAAACAAAATCTACAAAATAGAATTAGATTTCTTTTCAGTGAAGAGTGGATATATAACATTTTAATGTAAAAAAAAAAAGTATTTACAGATTGTATCCATATACAATTTTTAGACTTACATAAATTACTAAGAAATTGAAATTTAATATTGCCAAAGTATAGTTTTAAAAATCCTCCACTGTTTAATTAAGTCCTTCTAATATTTACTTTTATTTACAAAATTTAAACTCAAATGTCTTTGAAGGAACAAGTCAGTTTCATAAAGAAAGCAGACCATGATTTTAACTCCATAAAACAATGAAACAGTATAGATCTTATTTTAGGAAATTCACCATTATGTAGCCTTTTCAGAAGAAAGTATCAATAGATTTATCTTAATACCAAAGGCCCGTTGCATGAAGAATTGTGCAAGAATGGGTCTTTCTTCCCCTGGCTGCCAGCACCACTTTTCCTCCGGCACCTGGGACTGAGGCCTTCGCTCTGGCCAAAGCAGAGAAGCCAAGCCTTGAGCGAGGCTTCTCCACTCCAGTCGAAGTTGGAGAAGCCAAGCCTCTTCAATCTTCATTGGGCTGGAGTGAAGGCTCCACGCCTGCACATGCAAATTATCCTGCCACCTTTGTTGGATTAATTTGCACATCCACTCCTGATTGGCTGGTGGGCATTGCAGTGGTATGGTCAATTTGCATCTCTCTTTTATTAGTGTAGATGTTAGGCTTTCAATTCATGAATTACTTATCATTATTATACAAACAGGATCCACATTTTATATAAATTTATGTTAATACAAAAACATATACCCTCTTCAACCAATAGAAATGAGAAACAGAGTATTTATTTCTCTTCTTTGAAAATGACAAATTTAATTTCCAGGTTATAAGTAGGGAAATACATCTAGTCTCCTCACCTTGCTGCGATGCAGGAATAAGGACCTGCTGAGTCTGCGCTTGCTGAGGTACTGTAGGCTGTGGCTGAGCTTGCTGGTGGTGGTGGTGATGGTGATGCTGCTGTTGCTGGGTTTGATGCTGCTGTTGAACTTGCAATAAAAGCTGCTGCTCTTCCGAATGAAATCCATCTACTGCCCTAGACTGCATTAGTTTATTCTCCCATAGCTAAGACAAAGAACATTAAAAATTTCTAAGTCAGGGAAGATAACTCCAGACGTATGGACATACCGTATTTTGTTTGTTTATTAATCTGTTTATAAAATCCTTCCATTTTCAAAACTGACACAACTACAAAAATCAAACAATCTCTCTTACCCTCTTCAACCAATAGAAATGAGAAACAGAGTATTTATTATACATCAATAAAAACTAATTTTTTAAGTATCTAACCTCATTTTTGCTATCTTATAGCATTAAAGAGTTGTTTCTTTTTATATTTCCACAATCTTTCTATGGTAATTCATTAGTTACTAGGCATATTTTCATATAAGCAAATTTTTAGTAGTCAAAGAAAATCCTTTTCTATACTAAATCTACTGTTACCTATTTCCATGGAAATCTTTCCTTAATACAATGTTTTCTAACTCTTAAATAGCATACAAAACATAAACACACCTTCTCTGATCTGAACAATGAGAAACATTACTGAGGCAATCCTCAAGTCAGAGAAGCCCAACTTCCCCTCTCTAATTCCACATAACGAGAGAAAAAAAACAAAATGCCTAATGCTTTCAGCGGTATTCTCAACCCTCCACACTTCCTCAAGTTCCCCTCCTCCCTTCCATTAGGACAAGGCCTGACAATCTTTTTCTGCTTAGCCACTTCTATTTTCTCATCACTCCCTAAGAGAATTTCTGTGGCCAAGTAAAAAAATTAGAAGTGAGCAAAAGAAAGAAGAAAAAGTAAATATTTACAACTATTCCATCCTTCTCCCGAACATATTTCTTCTCTATCAGGTAGTATTCAATCTAGAGAGCCTCAACCCTTACAAGAAACTGGCAACGAAAGTTACAAACTAGACCTTGCCAGGCAGCTGGGTTGGTTAGAGCATCATCCTGAGATGTCAGGGCTGTAGGTTAGAACTCTGGTCAGGACACATATAAAAATCAACCAATGAATGCATAAAAAGTGGAAGAACAAATAAACGTGTGGTTTTGGTGTTTGTTTTCTCTCTCAATCAATTTTTAAAACATTTAATGAATAAAAAAGTCACACTGTCCCTTAAATATATAATGAAATTCAATTCAGTCATTTTGTGTGTGTACACACACACACACACACACACACACACACACACACACACTTTGTTTTCTCCCCCAGACTCTAATCTTGGGATATTGCCTAAATCATACGAGATACTTCTGTCAGATTCTTCAAGAAGCTCCCTTTGCCACACTCACAGGGATTTTTATAATCTCCTGACACCTCCACCTGTTCTAGATTTGTATCTACATGCTACTAGCAATTCTGGCACATCTCTAATGACTTAATAAAAAAGTAAACTAAAGGTCAATTTCCCAGAGCAACAATCCCCCTGACAGTATTCAGCCTTGCCTGGAGACTGTTCTTAAAGAGACCATATCTATCTCATGAGTTGTTGTAAGGCCTAAATAAGATATCTACGTAAAACGTTTTTCACAGTGTAGCATAGTCAGTGCTCAGTAAATGTTAATTATTAAAATTACAATTATGGTAATATTAGAGCATTACACCAGAAATCAGGAACCCAGTTAGTTTGGGTTTGGCCACTAATTGACTTTGACAAATAATGTTTCTTTCTTGAGCGTTTTCCTTATCTAAAAGAGAACAGGTTGAATTATATTATACTTCTAAACTCACTTCCAGCTAATAAATCTAAGTCTCTGTAAATCCCAGACTAAAAACAGCTAAGATTCTTCCCAAATTACAAAGGACTACTTTTGGGAGCCCATGTTGTGCCTGATTCATCTCTGTCAAGTGGCCACCTAGCATAGCACACAGTAGCAAATAGGCACTTAATGCATTCCTTAAAAAGTAGTTTCTGTCCTGTTAGAATGGCTAAGTTGGTTGAATGTCATCTGATGCACCACAAAGTTGCTGGTTCAATTCTCAGTGAGGGTACATGCCTGGGTTGCAGATTGGATCCCTGGTCGGGGCGCATAAAGAATACAACCAATTGCCGAAACCGGTTTGGCTCAGTGGTAGAGGGTCGGTCTGCGGACTGAAGGGTCCCAGGTTCGATTCCGGTCAAGGGCATGTACATTGGTTGCGGGCACATCCCCGGTGGAGGGTGTGCAAGAGGCAGCTGGTCGATGTTTCTCTCTCGTCGACGTTTCTAGCTCTCTATCTCTCTCCCTTCCTCTCTGTAAAATATCAGTAAAATATATATATATATTTTAAAAAGAATACAACCTATCAATGTTTCTTCTCTCTCTCTCTGCCTTCCTCTCCCTAAGCATGTCCTTAGATAAGGAAAAAAAACAAACAAAAACTATATGTGAGCTAAAATCAAGGTGAAAAAACTGTACTAAGCATTAAGTTTAAACCATAATTTTTAAATTTAATGCTTCAAATTTATCACCTCCAATTGGTCTACCCACTGCAATATGACGCCATCTCACGAAGCATCCATGGTAATGGCAAATTCTAAGTGAATACATATTATGTGTTGCTAAATGCTGGGTACTGCCACTCACCTAACCTTCCAAGTCAATGGACTATGAGTCAGAATCCACCCCAAATCCCCATCATTACTGTACATTTCCTTCCCAAAGCACTGTTCCAATCTACCCTTGCTATGGCCCTGGTTCAAGTCTTTTACTCCCCCCACCAGCACTAATGCAAAATAATTACTGAGCTCACTGAGCTGCCCACATCAAGTCATACATCCTAAATATAATTATGCTAGATACTGTTGATGGCATTGAGAACAGACAGTGAACAAGTCTAACAAAAATCCTTGACCTCACAGAGCACATTCTAGTGGAAATTTGTCCTTCCAGCCGGTCTTCTGTAAATCAGTGGTCCCCAAAATGCAATCCTGGGGCCAACAGCATCAAAATCACTTAAGAACTTGTTAGACATACTAATTCTCAGGCGCCACCCCTGACCTACTGAATCCGTAAATCCGGGGGTGGAGCCACAAATCTCTTTTAATAACCTGTCCAGGTTATTCTGATGCGTGTTAAAGTGAGAACCACTGCTTTAAAGTCTAAATCAATGTTTTTCAAACTGCAGATCTCAAACCTTAACGGATTATTAAAAGTCAATCTGGATTTTTTTTATTTTTATTTTTTTGCAAATACAATCAAATAAAAAGAAAAAAACAGACCGAACCCTTGTCAAGCCAGACCCTCTGGAACAGTAGTCCAAAAATCTGCATATTAATTGATAATCCTTCTCCCTCTAAAGCAGTTTCCCTAAGTGTGGTACACGTACCCCCAGCGGTACGGGAAGAGTTTGGTGGGGGTACACGTTGCACCGGAGTATGGTGGGGATATGCACTGCACTGTGCTTAGCTGAGCCTAATTCTACGTTCTCATGAGTCAAGACAGTCTTGTGAGGCGTGAGATGGTCTGGTGTGACACGGCGTGAATATAGCGCACTTCATTAGAGACAACTTACTTCGTTAATAGTTAGTGGCTTCTCCAGGCGCCTGTGTAATTTTAGCTTTTGTGCGATTTTTCTTATAGGAAAGGTTTGTTATGTGCTTTAGTAAGTCCCACTGATTTTGATTATTTTTATAAAATATAATTTTTATCCCTAACATAGATTATGGATAACGGGTTGAAATCTGGAACTACTACACCGAAAGAAAGTAATGATTATAGTAGCATAATGAAATTAACGACGGATCCACTTCAATTCTGAAAGAACCTGTTAAGAAAAAAACAAGGAAAACTCGCAAGTACAACAAAGAATATCTTAAATTTGGATTCTCATGGACTGGAGATGAAAATCAGCCTATTCCCCTTTGCGTCATTTGTTTTGAAAATCTAACAAACGAAAGCATGAAACCATTCAACTTAAAGCGCCATTTTGAGACAAACCATAATCAGTACAAAGATAAACCCATAGATTTTTTTGAAAATAAACTTAAGGATTTAAATCAGTCTCGAAAAGTAATGCAGGGTTTGACAGGAAGTGACAATTAAAAATACCAGAAGCTTCGTATCGAGTGTCACTTTTAATTATGAAATGTTGTGCAGCGAAAACCATTGGCAAAATTTTAATCAAGCCTGCAGCCAAGATGGCAGAAGTAATGAGAGAAGATAGAGCAAAACAAACTTTTGACTGCGTTCCTCTCTCAAATAATATAGTTCATCGAAGAATCATTGATATGTCTAATAATGTGAAACAGATGTTATTATCTGATATTTCTCAAAGTCGTTATTAGGCATTGCAAGTCGATGAGTTCACTGATATTGCGAATTTTGCAAATCTTATGTCATTTGTTAAATACGAAAAAAGTCAAGAAATTCATGACGATTTTTTATTTTGCCAGCCTTTATTAGGTCACACAACAGGAGAAGATATCTTTAATGTTATAAATAAATTTATGAAAGAGAACAAAATTGATTGGCATAGATGTGTTGGAATAAGCACAGCTGGAGCAAAAAAATGGTCGGAATTAATAAAGGACTCGTTGCAAGAATTCAAAATGCTGCCCCAAATGTCATATCCACACACTGTTGCATACACAAAGAGGCTTTGGCAACATGTAAGATGTCCGCTGATCTACAGAAAGTTCTGGATGAAAGCGTGAAAATCATTAACTACATTAAAAACCGTCCTTCGAATGCATGACTTTTTTCGCAAATCTGTGAAGAGATGGGAAGTAGTCACACCCAGCTTCTTTTCATACTGATGTTCGTTGGCTATCTCAAGGAAAATTCTAAATCGATTGTTTGAACTTAGACATGAACTTCAGTGTTTTCTTAATGATAGATTTGAGTTGAGAAATTGTTTACATGACTGGAAATGGCTTTGTAAACTAGCTTTCTTAGCAGATATATTCTCTGTTTTAAATTGCCTCAACTTATCGTTACAAGGCAAAGAAATTTCATTGTTTCACGTTCAAGATAAAGTGAACGCTGCCATCGCACAACTAAATTTATGGCAAAAGAGAGCTGGTAATGGAGAAGCAGACTCGTTTCCCTCTCTCCATGAGTTTATAACAAGTTCGGCTACTAAAATTGATGCTGATACTCTGAAATGCATAACACAGCATTTGGAGAGTTTGCAAGTGGGCTTGAAAAACTATTTCCCTGATTTAAACAAACAATATTGAATGGATAAGATATCCGTTTAACATTAACACAAAATCCATGCCAGAAGGTTTGTCGCATGTGGAAGAAGAGCAATTGTTAGAATTGGCTTCAGAGGGATTCTTGAAAAATAAACATAAGGAGTGTACTTTAACATCATCCTGGTTACAAATGCAACACGTGTATCCGGTTTTAACAGAAAAAGTTCTGAAATACATCTTGCCTTTTCCAACTTCATATTTATGTGAAGCTGCCTTTTCAGCATTTGTAGACATTAAGTCGAAAAAAAGGAACAGACTATTGGACGTGGAACTGCATCTCAGATAAAAATTAACAACCAGGGAACCAAATTATGATCTATCATCTCAGCACAAACAATTTCATCCTTCTCATTGATCCAAATAAATGTTATTTATAACTTTTATATATATTTTATTAGGAATAATTTTTTCATTTATTATTTTGTGTTTGTACCAAAAAAAGAAAAAATATATTTTGATTGTTATTAAAATACATCCATTTTTTTTTGACGAGGGGTACTCAGCGTTATGAAAATTATAGAAGGAGTACACATATGTCAAAAGTTTGGGAAACACTGTTATAGAGAAACACTATTCTAGAAGATAATAGCTTGTTTTTATTCTCTACTTTGAATTAATATTAGACATCTGGTAAATTACTGGTCATTTTGTTATCTCCTGAATAATACATAGTTTCTGGCCCTGAAGGAGTTCTTCAGTAGGGATGATAGACAAGTCTAATTTTAAATTAGTATGTGTAACAAGTTCTTAAGTGATGTGTGAAAAGTATAACAATATTTTTATTTTATTTGAGATTATTTTATTGGTTTGAGAGAGGGAGAGTAAGGAGGGTGGGAGAGAGACAGGAACACTAATGTGACAGTGAAACAGTGAGGGGCTGCCTCCTACACGCCCCTTGATTGGGAATCCAACCGGCAACCGTTGGTGCACAGGATGATGCCAGCCCACAGGGCCACGCCAGCCAGGGCTTTTGGCTGATTCTTGTAACATTCCTGACCAGGGATCAACCTACGACCTTGGAGTGTTGGGACAGTGCTCTAACCAACTGAACTATTTAGCCAGGGTTTGAAAAGTATAACAATATTTTTGAAAATTAGAAACGTGCAGTGTTTCCCAAACTTCTCTCATGATGAGAATCACCTGGTGTTGTTGTTAAACTACAGCTTAGAGCACTAGTTAAATATACAATTTTACCTATATGTTCCCAAAAATTCTAGGTTAGCACTTCTTAGTTGGGCTTCAGGAATCTGTATTTTAACAACTCCTCCAGGTGATTCTCATCATGAGAGAAGTTTGGGAAACGCTGCAAGATGCTACTGACATTTGGGGCAGAACAATTCTTTTTTTTTTTTCTTTATTAAGATACTACATGTCCTTATCCTCCCATCTGCAAATGAGTGGATTAAAAAACTGTGGTACATCAACACAATGAAATACTATGCTGTGGTAAAAGAGAAGGAATTCTCACCATTTGCAACAGCATGAATGGAACTGTGAGCATCATGCTAAGCATCTAGTGGGCAGAAACTGGTTATGCTGATAGGATAGCCCTCTCCAACAAAGAATTAAAGGTCCAAAATGTCAGTAGTACCAAGGCTGAGAAACCTGATCTATCGGAAGATAAACTGAGTTTCAGATTTGTCTCCAAATTCAAGAAAGTCTTCTCTGTTTTACTGAGAAGAAAGGATATATTTTCTACCTCCTATATTGCTTGCTGTTTGGTTATGGGTAGTTCTCAGTCTAGAAATCAAGATAACTTCATCCACTTTTTTTTAAGTAATTAAAATATATTTTATTGATATTTCACAGAGAGGAAGGGAGAGGGATAGAGAGCTAGAAACATCGATGAGAGAGAAGCATCGACCAGCTGCCTCTTGCACACCCCCTACCAGGGATGTGCCCGCAACCAAGGTACATGCCCTTGACCGGAATCGAACCCGGGACCCTTCAGTCCGCAGACCGATGCTCTACCACTGAGCCAAACCGGTTTCGGCTCATCTTTCACTTTAAAAAGAGGATTTCTAGACTCTCACACCCACCCATAGTCACTCACCAATCCAAAACACAGTTTACACTCAAATATACATTTACTGAAAATTAAGTCTATGTTTTATGTCTTTCCTATCTCACATAACACACTAAAGTAGGCTCACAATGTTTAAGAGATAATCTCAAGAATAAAGTTGAAATTTTTTAAACACCTCCCTTCCTGCATTATCTAAATTTCAAATTACATGCACACTCTTTATTCATTTTATTTATTTATCTTTTTAACTGCAAAAAAAAAAATTTTAGGTAGAAATTTATTATAGAGAAATTTCTAGAAAAGCTGTTGATTATGGCAAAGAAAAATTGCATCTGACATACTCAAACAGGTAAAAAAATATTTAAGATTATTTCAGTTGGGGTTAAAACTATTACAATAAGGGAGAGAAATTGAATTCAGCTCCACTGAGAGATACGGGAAGTTTTTTTTTTAAATTCATAATCTAATTAATCGCTGAATCCTTTAAAGCCATATGAAAGCTATTCAAGTTTGTGAAATGGCCAAAAAGGAGGAAGGGGCTAGGGCTAATGACAAAGTCCCTTATAAACCATTAAACACAAAATTAATTTTAGTTTTTATTAGCAAAAAATGTTTAAAACTACAGGAGTAGCCACTAACCACACATGGCGATTTAACTGGAAATCTATATAATGGAGGAAGACGCTGGGACACCGGCACATACGGCCACATAATGATCCTTCAGCAGGGTGGGCAGGGCTGAGGGACTGGGGACAGGACTGGATCTCACCCAGCCAGGCTCCCCTGCGGCCCCCGCAGCCGAATGAATCCCGACACAGACCCAGGGTTGACTAAACTTTACTGAAGCTGCTCCCCACACCCCACCCCTGCCCCGGGCCATGCTGCACACAGCAGGTGCCCCAGCAGCCTCCTGACAGTGGGGCAGGGGTGGCAGGGAGCCACGGAGGGGAGGGGCGGCCAGAGCCAAGTTCCCCGGGGTCTGGGGGGAGTGTCTGACAGGAGCCAGGACTGCAATGAAGAGGAAGCGGCCACAGGGAACTCTTCCAATCCCCTGCACAAGCACCCCTGCAGGGAGCAGGTGCTGATTAGGGGAAGAGGGCATGACTGTTTCCTGGGACTGTAGCTACGGAAGCTTTGCAGAGGGTCTGCAGGCTTCGGAGGGGCAGGCTCTGGCCAGCAGCCCTGTAGCGGTGGTCGTCATCCCTGGAAGCGCTGGCCGGGGGGAACTAGGGAGGCGGCGAGGCCAAAAGGGAGGGGAGTACTGTCAAACCTTCCTGCTTGGCGCCATTCTTTAAATTGTGCATGGCTGTTTGGCAGTTATAAGTCCTCCAAGTGCCTCGGGGGCGCTGATGGGTTGTCACCGGCCTGCTTTTGTTGTGAGGAGAGGAGGGGTATGAGGGTCAGGAGTGGTGGAGGAAGAGATAGGGAGTCAGGTGTGAGCTGTGGCTACCCCCCCCCCACCCGAGGCTAGGTTTTCTCCCCTTCCAGGGAGCCTGCCCATCTCCCCTCGGTGTGCAGGGGCTGGGATCCATGGACTTAAAAACAACAATCCCTTCCTGTTTAGACATCACTTACTTGATGAAACATTTCTAGGTTCATTAGCTCAGAACCTCCTCATAACAACCCAGTGAGGTAAGCGAAGAGATTACAGTTCCCATGGTGTATGCCTATGTATTCAGTAATGAAGCTCAGAGAGGAAAAGTGTCAAACCCAGTGGTTTCCAAAGGAGGGCAATTTGATTTTAAGTGGGGACAATTCGAGAATGTGTTAATAGTGAATTTTATGCATTTCTTATAGTTCTAGGGGGCCTCATCTACAGCATATCCTATATAATAAAGGGCTAATATGCAAATGACTGAATGATGGAATCACTGATCACTATGATGTGCACTGACCACCAGGGGACAGACACTCAATGCAGGATCTGCTTCCTGGTGGTCAGTGTGCTCCCACAGGAGTGTTGCCTGCTAAGCTGTCAGTCGGACATCCTTAGAATTGCCACACAAGGTGGGAGAGGCTCCCAGAACTGCCGCTGTGCTCGTCAGCCATGAGCCTGGCTTCTGGCTTCCACCATTCAGTGATTTGCATATTAGCCTCTTATTATATAGGATATGCTGTAGATGAGGCCCCCAAGAACCATAAGGGCTCCTAGATTGCAAGAGGGCACAGGCCAGACTGAGGGATCCCACCACCAAGTGCACGAATTTTGTGCACTGGGCCTCTAGTTAATTATCATTAAATAAAAATTCATTTCAATTCCACTAACCACATTTCAGGTACTTAAATAGTCACAAGTGGCTAATAGCTGACATAATGCAGAGCACAAATATAGAAGATTTGTATCATCACAGAAAGTTCTATTAGTGCGGCTGTCAAACTGTTAAAACTAGGACAGATTCTAGAAATTCTAATAAGATGAAGAAATTAGTACAGAGAATTAAAATAACAAACTCATTTTAATCTAATTTATTTGTAACCCACTTACTAGTACAACCCAGAATAGAAGTGTGCTGCATTAAAAAAAAAAAAAAATTAAGCTACCTTATTCAGTTAGGTACTGGAGTCACATTTGTTATTAACCAGTTAAATTAAATATTTACTGAATGCCAATCACCTATGCCAGGTTATTGTGGTAGAAGCTGGGGATTCGAAATTGAAGAAATCACAATTTATGATATTAAAAGCTAACCATTAGCCCAACCAGCATGGCTCAGTGGTTAAGTGCTGACCTATGAACCAGGTCCCAGTTTGGCTCCTGGTCAGGGCACATGCCCCTGTTGTGGATTTGAGCCTTACTGGGGGGCATGCAGGAGGCAACCAATCAATGATTCTCTTATCACTGGTGTTTCTATATCTCTCTCCCTGTACCTTCCTCTCCGAAATAAATTAAAAAACAACAATCACTAACCATTAAACAAAAAAATCAGTGCATATCCAATAAAATATATATAAATGTATTATTTATATATTCTATACAATATATTATACATACATGCATATGTGTGTATGTGTGATTTGTATACATTCACACAAACATGCATATATATTTTAAAAAGCCCATTGTGATAAAAATGCAGGTTGAGCTATTTAGTCTCAAAGACAGCTCATTCTCTTTGAAAAGAATGCCTTGATTCTAAAATCAATTCTCCAGACTTTGTGAAAAGCAGTAAGAGATAACAAACAATTGGGACTGACCACTAGAGGTTGGCTTGGGGTAAAGTCTTTGGGACTGATTTTCTACACCTAAAAGTGTCATATCTTCTACCAAAGGTCACAGAAAAATAACGGAAAAAATGACAGGTATAATATAAATTGTGAAATATTTACGTCAAGTATCAAATTAAATTTATTCTTCTTTCCTTTGTTTTTACACTTATTTTCTTATTTCCCCAAGATACTTGAAGCAGTTTGAGCAATTTATACTGCTCTTCTTCCAACTCATGTCTCAAAGTTGGCATTCTTTCATTTATATTTTTAGATTCCTCCTCTTCAGTTTTTGTAACCATTACATTTCTCTCAAGATAAATATCTCATCTCACTCAAACCTATCTACTTTTCCTTCCCTACACGGGCAGGTTATCACTGAAAATTATACATGCCTAAGATATGTTTCACTGCCATAATAAAGGTGAGATTTACTTATAAGTTTCTAAATTATATCCTCTACACTTCCATTGAATAGATAAATAAGACTACAACTGATGCTCCTTAGCACTCATTAACTTATTTGAACATAGCTCTAAATGAGCTCAATGCCCAATTTCTAAGCCAGCAGTTTTAAAATGTTTTGGTCTCAGAATCCAATACCACTTTCAAAAATTACTGAAGAACTCAAAGAACTTTTATGAAATATAACTAAGATTAAAAAAATGTTTTTAATCTTAGGTAACTCTATTGGTTGGGATATAACCCTTGTGCACCAAAATGATTGCAGGTTTGATTTCCGGTCAGGGCACATACATAGGCTGCAGGCTCCATCCCAGGTCAGGGCCTGTATGGAGGTAATGATCAATTTTTCTCACATTGATGTTTCACTCTCCTCCCCCGTCTCTCTCTAAATCAATAAACCTATCCTCGGGTGAGGATTTTAAAATATTATTTTTAATGTTTACTCATTTATTACTTTTTAAAATATATTTCTTTATTGATTTCAGAGAGGAAGGGAGGAGAGATAGAAACATCAATGATGGGAGAGAATCATCAATCGGCTGCCCCCTACATACCCCCTACTGGGGATCAAGCCCACAACCCAAGCATGTGCCCTTGGCTGGAATGGAACTTGGGACCCTTCAGTCCCCAGCCTTGATGCTCTATCCACTGAGCCAAGCCGGCCAGGGCTGTTTACTCATTTAAAAGTAATGTTACCACTACACGTTAACATAAATTACTTATTTTTAGTTAAAATAATTCTGTGCCAAATAAAGTTAGTGAGAAATGGCTTAAAGAAAAATAGCTGGAGTCTCATCTGTTTTTGCATTCACTTTGTCATTTTGGATTGAGTAAATGAAGAAAATCTGCCTTCCCGCAGGTGAGTATTTGGGAAAGGAAAAAGTATTTTAAGTGATGGATTTCTTTAAAATTAGCTGCAATGTAGAATCTGAAACCATATACCAATGAACCTAACAAAATCTTGAATTAAGATCCATTACTTTATTTTTCACTTTTTTTGTTGTTTTTTGTTAATCCTCATCCAAGGATATTTTTCCATTGATTTTTTCCCCCCCTTTTTTCAGGGAGAGTGGAAGAGAGAGGGAAAGACAGACAGAGAAACATCCAGTGAGAGAATCACACCAATTAGTTGCCTCCTGCAGGAACCCCGACCAGGGCCCGGGCCAGGGAGGAGCCTGCAGCCAAGGTGTGTGCCCTTGACCAGAACCAAACCCAGGACCCTTTGGTCCACAGGCCAACGCTCTACACACTGAGCCCAATCAGTTAGGACTGTCTTTCACTTTGAACTGGTTCTGCGACATCATGCATTGGTCATTTGGAAATATGAGGTCAGTGAATTAAGCAGATACTCCAAATATTAACCCATTTCATTATAGAATTTCAAGTACTTGCATTTCTTAGAATTAATGCTGATCTTATCTTGACCTCAAGCAAACACCTTTTTAAAAAATATTTTTTTATTGACTTTTTTAGAGAGAGGAAGGGAGAGGAATAGAGATAGAAACATTGATGATAGAGAATCGTCAATAAACTGCCTCCTGCATGTCTCCTACTGGGGATGGAGCCAGCAACCAAAATACCTGTCCTTAACTGGAATCAAACCCAAGACCCTTCAGTCCACGGGCCAACACTCTACCCACTGAGCCAAACTGATAAGGCCAAATACCTTTTTAATTTTAGTGCATCACATGGGGAGTATGCATAAATAACTTTTGCTGCATACAGAATTGTTAGCTCAAGGAAAAGAACACGTGCATTTGACTTGAGAGTGGAACTGATCACTTTCACAGAACACAACTCTTACACACAAGGTGACAAACAATTGGACTCCTGAGAGAGCCTGCGGGAAAACCAAAGGAGTCCAGACACCATGTTTTGAGAACTACTCTCCTGAGCAATAAGGCAAAATATTACACAATTTCATGAGTCATTACACCATCAAGGAAACACAAAGTCGATATTAAAAAATCTAAATATTTCTGCTTAAATTCAAGGAAATCCAAAAGACAGAAAACCAGCTCCCAGAGTAAAATATATGATAAGCCCCATATTTGGCCAATATAAAGAATCAAACTCAAGAACATGAAATTCTTTTTCAAGGAGTTATTCAATCTCCACAACTTAAACACATTTTAGAATACAGTACATTAAGGCCATAAACAAACTTATAGATATGCCAAATAATTAGACCATAAATGTTGATTATCAACTGCCCATTAATAATAGCTAATGCTATTGCCAGGCACTGTGCTAAGCTTTATATGGTTATTACATTTAATCCTCAAAACA
Source organism: Vespertilio murinus (assembly GCA_963924515.1). NCBI lineage: Eukaryota > Metazoa > Chordata > Mammalia > Chiroptera > Vespertilionidae > Vespertilio > Vespertilio murinus. Next base: position 202,482,845 of record OZ004704.1, read on the forward strand.
AAACTGGTAAGTACTACTAACTCCCATCTCGCACATAAGGACACCAAAATATAAGTAGTTTGCCTAAGGTGACAGGAAGAATGATGGAAGTACGGTTAGGATTTAAAACCAGCACCCTGAAACCGAAACAAGATGGCGGCCTAGGTAGTCTCCTAAGCTGCCACCTCATCAACAATTTGGAAAAAAACAGCTAAAATCTAAAGGGATCACATCAAACCCACAGGAAAGTTGGCGGAATGGGATGGCTACAACTAGAGACAAAGCAAGGCGCCGCTGCCGCCATGTGGAGTTTAAAACTACGGTGGAACCAGACCGGCCAGAGCCACCGCGAGTGAGGGAAGCCCACCGAGAGCAGAGCTCGCTCCGCCCCGGGCCCAGGGAGTGGGCTGCTTCGGAGCTTGGACTCCACATCCCCAGCTGTTCCGCTCCCGCCCTGAACGAGATGCCTTTGAGTGCGGTCTCCCCAAACGCAGCCGTCCCAGCCCGCCTGCTGTGCTAGCGAGGAGCTGGCGCAGCGCCTCCCGTTCAAGACCCCAGTGCCCCAGGGGGGCCATGTGCCCCAGGTGAGCCGCATGCCCCAGGGGGCTGCATGCCCCAGGTGTCCGTGTACCCTGGGTGAGTCGTGTTTCCCGGGTGGCCATGTGCCCCAGGTGAGCCGTGTGTCCCAGGGGGCCGTGTGCCCCGGGTGAGCCGCGTGCCCCAGGGGAAGCAGTGGGACCCAGGGGGAGGGGCGGTGAGAACCAGAGGAGGAGCGGACTCTATTCATGTGGTCCTGAGATAGTCACCATAAAACAAGCAGATGGTCAAATGACAGCGGGGAGGAGAAGGAAACCTGGGGGGAGATAAGAGAATAACCGAAGGACTGGTATGCATGAATATAAGTATAACCAACGAACACAGAACTCTGGGGAGAGAAGGCATGAATAGGAGGGTGGGGGCAATGGTAAGCTATGTACACATATAGTACCTTAATAAATTTTTTTAATGAAAAAAAAAAAAAAAACTCAGTACCCTTCACTTATTCTCCTTTGACAACAAAGTCAATTTTCCATCCTATGGAAAAATTATGGATTAGTCTTTGGTGGAAGAGAAAATTTTTTTAAAGGGGGGAAGTACAAACTCACAGTTTTTAGTTCCATCAGTACTTGTTCATCGACTCCATCATCCAAAAAGATGTCTCTCACATCATTAATAACATCTTCGATCACGGATCTGTATAATTTAGGCTTTAAATTAAAAATAAAAACATTTTTAAATAAAAATAAAACCAACAACTTTTCACATATTAAAATGTGTAACACATTCTCACAAATTCAAGGTAACACAATAATAATTTTTTCAACTATCTCCAACTTATTTCAGAAGATATGTTAAAAGACATGGCATGGCTATCCTAGAAAACGTCATTTACCTTAATCGCAATTATTTGATGAATGCATATTTTAAAAAAGGTTTAAGACTATTTACTGCAATTCATATACAGAAAAGGTCCTTACACATACAAGGTCATACAATTTTCAATGTTGTAGTCAAAACAACTATTGTGATCCAATGTTTAATGGTTTGCGATGTCTGGTTCCTATTATTCCTTACTTGGTTTGATTCCTGTATCTCATAACCTTGTCACTAAGTCTTAGACTTTTGAGAACCTTATGTATCTAGTTATTGCCTGGATATAATCTGAACCTAACAACTATTCAAATTTTTAAAATCACCTACCTTCTAGGTTGTTGGGGTTTTTTTGTGTGTTTTTTTACCTAGACTGTACTTTTAAGATTATCCCATTAAACTGTTTGTATACCAGCGATAATAGGCCTCTTTATTTGTGTTCTGTTATTTTCTTAAGGGAAAAGTTACTGGCTATTCAATAAAAACCAGTGGTTTGTTCTGGTAAGCAAACCTAAAACAGAAATGTTTTATTAGCATCACTATGAACAATACCCTCATCACAGAGAATCCTCTAAGAATATGTGCGCCTGCCTAGCAAAAATACAAATAGTGAGTTCCCCCATCCAACTTGCCTCAACCGTAAGAACTACTTTTTCCTTTTCATTACAACCAGAGAAATAATTCATTTATCTGGGTTCTTGTCTTTGTTATTCTACTCACTAACTTGCTTCTTTACTTTACTAAATCTGCCTCTGTGAACTTTAAATTATTCATGTATAAACTGTGCATCTCTCCAGTGCTTCCTTATTTAACCTTCTCATTCTACATATAAGGAAAGCAGGCCTGCCTATGAGTAGCACCTTAAGGATAACAATTTACCTACTAAGTTACGAAAATACATTTACAAAGTAGTCACTCAAGAGATTACCCATAAGTAGCTACTCACAACTTAACATAATGGATTCATTAGCACTACAGTTGAAGGGAATGTGTCCTCTTCATGAAGCATATGCATCAAGAATAATTCAGAATTGCTCTCAAAATACTTACATCTATAAAAGTATGTGAGTACATAGGCACTGTTTGAAATAAGTAATTTCCAAATTATTACTCAAAATGCTAAACTTTACTTGAGCCAAAGTGTCTGCATTTTATGAAATCCAAAGTAATTCAGGATGTTTGTCCTGTTTTTCAATACACAGATATTCCAAGCTTAAAGGGCCACAGTGCATAATCTAATGGTTAATTAAAAGGCTCTTTTCAAAAGTGTTAGTCCACTCGAGTAATATTAGAAAATAAATTCTGTATTGCATATATCAATATCCAATGCAATAAAACACCATCTACTTAAGAATTTTAATTTTTTCAAACCCAGTTTGCACAAAGCCGACTCACTCTCATCACTCACAAGGTCCCCTGACATAAATAAATGTCCTGCAGACATAAAAATCCTACCTTTAAGCACTTACTCCATTTCTTTGAAGCTTTAGGCACTTAATTCTATTTCTTTCAAAGCTTCATGCCTTCCATATTTATTACAGAAAAACACAATGCAATAAGTCATATTTCTAATCTGTTTCCTGAATACCTGATGGAACAACACACTACACACGTCCTCTTGCAGCCAACAGATGCAGCCTCGCCCCGGGTGGAAGGAGCCGGGAAGAACAGCCGAGCCCGGCCCGCGCCGCCGCCCGCCGCCCGGGGAGCGCGCACCTCCCAGCCCCGCTCCCGGCGGCGGCGGCGGCGCTCTCTATTTAAAGCCGGGTCTGGTGTTTAAATGGAGAGGCGGTGACGTAGGCCTGAAAAGCACCTTCCCATCCTGGCAGAGTCTATATTAGAGAGCGGCAATGGCTCTATATAAACAGGGCCGCCGCGGGGAGGAGGACCACAAGGCGCGGCGGCCCACGGCGGGCGCGGCGGCCGCAGCCATGATGGGCCGGCCCGCGGCGCGGGGTTCGGCGGCCGCGGGCTGCTCCGCGGCGTTGGGGGCCGGCGAAGAGGTGTTTTAGGGTCACAATAAAATAAAATAAAAAATTAAAGAAAAATAAAAGAAGGGCGGGGTGGACTAAGTGATCGCATTGCGTTGGTGACTGAGGTTATCATGGATGTGACTGCTTTTTGCAAACCTACGTGCTCTCGCCAGGGAACCCAAACGGGGGAGACCTCGCAGGCAAATTTCGAGGCGAAAGCGGGGGCGCGGGGACCACTGTAGGCTGGGGAGGTTTTTTCTGTTTTGTTTTGTTTTTGTTTGCTTTTTTTTTGGTGCTTTGGCTAGTCGGAGATAACCGTGGGGTTTGCTCTTTTTTTTTTTTTTTTTTTTTTGCTTCCCCTTCGCCATTTTACCGATTCGGAAGGAACCGAGATAAGTGCTTTTCAACCTTCGTCCTTTTTAAAAAACAAAACCCATAAAATGGCCCCAAGCGAAGGCTCCCTAAGCGCGACCGCCAGCAACACCCCCCGTGTCTCCCCGAGCAGCCGGGAGCCGTCCCGGCGCCGGAGCGGGGCGCCCAGCTCCCCAGGCGCGGCCGGGGTCCGGCGGCTGCTCGGGGAGCCCTTCTCCCGCCGGCTTCGGGGGGACCCGGCGGCTCCCCTCCCGTTCTCCCTCCTTCCCTCCCTCCGGCGGCCGGGGTCCGGGGCCGGGGCCGCGCGTCCGCCCAGCCCAACGGCCTCCGGCCGGGCCGCCCCGCCGCGGCCCCCGGCCCCGGCCCCGGCCCCGCCGCCGGGCCCCCGCCCTCCCGCCGCCGCCGCCGCGCGCCCTCGGGCCCCCCCGCGCCCGCCCGGCGCCCGGCCCGCGCCGCCCGAGGCGGGAGGCGGGAGGCGGGAAGCGGGGCGGCCGCGCGGGCCGCCGGGGAAGCGCCGAGGCCGGCGGCCGCCGCCGTCCCCACCCCCGCCCGGTCCGGCCGTTGCTGCCGCCTGAACGCAACACCCCCGCCGGCCGCCGAACCACGTCCTTACCACGGTGTTTGTGTTTGCCGAGTTCGCCATTTCCACACACAACACAAGAGGGGGGCGAGCCCCGAGAAAACAAGCTTAAAAAAATTAAAAAAAAAATTAAAAAATAAAAAACCAAAACACCGGAGGGTGACCCGAAGCAAGCCACCGCCAGACGGGGGGGTAGTGGGGGGGGGGGGAGATGGTAAAACAAAATCGGGTCCTGAAGGAGGAGAGAGGGAGGAGGGAGGGGGCCGTCCTCCCGAAGCTCAAAACCTCGAGAATCGCCCTTTAAAAAAAAAAAAAAAAAAGGCCGAGACCCTCGAGGGGGCCCGGGGGGCGTTGCCCGCCCCGCGCCCAGGAGGGAAACCGCCACCGGTCGCCGCTCCCCACGCCGCCGCTGCCGCCACCGGCTGCAGCTCCAGCCGTCCGGTCCGCCCGCGTCTTCCCTTTATATAGCGAGCCAACGAGCTGCGCGAGCCGCCGCCGCCGCCGCCGCCGCCGAGAGACAGGGCGGAGGGGAGGGAGGGGCGGAAAGGGCGGGGGCTGCCGGGGGCGGGGCCCAGCGCGAGACACCGCGAGAGCCGCGTCGTCGCGCGCGCGGAGGGCGCCGGGTGGGCGGAGTCGGGGCGGGGGGAGAGGCTGGAGGAGTGACGCGGGATCGTCGCCTCGCACGTCACGTGGTCGCGTGGTCGGCGCCCGGGCGGAAGCGTCCGGCGGCTCTTTTGCTGTGGGAAAAGCGCGGATACTGGTGACACTCGAGTTCGGCGCCGCCGGGGCCACCTCCGGGGGGATGGGGGGGGGGGGCGTGTCTGCGCCTCCCCGCCGCGGAGGGTCCGAGTGGAGGTGGAAAGGGGCGGCGACGAGCGGCCGGGGTGGGAATGGCCGCGCAGGGCTGGTCACGTGGCGCGGCTTCCGCGCCCGGGCGCGCGCGGACGGAGGGCCGGGTTCTGAGTGCGGAGTCATCTCCGAGGCTGCGGGCTAGCGCGGGCGCACCTCGCTCGGCGTGCGTCTTCCTAAACACGTTGGGAGCCGATGTGGGCCCGCTGTGCTCACGTTCCAGAATTAAATGTTGGAGTTTTTGTCGCCACCAGGACAGCTTAAAAAGTCTCTGCGTTTTAGTTTCCCCGAGGTCTGGCCTCTGCTTCTAAGTGGTTTTTCTTGGTAATGGAAATAATCAAGAAAGCAAACCAAGCACCCAGGACGGGATTATGACAGAAGGGTCATTCTCTGTTTTTGTTTTTGTTTTTTGTTTTTTTGGTAATGTATTGCCGAAATTCTGTGACTGCACGTGGCCAGCCCCAGTCCGCCAACTCACGTGGCCTGTCGCCGCGAGAGCGCGGGCGGAACGGGGCTATAAGTCAGAGTGCTGACCTACGTTGCCTAAGCTGAATCCCGCCTTTTTATGTCAACATTCTGCACAGAACAGAGGATGCCCTGTGTGGTAGGCACAACTCACAGTACCTAATTTTCTTGTCCTTGGGGATTTCGAGAGACAAGGACGAGTGAGGGGGTTGATCCCCAAAGGGTAAAGCAAAAGAAAATGTCTCAAGTTTTATGCCGCTGAAACCAGATTTGAAGAATACCAGACATCCTACTAGACGAGAGAGAGAAACAGATGCAATCTGCCAGGGCATGAAGGAAGTGATTAGAGAAAGCAGAGGCCATCATGCTCAGAAAATAGGAAGCTGTGGATAGGTTTGTGAATAGGCGTAAAGGACATCTGTTAACCTTGGGGTTCCTTTTAAGGCCAGATGATCCTCCACTCAACTCTTAACACTCACTTGCTTCATAGTTCCCTGCATGGCTGCCTGTTTGGGGACACCGGGAGCACTTTTTAAAAATGCACAGGAGTCTTTCCTCCGTAAGGACCTACTCAGATCAACATGCCGCTCGCTAGCGATCTCCTTCAGCCCCTCCTGAAGAGAAGAAAAAAGCCGCACCTGGTGCAGGGCCCCAATTCCTATTTCATGAAATATCCAGGATGTTATAAAATTACCACAGTCTTCAGCCATGTACAAACAGTAGTTTTATATGTTAGCTGCTCCACTGTCCCGTCAGCCAACAGGAGGAAAAGTAATGCTCCCAGGATGCTCCCTCAGAAGGAAACAGCGCTAAAAGCACCTGGAATCAAGATGAGTAGGAAACCAGCCCCATAAGTACATTTTGGATTTTTTAAAATGCACAGCAAATCAGAGTGTTCTTGATATATAGAATTATGAGTCTGTCAACATTTGTAATTTGGTTACTATCAGCTGCCCATCAGCCTGGAAAGTTATGCCATCCCTAGTCAATTTCACTGCGGCATTTTAAAAGGACTTCTTATTCCTTCCTTATATATAGGATAACCGCAAAAATGTATATACACACTTTGAATAATTATAAAGGCAGTGGTTATTAAAATATATTTCATTTTCCAAATTGAGCTGTCATCTGTTTAAGTGGTATGTTTACACTGAGTGGCCAGGTTATTAAGATCTCTGAACACATAATAATCTGGCCACTGGGTGTATATCCTATATAATAAAAGGCTAATACGCAAATTGTCCCCTCAACCAGGAATTCAACCATCAGGCAGGCCGGCCGACCACCCATGTCCCCTCCCCCTGGCCAGGCTGGTCGGACCCTACCCATGCATGGGCCACATATATATACTGAGTGGCCAGATAATTATGCATTCAGAGATCATAATAATCTGGCCACTCAGTGTGTTTTTTGGGGGACACCCTGTACATGCTACCAACCATTTGCACATGGAATCCCTCACCTTCCATTTTTTTTCTACCCTACTGATTCCAATGTAATCAGCTAGTTATTAATAAGAAAGGAACAAAGAGGGAAGGCCAGACAGGAATGTCTGTCCTAAGAAATAATGGAATATAGTTATTGGATTTAAAAGGCAGAAAACCCAGTCCTGGTCTCCTGAAGTCCTTCAGACTCCCTCAAGGCCCTGTCTGAGTGGGCCTCTCCACACACTGTAAATTGCAACATTGCTTAAGTGCTTGGTTAATATTTTCCCAGATCTCTTCCCCAATACGCTTGGCATCTAAGTAACCATCATGGATTCTATTCCCACTCATTGTTTTTCAATCCTCATTTAATGATATGTTTTCTTTTTTAAAAAAATATATTTTATTGATATTAAACAGAGAGAGATAGAGAGCTAGAAACATCGATGAGAGAAACATTGACCAGCTGCCTCTTGCACACCCCCTACCGGGGATGTGCCTGCAGCCAATGTACATGCCCTTGACCGGAATCGAACCTGGGACCTTTCAGTCTGCAGACCGACGCTCTACCACTGAGCCAAACCGGTTTCAGCATAATAATATGTTTTCAATCAAAATATGTGTGCCAGTCATTTTAATTTCAGAAAAAGACATTTTCCGATCTTGCGCCAAAATAGTGGATCTGAGTAATTTGGAGGCTACAGCCCTTCAACTCAGAAAACTGAGGATTTGTGAACAGAAAACTCCCATGTAAGACTGAGAATCATATTTAAATACTTTTTATTTGAACTTTTTCTTCTCTCTGCCCAAAAGCTTGACTAAGCCTTTTAATTTTAGCATGTCCTTGGACCATATGAAACATTTATACTGGATTTTCAGTTTGTGAATTCATGCTTTGTAACACTCATATACTTAAACAGATAAATACAGAATAGTGCTCTCTTTGTGATGAATTCTCTTTTTTTCCTTCAAAATATTTTCATTTGGCAGATTAAAAAGTTACTTCTTTCTCTTAATATTGATATTCTGCCTAAACACTGGTTAACTGCCAAACAACAGAAGGGAGGAAATCAATGCATAAATTTTAATATACTATAAACAAAATAAACACCAACCCTTATATATCCAAACATTTAAATGTTTATTGTCCAAATGACTATTTAAGCAACAATGCTAAGAAGGAAGAAAATCTACAGATATAAAGGATTAAGATTTACTCTTGAGGCAGCTATGAGAATATTTTAGGATTTTTAAGAAATAGAAGTTTTTATTGATTTCAGAGGGGGGGGAAAACATCAATGATGAGAGAATCATTGATTGGCTGCCTTCTGCACACCCCACACTGGGGATCAAGGCTACAACCCGGGCATGTGCCCTGACCAGGAATTGAACTGTGTCCTCCTGGTTCATAGGTTGACATTAAACCACTGAACATACCAGCCAAATCAAATATTCTTTATAATGCAGCTAAAAAAAAAACATGAAAGTTCAAATTGGTCACTATTGGAGGACATTAAGGAAATAACTCGTTATTTTTGAAGATTGGTAAATAAAGAAAAATAATCAAGCATGCATGCCACCTTTCCTAAATGAACTGAACCACCAAGTACCCAATAGTAGATGTAGTGAGTTGAATGAATGCCCCCAAAATATATGTCCATGTGCTAATCTCCTGAACCTGTGAATATTACTTTATGTGGGTCTCTGGCAGTGTAATGAAGTTAAGGATTTTGTGATGGGCTCATACTGGAATATACACTAGTCAACCCTAAATCCAGTGGCAAGTTGTCCTTGTACGGGACACACAGAGGTGAACAAACAGAAGAGGAAGAGGAAATGTATCCAGAGTGGTAGAAATTTTAGCGATGCCAGCAGCCACCAGAAGTTCAAAAAGGAAGAACAGGTTCTATCCTGCGAATCCCTTAATTTTGGACCTCTGGCCACCAGAACTGTGAGATAAATGTCTGTTGTTTTTAAGTCTTGAAGTTTGTGGTTAATTATCACAACACTCAGGAGATTAATATAGTAGATGAGAGAAAGTTTCTCTTGGAAAAAGTATGGCAGCTAATTAGTGAATAAGGTGTGCAGGAGGCAGCTGATCAATGATTCTCATCATTGATGTTTTTTCCCTCTTCCTTCCTCTCTGAATTCAATAAAAATATATATTATTTCAAATATATATATAAATATTTTAAATACGTGAGTAAGGAATGAAAAAATATCAACATTTTGCAACCTCTGATGAATTAAGAGATGGAGGCGTTAAGCACCAACATCTGCCAACATCACAGAAAAGAAAACAAACACATGTGCTTCCTGATGAAGATCAGGCTATTATCCATAAGCTAGTCTTACCCCTACCCACCACCCAAAAATATAACTCCTGAATGTGATCAAACTTCTAGATCCAACTAACAAGTTACAAAAAATACAGAGGATGCAGGAACATGGTAAACTACATATCAAGAATGCAATCCACAAAATCCAGACCCTGAGAAGTGGTCGGACAAATGATCCAATTTCTTCAACAAATAAATGTAGGGAGAGAGAATCTACAGATCCAAAGACACTTAAGAGACCTGTCAATCTACGTGGGAAACTTATTTGGATCTTAATTCAAACAAACTTCAAAACTAAGATGACAATTATGAGATAATTAAGTTGCAACACTTACTGGCTACATGATTAAATTAAAGTTATTGGATTAAGTTAAATATTCTATTAAAAAATTAAGAGTGAACCCAATGAAGTCTTATTTTACAATCAGTAGTGGTTCTTTATCCACACAGCTTGTCTTTTAGTTGAAAGAGAGTGAGCATTCCCAACAAGGCCTGGTAGTGTTAGAAATGTAATTAATATTAAACGCGGTGTTTAATTACATGGGTTTCCTCTTTCTTGGATTCTTGGCTTTCAACTACGTACGCCTTATCTTGATCTACAAATTGAACAGCTGAGATTTTCACCAGTTAAAAAGTGCTGGCTCAGAATATTATTAAAATGCTCTTCTAGTGGTCAAATTACCTTTTGATTTACTTGCCAACTTTATCTTCTTACTCATGTTCCTTTACCTTGATTGAGGTTTCTGATACTACAGATAATTCCACATAGGCAACTTTCTAATAAAACACATCATAGAAGGTAAATTATATCTGTGGTTAATCTACAAACTACATCTTAGAGAATTATTACTGAAACTAGAACTAGATGAGCCAATATTTCAAAAATATTTTTGTTGATTTTGAGAGAGGGAGGAAGGGAGCGGGAGAGGGGAACATGGGTGTGGAAGCGAAACATGGATCGACTACCTCCAACAAGAGATAGAGCTTCAAACCCAGGCATGTGCCCTGACCGGAAATCAAGCTGGCAGCCTTTTGATGCATGGGATAACACACATCCAACTAGCCATACCAGCCAGGGCTAAATGAACAAATTTTATTTCTTCTCATTACATAACTTCCTCTGGTAGTAGAAATAGTAGAGAATATAAAAGGTGAGGGAGCAGAAAAATTACTGTAGATTCCAGACCAGACTGAAAATAAGGAGTTTGCATAAATACCAAAGACTAGTCTCTGTTTAAACAAAGATTGTTGTGAGAAAATGAAGGAGTGCAATTCAAATGCCTTCTTGAGAACAAAAATGTTGTAGGGTGGGTCTTCTAAGTAACGAGAGAGCCAGTAGGCAATAAAAATTTATATTTAAACAGGAAAAAATGGAAATTTTTTAATAAAGAGTGAGGAATTAGCCATTTTGTATTACCCGCAAAGTTGGGAAACAATAGCAACAATAATAGATTTACTTAAAAGCTTTAATGACATGGTATCTCCTTTGAAGCTTGTAACAGTCAGATGAGATAAGCAATATTATGCCTTTATTGTAGATAGAAAACAGAGACTCAATTTAAGTAGGTTCTTGCCCAAAATCTAATTGCTACTTGTGAACTTTTAGAGGTACAAGTTCAAGGGCCTTCCCACCTGTCTTAGAAATAAGAAGCTATTGCCGAAACTGGTTTGGCTCAGTGGATAGAGTGTCAGTCTATGGACTCAAGGGTCCCAGGTTCGATTCCGGTCAAGGGCATGTACATTGGTTGCGGGCACATCCCCGGTGTGGGGTGTGCAGGAGGCAGCAGGTCGATGTACTCTCTCATCGATGTTTCTAGCTCTCTATCCTTTTCCCTTCCTCTCTGTGAAAAATCAATAAAATATATTTTTAAAAAGAAATAAGAAGCTATCAATCCAGGATAATATAAAGTTTTGAATCAAATTATGTGCTCCCTAAGTTTGTCAAATATATATTAATTATGTAACCTGTTAAACTTCATTTGCAAGAAGAATCTCTAGCATATACAAAATTGAGAGGTGAAATCAAGATTTTGCCCTGGTTAAATATAATTGCCTTCATAAAAGCATCATCAAAATGCATTTATTAAATCATTTAAATAACTGGTTTCTCAGTTTCTACATCAGTAGAAAATAATCTATTTCCCATTCCAAATAGCACTCAATTATTGAATTTGGCAAGAACAGCCATTTTCTAGCAAGATTCCCTATAACCAAAACATTTCTGTCTAGCTTTATAATTATATTGCAAAAGCTTTCATAAAACAAGAAAATTAAGGATGACCATTTTTAAGGGGAGAACATCAGGAAGGTTAGTATTTCCAAGAAAGCCTAGTAGGCCGAAACTGGTTTGGCTCAGTGGATAGAGCGTCAGCCTGCGGACTCAAGGGTCCCAGGTTTGATTCCGGTCAAGGGCATGTACATTGGTTGTGGGCACATCCCCGGTGGGGGTGCAGGAGGCAGCTGATCGATGTTTCTTACTTTCTATCCCTCTCCCTTCCTCTCTGTAAAAAATTAATAAAATATATATTTTTTTTAAAAAAGAAGAAGGCCTGGTAGTGTTATTTTACCCAATAAATGTCAGTGGTATAACTCCCATTATGTAGATAGAAAAATAAATTACAGTGAGCCTGTGCTAATGTCATTGCACAATAAATTAGAAGAGGTAATGTATATTGATAGATATAGTGGTATAGCAAGCACCCAAGAGTGTGAACTTTGGAATCAGATAAACCAAGATGCCTGTTTTTGCTCTGACCCTGAACAAGTTGCTTCATCTGTAAAATGGCAGTAATATTACCTACTTTTCTAAAAAATGATGAGAGAGAGAGAGAGAGAGAGACAGAGAGAGAGAGAGACAGAGACAGGGACACACAGAGAAATATCAACATGAGAGAAAAACATTGATTGGTTGCCACCACATGCGCTCCAACCAGGAACCCAAACCTAGGCATGTGCCCTGACTGGGAATTGAACCCGTGACCTTTTGGTGCCTAAGACGATGTTCAACCAATACCTGTAGACTTGGGTGAATTCCTCAAATTCTTGAGGTTCCAAAAATGATTTGAGGTTCCCTATCATCTCTCAGGAAAGCAACCTCCGACCCTTATTTTGAAAGACTGCCATGAACCACGTGACCTAGCAAGGTACCAGGCTTTCGCCAAGGAGTTCTCATTGGCTTCAAAGTCAGTTTTCATTCCTTCACATTTTCTGGTGACATCGGGAGTCCAGATATGTCTCTCTTAGACATGACATTCCAGTCAAGGTCTTGGTTAATAAAACCACAATTGGAAACTGGTCTTATTCATGTAAATGTTAGAGGCAAAAATAGAACATTGGGAACTATCTGAAAGAAAGGACATTCTGACCTGTTTAGCAGGAGTTGTATGAAAACCTTGGACCTGGGAGTCAACCTTGGATCTTTGGAACCATTCTCATTCAAGACCTGCCTATTTTCTTGGGAAGATTAAAAACGTGTTGCCCAAACAATGGAGTTCTACCCCAGCCTCCTACTTCCCCATGCCTGTAATCCCTACTTCCCCATGTAATTTTTATCTTACCCTACATAAGCAGCTGGCTTACGGGGGGGACTGCAGAGCAGATTTTTGTGGATGACCTGATGCTCTCCCATACTGCCAGCAGTATTGGAATAAAGGCTCATATATGATTCAATCCTGTCTCTGAATATGATTCAATCCAATGACAAACAGCACAGACCCATTGACAGATAGTCCAGTCACACAAAGAAATGCATTTCCATTACTCACTTATTAAGAATTGCCAAATTTTGGAAGGATAAGGTAGAGAGAAAAATATACCCTGTTTCCCCGAAAATAAGACATTGCTCCCAAAGATGCGCTAGGCCTTATTTTCAGGGGATGTCTTATTTTTCCATGAAGGAGAATACGGTACACATTTATTGTTAAATGAAAATAAAGGAAATTTATTATCGGTATACGGTATGGTAGTACGGTAGTTGTCAACACAAACCAGACAAACTGTGAATCCTACAGTATCAAGAATATACTCATTTATTCAATGACAATCATGTCATCATCTTCCGGAACATCATCATAATCCAATTCCTGAATTTCCTGGTGAATTTCTTGTGACTCCATTTCTTGCAGAATCAGTGGACCAGATCTCTCATGTTTAGCAATAGCACTGTCTTTAAATGAGTATTTCTTGTCAAGGTAGCCTGCTCGCAGTGCATTTGCAATGCAACTGTCAGTGATTTTCTCCCATGAATTCTTCACCCAAGTCACAACTTCTTGTAGTTTAGGTTTCACCAAGTTTCCACGCTGATTTCTCTCCATTCACACAGCAGTGACGTCACTCAGAAGGAAACCTATAAGTAGGTCTTATATTCGGAGGATGTCTTATTTTCGGGGAAACAAGGTATATACTTCAACAAATTGCTTTAAAAAACAAGTCTCCTTGTATCTGGAAAACAAGAGGAAAATCCTTTTATCAAAATGGGAATCAAATTCTAACTATTAGTTTATTTTTTTATCTTTAAATTTGTTTACTTAATTAAATTTATTATTCAGGAAAGCATGGGCAGGGGGTTTTAATAGAATTTATCAGCTTTATGCTGATATACCAAAATGAGGTTTATTCTCTTAACTTCATTTGCTCTTGGGTGTGGTCAGCAAATGACACAAATTGGATTTCTGCTGTCTCCCTGAGTGGGGTGGTTTAAGCTAATTACCGATTTACACTCAGGTTAGGGAGGAAAAATGCAAATCATTTACTCTTAAGTGTCCCTGGTTTAGGGAAGATAGGAGTTAGTAGATGGCTGCAGACCACTGTTTAATTTTTTTTAAATCAGTTTCCCTATTCTGCTTGTCCTGGCTTACTGGTCTGTGTCATTTTAATATTTTCTTATTTACAAACTTCTATAACTTCACAAACTTTTATGTAACTTTCACAAACCTTCTTTCCTATCCAGAAACAACCCGCTTTAGAACAATTCACTTTCTTTTTCCTTCAAAATATATCTCCACACCTTATACATTCTATTTTCAGAACCATATAATTTCTTTTCAATTAATTAAAATCCTTAACTCTTAGAAACATTCATTTCTAATAAGAACTGAAACATAAACAGTAAGCATTTCTTAGATTGACTTTTATGAACACATTTTAAACACACTTTCCCAGCTGGTGTGGTTCAATGGTTGAGCGTTTACCTATGAGCTAGAAGGTAAAGGTTCAATTCCCAGTCAGAACACATGCCTGGGTTGCAGGTTCAGTCCCCAGTGTGGGGCATGCAGGAGGCAGCTGATCAATGGTTCTCTCTCATCAATGATGGTTCCCTTTCTCCCTCTCCCTTTCTCTCTGAAGTCAATAATTAGATAGATAGATAGATAGACAGACAGACAGACAGACAGACAGACATAGACATAGACATAGACATAGACATAGACATAGACATAGACATAGACATAGTAGATATATATGCCTAAGTGATGCTCAATGCAGGAGCTGCCCCCTGGTGGTCAGTGCACTCCCACTGAAAAGGAAAATGGGGAGGAGGGAGCTTGCAAACTAGTTCAGTATCTGGTTAAAACTATAGTGTTACTTCCCCCACTCTGACTGACTTGTGCAGAGCTGCAGAGCCTAACCCCAGGGCCCTGCACAGCTGACTTGGGCGGAGTTTCAGGGACCCTCAGAGGCCCGCCACCGGAGGAGTTACATAGGTCAGAGCCTCCCCAACAAGTTCAGTTCAGGCTTTGGATCCGAAATTCCCCTGAACTAGCAGATCTTCAAAATAGGGATTAAATGTTCCTTTCAGAGTGCTGGCTGATCATTCTCCTGTGCATTTTGCCACAACATCTCCACTGGAACTAGTAACCTGACAGGGAAAAGCCGCAGGAAAAGGCCTTGTGTGATTTTACAGCATTCCTGAGTGCATGGACATTGTCTTGCAGTTGGTGGGGAACCTAGTGCAAACTTCCCTGGTCCATGACAGAGAGAGAGAGAGAGAGAGAGAGAGAGAGAGAGAGAGAGAGAAACAATAAGAAAAGAAATGTTGGGAAACCTGCACCAGATGCTAATATAGAAGGGGTCTGAAGAGGGCTGACCAAGAGGATAGGAAACATTGGATATGGGTCTCCGTGAATGACAAAGGCTAAATTTAGGGGACACCAGGGGCAAAGGAGTGGTGGTTTCCTGACTAGCTTATGAAACAACAGATTCCTTGCAACCCTACATAGTCGTGGAGGGTAGTCAAGAAAAAGTCTGGGTTGATGAGGTCAGGCCTAGGAGGCGATGGCCACAGGGGTTGGCCGTCCACTCACACCTAGCCAGGGTCCTAGGGGAGGGAGGCTCCGAAGACATCAAGTGGACCCAACTGAGTCGGGACCCAAGGAACTCTGGAGTCCACCCTTCTCCTGGCTTCGGGCAAAATGAATGAAAGATAGAAGAGAGGAATGGGTTAATATTCATTCAGACTGGTCCAATATCCTCCCTGATAGAGAAGGATTAGACCCATCGCCCCTGAGAAACCTATCCCCTGAGTCTGAAGCCCAACAGCTGCGCTAATCGCTTTTAACTGGCCCACAGGGTCCCGCAATTATACCTCCAATATAAAAGTGAAAGAACAAAGCAAAGGAGTCAATTTTCAGTATCCTAGATGAGACCCCTCCTCTGCCCCCCCAATGATACCAAAATTCCAGTGGAGTCCAGGTTTGTGGTCTCATGAAATCAAAGAATAGTGTCACAGACCAAGAGATAAGCAAAGTTTAGGAAGGGGACCTGAATGGGTTGCCACAGGAGCTCACTAGTCTAGGGGCCTAAATTTCCCTGTTCTTGCATTCTATTTGCTCTTAAAAACAAACAAACAAACAAACAAACAAACAAACAAACAAACCCAGCCAATCTCCTTTTGCTCTAATATCCCAGCATTTATTTCCCTGCTCTTGGTTCAGGGGGAAGGGAAGCCCTATGGTTTGTATGATACTTTCCACCTATCTTGCTCACATCCTGACCACCTGGTTTATTTCTTCCTTACCTACCATCTTTCCTCCCTGAGGCCCTTACCCTAAACTGCCTGATTCCATCTAACGCCTCATTGTTTTCTTAGAAGAAATATAGGGCATTAAGAGGCAAGACTATGTAGGAGGGTCAAAAAATTACTATGATGATGTTTATTGTTCAAAAGGCTAACTTTGGAGGTGCTGTCTCCACATCTCCCAGGCACATTAAAAACACTTGAGCCAAAACCAGTTTGGCTCAGTGGATAGAGCGTCGGTCTACGGACTGAAAGGTCCCAGGTTCGATTCTGGTCAAGGGCATGTACCTGGGTTGCGGGCACATCCCAAGTGGGGGGTGTGCAGGAGGCAGCTGATCAATGTTTCTCTCTCATCCATGTTTTTAACTTTCTATTCCTTTCCCTTCCTCTCGGTGAAAAATCAATAAAATATATTAAAAACAAAACAAAACAAAACAAACACTTCTTACCTGAAACAAGTACTTGGAAGTAGTACTGCCAAGGTCTAGAGGATTTGGGATATGTTAGTTACTGCTGTATTTAATCCTCCTCTCCGCCCGTCCCTCCACCTCCACCCCCAACCCTTGGGATTCCAGAGACGGCCTAGGGTTGGGAAGGGGATTAGCTCTGCTATTATTGAAGCATGAAATGGTTCATAAAAAGAAGTCTTGGAGCACAAAGAACTTAGGTCTGGGTTTAGAGATAAGGAGCATCATCGGCTTCAAAGTTCCAGCCCACATTTGATGGTGTTGCCTGGCCAAATAAGCATTCCCCCAGAAGAAGCATCGCCTCCCTGCGGGTGGGAATGTCATCCCTGATGTTTTTGTGAAAAGAGGTCATAGACATGGAGTAGAGAGAGAAGAGACCAGGTCTATTCATTCTCTTAGAAGTGGGTGTTAACTCTTATGAAGTGTTATGATGTTCTGCTTATTTTTCCTTTGGTTATGCAGTGGTTGTTTTGTTTTGTTCTTTTTGTTTTTTAATATATTTTATTGATTTTTTTACAGAGAGGAAAGGAGAGGGATAGAGAGCTAGAAACATCGATGAAAGAGAATCACCGACCAGCTGCCTCCTGCACACCCCCTACTGGGGATGTGCCCACAACCAATGTACATGCCCTTGACCGGAATCGAACCTGGGACCTTTCAGTCCGCAGACCAATGCTCTATCCACTGAGCCAAACCGGTTTTGGCTTGTTTTGTATTTTTTATTTCCCCTTTATATGTTTTTCTTGACAAATTATATGGACTTTCTTGTTAGCTTTTCCCAGATTAGCCTTAAATTGATGTCTTGCATACCCTTTAAATTAACAATTTTAAAATCTCAAGAGTTTAAGATGGTATTAGGAGCTTGTTATTTGGTATTTTTATAGCAAAAAGAAATAAGTTAAAACAACAACAACACAAAAACCACTGGGTTTCTGTTAGCCCACTTGCTGGCTTGCAGGATAAGCACAACCCAGTTCAGTATTTCTAAATTGTTGATCCTCTCTCACTTGTATCCTCCCCCTTTGCCTTGAGCCTTTCTTTTTCACTGCAACTGTCATTCCCCTACTAGACGTGTATTAAGAGAGTACAAGAGGATAAGGTTTTGTGCTGTCTGGCAACTCAGAATTAAATGTTCCTGAAGCATTCCTGGCGGCAATAACCTCTGAGTTGTGAAGAGGAAGAGAAGCCGAGGACTATTTTCCAGGCTACAGACCCTCAGAGGTAGAAGGCAAGGTTGCAACCAAGGGACTAGTAGAAAGTTTGACTAAGATACAGATTGAATTTCAGTCACATCCAATTGCATGTTGATTTATGTTTGCTGGTTCATATTGCTTTTAGTCCATTTTTGCCACATTCTGAGAAAGCCAATTCTTTTAGTCACCTAGTGCTTTTTATGAAGCGAAATCTAATAAATATAAAACATTGAAAGGCAGCTCACATGTGCTAAAGGCAGCAGACGAGATAGGCTGCAGTGGTTTGTTCAGAGTCTAACCTGGGAAGAAATAATTGGAAGCTGTTCAGCCTCTGAAATATGTCCCTTCCTCAGCCACTGCCACCAGAAGTCTAGACCAGTGGTTGGCAAACTGCGGCTCGAGAGCCATATGCGGCTCAAGAGCCATGGTTTGCTGCTCTGTTGACTAATGAGTTTGCCGACCACTGGTCTAGGCTCTCCATGCCTGTTAGTGGAAAGAAGAGAAGAGAGGAGAAGGGAGAAGAGGAAAAGGAGATGAGAGGAGAAAAAATGTCACAAGCCTGGGGTTTGCTCCTGACAGGTGAATAGATTTTTATCTCAGTCCTTCTGTTGCCCCAGACCGTGTTGGGGGAGGAAAGTACAGGTACGTTGATGTCAGTTCCATCTGAAAATATTATCTAACTTCTGAGACCTCAAAGGAAAATCTGTGATTTTATGTAAGCTCTCTTTGAAGATCTACTAGTAAGATAGACTTCTTTTTGGTTTGAAAAGATAGGGTTAGGGTCCATGACAGGATGCAATGGAGCGGAACTAAAATTTGCTTTGCACAATAGAGTGAAGACTCCATATGCTTCTATTCAAATCATTTAATCTGCCATCCCATTCAGTGGGTTTGTGAGGCAGCTAAAGAATACTGTCATGCCTGAAACACTCAATTCAAGCTGGTAAAACTCAGGGAATCACTGTGTGGCACATTTGACCATGAACTAGAACACATTATTCAGGTGGCTGGGATTCTGGGTGGTGATGACCCTGTCAGTATCCTCAATGAAGAAATTGAAAAATTAATTTAGGGTCAAAGAGCAACTTTTATTAAAGAAAACTTATGCCTTAATCTACTTTATTTTATGGGCAATTTAAGTGATTTTCAAGAGTGTTGACTTTAGAACTTAATCCCCATTTAACAGGGGATTTTAAGAAAAGCTTTCGGTTTTCCCTTGGCAGTTGGAGAGATAGTTCTTTGGGGACTTGAAGAGTTGGCTCCATTTACTCAGGGAAGAGCCAGGGGAGAAAGATGCTTAATAAAGGTTCCCCCTCTGGAGGATGGGCAATGAACTTTAGGAGCAACGATGTCTGATATGCAGTTTTAAGTTCTGTCCTGTTTTGTGCTATAGATACTCACCATTGATTGTTAATCTTTAGTAAACATTGGTTGTGCCACCAGCCTTGAGTTATTAGTACCTGTGGAATGGAGAGAGGGGGCTGCCTTCATTAAATAAGATAATGCTTCTAAAATACTTGGAATAAGCAGTTGCCCAAAGTAGAAGCATGACCTAAGTATTAGCTCATATTGGTCTGCTTTAGGAATTCATACAGCTCCCTAGCATGGAGGAATCAAGAGCAGTTAGTTGGAGGTAATCAAGGAGACGCTGGGGGTTTAGAAGGACACTGAGGACATTTACATTCTCGTCTTCACTTCTTATCATTCTCAACTGCCCTCCCCCAACCCAGAGGAGCATTAGGGAGCGAGCTTGGCTCCCAGAAGTTATTGAATACGCTACCCCACTTGGCTATTAAAGGGAAGGGGGACCATCGAAGGCTAAAACCTTGTGATAATGTGGGACCTTCTCAAGTAGGCTGCAAAACTTGTTCAAGTGGAGCTTGGGCAGATAGGAATGGAAGAACAGGGAGAATGAGTAGGTTACTCTTCAGAATCCCCAACTTATAAAATGTTATGCTCTTATTTGGCTATAAACCTTTTTGTGTACCTAATATCAGTTACTAATAGCAGATGATGTCATACTAACCAGGCCAAAAAATTGTGTGTTCTGTTCCAGAGAGAGTTCTCTCCATGCCAAGGAGCCATGGAGAGAAATGGGATGCAATAAATATATATTGAACTGAGGAAATTACACACGTGATAAACTTAACTAGGATAATTAAACAGGTCACTTGGTAACTTGTGAACTTATGGTCACTAATCATGTTAACCGGGTTATGGGCCTTTTTTAATAAACATTTTTCTTTATGTCTAATCTCATTAAATCTTGTACAGTGACCGATTTTGCCTAAAATTGTTTATTAATAGCTCATTTTCATAGTTCAAAAAGGTATTACAGATGATAATCAGCAAAGCAATTAAAAACGAAATCTCACCTCTACAGAGTTAGCCAGTGTGTAGACTTTTATTACATAGGCACGTATTTCTTTTTAAGTAAAGCAGTTTTACATAAAATTAATCACAATAGTACAAAAAAAGTTTCATCAAAAGCAGATAGATGACGGATGCAGGAAAATACAAGCCTTGGATCAGCTGAATCATTCATTGGATCTTGGGTCCATCCATCTTGACACATTGAAATTCACTATGGACATTATAAAAATGCAGGGTGAGGAGGGGTGCTCTTTTATCATTCTCTGGCTAAAACACTGTCTGTTTAATTTCTTGAACATAGTGAAAAGGTATCCAGGCTCTGTTGGCAGTTGGGCACAAAGGTTAAATGAATGTTGGCTTAGGGTCAGAGGAGGTCACAGTCATCTCTCCCGTCACCCCCATACTTTAAAACCCTTAAACACTTTGGTCCAACAGGTTGCTGTCAGGATCTGCACATCTGCTTCCCCCAGAACCAAGTGGGGTCACAGATCTTGAATCACATGGTACTTAAGGCTTCAGTCACAGTGTGGCTCAGAGGCGTCCAAAACTAGCATCGAGAGTTTGATCAGAGGCAGAGGGTGTGGGAATTTCTTGCTCTGTCCACTTTGAATGGAGCCATTCCATTTGACCAAATCTAAGTATGAGAAACTAAAATCACACTAACACATACCACAGAAGAGATGCTATTTTGTAGTTTGTACATATTTGAAGAATTTTTTAAAAACTACATGTTTATGATCCTAGAAGTCAGAGTGGATAGGGAGGACTGACCCTTTCATCTCATTCTGCCATAACTGTATGACACAGTCCTAAGATGTTTACTAAGTGATTTTTTCCTCCCTCGATTTCTGCAGTCTTTTGTATCAGAGGATATACCTATATAAATCTCTGATCATCCTAACGTACCTCAGTACCTTGGAGAGTTAGACCTACTTCTACTGTAAGTAGTACCCAAATACAACATCCATATTGGAGAGCTCTCTGCTCTTCTTCACACTCACACCCACACTACTATTGTGCTGGTTGATCCCAGCGGACCTTCCCAAGCAGTATTCCAGTTGATCTTCACCATCCTTTGACCCTCCATATTTATCTATTTCTTTGAAGGCAACTACAAAATAGAGGATGGCAGGGTTTTCTGTGTTTCTGTCATCTGGGCAGATGGTAAAGGATAGAGACATGAAAAGGAAAAAGGTGGGCCAGCTGATTTCTCCAACCTTTAAAGTTTAAATGTCTTGGTTCCTAAGACTATGTGGAGAGGCTTGTTGACAGGAAGTATCACTGACAATGGCACCAAAGGGTAGTTTGTGAAATAATCCATAAAACTGGTTTCACAGTCATTTCCGGCTTCCTCACTTTTTTAGCTGAGGTTCCTGAAGCCCAATTGGGAAAATTGCAAGTCACTGAACATGGTGATTTTCTCCATGATAACATCCTTTAGAGATTCACAGAAACCCTGATTTTAATGCCACCGATGAGTTTACACCAGCAATGCTCAGTGTCCTCGTGTTTGGCGGTAGCTCCCTTTATGGAAGCTGGCCACTAGCACAGCACCTTGGCCAAAGTAGACACTTGATAAATACTTGTTGACTTGAACTAATTCTATTATTTATCCCTGCTATGCAATCTGTTATTTTTTCCTAGGGCTCCTTACTTTCAGACATAGTTTCAAGTCCAGGAATCTGAGGTTCAATGACCATTTGCCATCTCTCTCTAGTCTCATTCCTAGTCAATATGAATATCTCTTCATATTGAAAGTCTATTTTTTGGAGTCTGTTCTTATATAAGATATCCATGACATACAATTGTTATCTGCCTCTCTCTAGGCATTACTGAACATATCACCATGGATAGGTCTTTACAAGGCCTGGAATTTCAAGATCAGAGATTTTTTTTTTCAATTCTCAAAATAAAAACCAAGAGCTAGATTCTCAATCAGATTTGCTAAGGCACACTAGAAGAAGTGTAATAATTCAGTTCTCTTGCTTTAGCTACTACCTGGGAAAACATTATTGACACACACACTTATTTTCTATGTTTGTGACTGCCTCGTATATCCTATTCACTTTTAATTCCTTTAATATATAAATATGAGACATAATATCCAAAGCAGGTTTCATCTCTAAAGAGCATAATGAAGACATGGTGATTTGTAGGGAATTGGCACTTTGACCTTGGTGATGTTTTGAAAACATCTTTAGAACTCAGGAGGGCCAGACAGGAGCAACCACTAATGAACCAGGAGGTCATGGTTCAATTCTTGGTCAGGGCACATGCCTGGATTGCAGGCTCAATCCCCAGTGTGGGGTGTGCAGGAGGCAGCCTATCAATGATTCTCTCATCATTGATGTCCCCTCCCCCCTCTCTCCCTTCCTCTCTCTGAAATCAATTAAAATAAAAAGATGTTTTTGTTTTAAAAAGGTAATTTGCCCAACTGTGTTTTTTGTGTAGGTGACTAGCAAAACATTAGATCTGGAATATATAGTATTATATTCCCCAAGTCCCTAAAGGCTACCTTTAATCAGTTTCCACAAAACAGGAGAGGAAAAACAAATTTTATGAAATCAAAGTGACAGGTTTTTAAATATTAACAATAATTTGCTTGTTGAATCTAAAGACAGCATGAAAGGGATTTTCCCAGCCCTGGGTTAAAAAAAAAAAAAGTCCAGCCGAAACCGGTTTGGCTCAGTGGTAGAGCGTCAGTCTGCAGACTGAAAGGTCCCAGGTTCGATTCCGGTCAAGGGCATGTACATTGGCAGCTGGTTGATGTTTCTCTCTCATCGATGTTTCTGGCTCTCTATCTCTCTCCCTTCCTCTCTGTAAAATATCAATAAAATATATATTTTTTAAAAGTCCAGGTGAAAGCATGAAGGCTATCAGAATTAAGCAAGTGGAGATACAAGGTCCAACAAGCAATGCACATATGATGCTAACAGGTGAGGCAGAGCTCTTGAGAGGGCGTGTGATGTTAACCTTAGGTAAGGAAGGTGCAGGAATGACCTTCACCTTGCTAACTCTTCAATTCACCTTGATGTTTCTATGGGGAATCTGATCTGCCTTTAGTATGAGAGGGGAAGGGAAATGCTGTGGAACCCTCACTTGACACTGCTCACTGGTGACCCCGCTATCTCTCAAAGAGCATGAAAAACTACTCTTGGAGTCAGAGAGCCCTATTACTACTGTCTGTAGAAGGGATCTTAGTTATCCAGCTCAAATCCAATGTAAGAGAACCTTTTGAAGCATCTGGGATAGATCATTATTTTAACTTTTGCCTGAGCATTTGCAGCAACAGGAAGTTTTGCTATTGAGCCCATTCCTCTTTAAAACAGCTCTTATTAGGAAGCTCTTATATTGAAGCAAACATCTGTCAGGTATCAAGTTTCCCTTTGTTCCTATTTTTGCCCTTTGAAACTACACAGAATAAGTCTAAGTCCTCTCCTATTTTATAGCTCAACAGAAATTTCAATGCACCTATTATATAATTTCTTCCTTCTCTGTACTTCCTTTCCAGCTATACCTTCTGTTCTTCAGGGATCTATTCCCCTGTTCATTGTACGATCAGACCCTTCACAATCCTGACCACCTGTCTCTGGACACAATCAATGCATTAATGTCTCTCTCAAATTATAGTACCCAACCCTCCATCCAGATGTGGTCTTACCAGTGCAGCTGGCAGGGCTCCCAGGTTGAATGAAATGACTTTAGGAATAGCCACAATATACTCCTGATCCAAAACTGAACTATTTCCATAAGAAAACATTTCTACATGAACTGCTGCGAAACCATAACTTTCCAACACCCTCCCATCAATACACACACACACACACACACACACACACACACACACACACACAATACATATACCATGCTGTTCTTAGAGGGTTGCATTTAAGAAAACTCAAAATATAGTTTTTCATTAGTGCTTCAATTTTATCTTTTGAATTTCAGTCTTATCCTTAGGTATTTAAAAAAAAACTATAATGATCCCTATATCCTAGTGTCAGTACATAGTTAGAATTCAATTACTATTCATTGAATAAGTTAATTCTGAATCTGCTGGTCAACAAACTAGACATATGTCTATTTGTGTGTCATCTATAAATCTGATCAACATGCTCTCTGTCCCTCTCTTCCATTCTTCATGGAGACACAGAAAGGCAGAGAGAGGCTGCCTTTGAATTGTTGAGCAGGTATCCCCTTTGGGACGGCTGATGTAGCTTCTTGTGTGGTAAGAAAACACCAATGTACAAATAAGAAGCAGAGCCAGAATGGATGAAGGTAAAGAAGACGGAGTGACCCAGACTCTTAAAATCAATGTTAAAAAAGTATGGCTTTCCCACCATCTCTATCCTAGAGTCTTCTGCCTTTTAAATCTATCACCATACTGTGCTTGTCAAACTCTGAATGTGTGGGAAAAGCTCAGACAAGCTTAGTTTTAAAACAGCTTTGAAACGATCTCTTCAGCATCCATTTCCTGAAAAGTCGGGGTTACAGAGACACGCGCTCCTATTGGCTATGAGGTATAAAGAGCTCCCGAATGCCCGAGGTATAACACATATATCCACTTGTTTCGGAAATCAGAAAGGGCCTATCTTTTTCAATGTGAACTTGGGAATTCACTGAGAGTGAAGCTGTCTCCTGAATTGAACCTAACCTTACAATGAATGTCCCTTTCCCCCAGAATGAAGAAAAACAAGCTTAATTTTGCTTTCCTTCCAACCTTTGCAGAATGTGGGGCTAATCACAGAATAAAAAAAAAAAGCTGTGCCTTTTTCCCATCCTGTAACCAACACCTAAGAGAGATGGGAAAAGTGTTTCATTCAGAACAGTCTAGAAATGTCTGTTGCATAGTGTTCATATACAAAGAATGGAGACACCTACGAAAGGACGAGGAAACCTACAGAGGAAATTTGTTTTGTGCCTTTCCTGAACCTTTTCTAGGGGGAGTGACAGAGATGGGTTCTCAATTAACTTCTCCAGACCGTGTTTTCCAGAAATTCAGGTAAATGGCAGAAGAACCCCAGAAGGAAATTGTGCCAACACTGATGCGGAGGTTCTTTTCCTGACTCTCCTAGTCACGACAAACCACACCCCCGTGCTGCGAGATAAGCAGGGGCAGAGGCGACTTGGTGAGTGAGCTCCCACGGCGGGCGAACCCGCTGCCTCAGGCAGTCGGAGCCTCTCCACGGCAGCCGCCTCGGGTCTCCTGTCCACATGTAGGCAGCTACCGACAGCAAGGTCCGGGGCGCTGCTCCCAGCGTGGGGTAGTCATGTAGGTACTGACGTGAACTTCAGCTATTCAGGAAGATGTCCTATGGGGACTCTCAGGTCACGGCCTCTCGGTGGGGCTGCATCACTGGACCCCACACTCCTTGGGGTTTTCCACTTCATCTCCTTCAAAGTCCGGCTTCAAACTCTTTTTTTGCTCAATCTCCACCTGCCAGGAATGAAAGTTGGAGAGGAATGTCAGAAGAGAAAACATCCCAAGAAATAAATACAAGTCAAGAGAGAACATCTCCACTGGGTTTAGGTTCCTTGAGACTCCTCGTGATTTTTGTCATGCTTTGGGGTTCACTGGTGCCACTTGCCCTGTATCTATGATGATGATTCTCTCTTTGCACAGACTCTTCGCTTGGGCTGGGATTCCCTCTCCCTCACTGACCACCTAGAAGACTCTTATTCTTTGTCTTGCACAGCTACTCAAAGGTCATCTCTTCTGTGAAGCTATTCTTGATTCTTCAGGTAGAGAGAGGCACCGCCCAGCATATGCCCACTGTACCTTCTACACTGCGCCATGGGCTGCATAGGACAAGGGCTGGCCCCAGTCACTGCTGCATCCTGGTAATGTAGGTATACAGCAGGCAAGCACAGAGGTTGATAAATGAATGGCTTCCTTTGCAATTGGCTGTTTACACTCTCCATTACGTTGTCTATTTTAAAAAGTTTCAAAGCTGATAAGTATTCAGTGTTTTCAGTCCTACCCATATTGTCTGCAAAACACCGTAGCTGTGATTATCAAGGAAACAGAAATTAATCTTGCCTTGAAAGCGACACACTTCAACCGGAGCCTTGGGTAAGCCAGGCAGGGGATCCTTCAAGCTAGGAAGTTTCATGATTAAAGCTGCTTTCCTCAACACCAAAGTGGACATGTATGATGAGGGGGGAAAGTTAAGACAGAGCAGTTGACTAGGGCAGTGATTTGCTGCAAGAATTTTTAAAACACACAGTACCTGACTATTTAGTCGGGCACTGACCTCGTTTCCATTAGGCTGTCAAGTAAAAAAATGACAACAGCCAACACAAAAATAGCTGCCTGGTGTGGATAAATCAAAATTTTATATATATATATATATATATATATATATATATATATATATACACACATATATATATATATAGTCATATCTGCAAAAAAAATTTGTGTGTGTGTGTGCCACAGAATTTTAGTAATTAGTTTGTGTGCCATGAGATGACGAAAATTGAAAATCGCACCTCTGAGGAAAGTGCTGTTTTTTTCCTGGCCACAAGATGGAGTATGTGTTCTTTTTGGTAGACCACACAACTAGGGAGGCAATTAGAAACCAATAAATCACCACATAAACCTAAGGATATTATTATGAATAGAAAAGTATTAAGCCACTTTGCAAAATTTCTTCAAAAGCCCCTATTTCCATCCCTGGCATTGATATCCTCCCACTGCATCTCTTACTCCCCCAGATATAGTCCCCATTTGGGTCCGCTCACCCCTGCTTGTCGTCTGTCCTCCTTCCACAGCCTGATCCTGTTACTACTCTAGACGCTGGTTGGGCTTTTGAGTTCTGTCCTGTGACAGCCCAGTGACCAGGTCATGAATGTCCTAACTTTTCTCAGACCACGTCATCAACTCCTGAAGCTGCTTTTGGTTAGCACTTTTCTGGCACTCCTCTTGACTTCCAAATTCACTACTCTGCAACATAAATGACACTATGAATGGGTCATAATAACCCTTTTATCCCATTCTTCTTTTTTATGTTGTTGTTTATGATGACATTATATTCTCCTCTTTCACCAGCTTCTTCATTGTTTTCCCAACCTTCCTCTTGCCCACTGAAGAGATTATTCCTTTAAACTAATCGGACTTCCATCGGAGCAGACTCGCCCATGGCTATGTACCACGGTGAGCCGCCTCCACGGTGGTAAGAGAACACTGCCCCCACCGCAGGCACTGCTAAAAGGATGAGAGGGGGGGAAGGGAGAGGGGGGACATCAGCCAGATGCCTCCCAGGCTACCTGGTAGCTGTAGTGTGCGGAATAATTGACCCACTTCCTGACGTCCGTCTTGTCTTCCACAGAGATGGATCTTACAGCAGCTTTGGAGGCTGAAGTGGTGGGCATGCTGAACTCGACATTCACGTGACTGGCAAATCTGGAAGGCACTTCCCGGTCCGAGCCAAGTTCAAGGTGGCAGAAGAAACAGTGCGGGTGACCAGAAGCTATGAAACAAAGAATTTACAGATCAGGTTCTTTGGGGAGGAAGTGGAAGAAGAACCACCTCGGTAACAAAGGAGGCCTGGGGCCCTGGCCAGTGTGGCTCAGCTGGTTGGAGCATGGTCTTGCACAGTGGGAGGTCACATTCCTAGGCGGGGCACTTACCCAAGGTTGCAGGTTTGATCCCCAGTTGCGGTGTATAAGGGATTGATGTTTCTCTCTTACATCAATGATTGTTTCTCTCTCCCCCTTTCTCTTTCTCTAAAACTAACTAAAAAACAACAACATATCCTCAGGTGAGGATTTAAACACAAACACAAAACAACAGAGGAGGCCTGGATGTCTTTCAGAGGGGCCAGCCGTGAGCAGAGGATTTGCCTCTGCAGAAACTGCTCTGACCCCCTGCACAACCCTATCTGATGACAGAAGTCTGGTATCCTAGCAATGGAACCATGGCTGAGAAGCAGAGGTCATTCGGCCTGCTCATGTCAGGGTGACATGTGAGCACAGAACAAATACTAAGAAATGGGGGCTGTGGATTGGCAGAGAGGAATAGAAGGGGCTGGCACTTAGCACCTAGTAAAACATCAGTGACAGCCACCTGGAGCAAAATCAATTTTCTGTGAAAGATAAAATTGAATTTTCTTAATAGCATTTCATATTTAAAAAAATGTGTGTGGCATACTCTTGTGGGTGAAAAACATATGTAAATGGCAGCACCTTTGTAAGCACATTTATTTTAGGGAAGCGCAGCAGACACCGGAGAGCACACAGACTAACAGTCAGCAAGCATCCCTGAATTTGATGTCCAGCTCTCCCGCTAAGCAGCAGAGGTCCCACACCCGAGTCCTTTATTCTATCCAGGCCTCAACTCTTCATCTGTAAAGTGGGGCAGCTGTGTAGGTGGGCACGGGGCAGTGGGGGGAAGCAGTGGTTGGAAAGGGTGGACTAAACAATGCTAGGCATAGACCCTTCCTGTTCTTTGATTCTGTACATCTATGGGTCATTCTACTGTACTTGGATAGCAAACTCAAGGTTGGATCTTCATGGAGAGTTATTACTAGGTATTTGGGGGGAAAGGGTTAGAGCTTATTTCTGTGACTGAAGCTCTGTGGTCATCATCATTCAGCAGATGCAGCAGGAAAATTGTTGAGTGCTCTGTGCCAGGTTCTGTGCTGAATGCTTTCCATTCTGCAGACTCTCTTACAGTCTCTTCATAACAGAATCTGAAGGTCATAATACTATATCCTACTAGAGGCCCGGTGCACAAAATTTGTGCAGGGGGGTGGGGCATGGTCCCCTCAGCCCAGCCTGCACCCTCTCCAATCCAGGACCCCTCGGGGAACATCCCTCTCACAATCTGGGACCGCTGACTCCTAACTGCTCACCTGCCTGCCTGCCTGGTCGCCCCCAACTGTGTGTGTGTGTGTGTGTGTGTGTGTGTGTGTGTATCCCGCCGCCAGCGTGGTCACCCCACGCATCCTGCTATTCAGTCATCCATCTGGTCGTTTAGGTCGTGATGGCCCCTGGCTTTTTATATATTAGGATTGCAAAGAAGCAGAGCTGAGACCTGACTAAGCCCAGCCGCCTGCCCCCAAATTGTTTTAACCACTTTGTCTGAGTCATAACCTCTTGTTTCCAAAGCTCAAGACCAGGTCTGCAGGGGGACAAGGTCTACGGGGTGACAATGTCTGCAGGGGAAGTCAGCTATAAGAACCCCCACACAGCAACTGGCTATGGAGAAACAATGTTACAGCCCTTAGTTATCTGAGTTTTCCCAAATAAACAATTCCAAGTTCCTTTATTGGTCTGGGAGGGACTTTTTAATCTCAGTAAGGAAGGCCCTACACACACCCTCTCTCCAAGGAAAACATTACAGAGTGAAGTATTTGTTTTGCTCTGTTTCACAAATGTGAGATGTTTCACTGGTTCTTTCTAAAGAGTAAAACTTTAGGAAATTAATTGAAAAATTTGTACTGGTTTTAGGAAAGGAATTTAAGATAGATGTAATAGTAAAAATTATATTATTTAAAAAGACATTCATTTAAAAAAAAATAGTGTGCCACAGATGCAATTATATAGCTATCATCTATTGAGCATTCATTACAGGCCAGAGACTGTGCTAAACAATTAAAAGCATTTTCTAATTTCATTCCTAGTGGGTTAGATATTAATAACCCTATTTTGTAGATGAGGAAAATGAGATTTCTCTGAGAGGGTTAAGTAAATTGCCTGAGGTCACAGAGTCATTGAGTGGTAGTACTGGGAATAAAACAGATCCGACTCTAAATTATGATTAAACTTCTCTCAAATGTACTGCTATAGATTTAAATCACTTCAAGGTATATAGAGGAGTTTCCAATTTTGTTCCATAGCAACCTGAAGAACAGTTTTACATAATGACTCCTATTTACACGTTTTGAGTGTCGAGAAATGATTACTTTCCACAAAGCTGACCCTCTGCTGTCTCTCCGGCAAAGTGTACTCACAGCTGACCATGAGAACAACATCCTTCCTTGATTCCCAGCATCAGCTAACGGACGTGTGGGCCTGGTGGACAGATGGGGAAGTGCAGTTTTGAAAGCTAGTGTAGCTTAATTTACGAGCTAACGAGCCCCTGCATCATGTCATCTTCCTGGATGGATTTGAGAACATTTAACATTACAACTCAGATTTCTATTTGCCGTGAAAGGGCAATCGTATGGGGTTTGCTTTCTCTTCACTTGGTCTCATGAGAACTGGAATTCCAGCAAAGAAAGCTACCCTGGCAGGACAGAGTGGGTTGTTTGCTGGCAGGGAATCTGGAGAAGCAGCAGGACTGGCGCTTTGTTCCGGTGCCTTCTAAGATTAAGAGAAATTCTTGTGCCAAAACCGGTTTGGCTCAGTGGATAGAGCGTCAGCCTGCGGACTGAAAGGTCCCAAGTTCAATTCCAGTCAAGGACATGTATCTTGGTTGCGGGCACATCCCCAGTGTGGGGTGTGCAGGAGGCAGCTGGTCGATGTTTCTCTCTCATCGATGTTTCTAGCTCTCTATCCCTCTCCCTTCCTCTCTGTGGAAAATCAATAAAATATATTTTTTAAAAAGAGAGAGAAATTCTTGGGAGCAGAGTGGGAGGGGTCCTGCAGAATGCAGAGGGATGGGGGCTGCACACGCACGTGGCTGGGCTGGCACCGGGGCAGCTGGTTAAGGCTTTTGATGGCTGGGTTGGGGACACCCCTGCTGTGGCTGAGGCGTGGGCTGCCAGCAGAGCCAGCGGTGCCGCCCAGCTGGCCCGCGCTGCCTGCGGCCTGCCTGCCCTCCCGCTGGGGCTGGGGATGCCGGGCCACTGCGGGTGGAAGGGGTGTGCAGAGACTTAGGCTTCCTTCCCTGTAAACGGAGGGTGAGGATTATGAAAAATAATCTATGAAAGGCACCTTCCCAAGGCTGTCTGAAGGCCAGGATAGAAGAACTCCAAAAAGGGGACAACTACTAACAGATCATCAGTTCCCTGGTTTTGTGGCATGGTATGGGAGGGAGGCCAGGGACCGGGCGCAGCGAGTGCCAGCAACGGTGAGAGCCTGCAGTCTCGCTGGGGTTTAGATCCCGTACACCTCCAGTTTCCGGGAAAGGGTGCTATCCATTTCCTAACCTGGCCCAGAAGAGGCCAGCAGTATTACAAGAGTCCCCTTTGGGGGACTATATAACCTAAATCTATATAACCATGACAGCAAAAGCAGTAACTAGGGTCGGGGGAGGAGGACATTTCCATGAGAAACATTCCCAAATATCCCTATGTTTTCCTGTATTTCAAAAATCTTTCACAAATAAGGTTTCAGGCATCTGCAAATACACATGTAATATGTAATATGTAATATGTAATTTACTTGGACTTAAGCCTACCGAACCCCACCCGCTGGGAAGCATTAGGAAAGTGTTTGCTGAAGACCCATTTTCCCCCGTCCTGGATCCATTCCTCTTTCTTCTGGTGACAATCCCCCATGCCCTCCCCAGCACCGTGCCATCTTGGTGGGCTTGTGGGTCAAACACACTGCCCTCCTCCCTGACCCGAGCCAAGTGGCACGAGGACAGAAACTGGCTTGTGGTCAGTGCCAGTGGCGGCAGCCTGAGGGGACACCATAGTTCCTCCCTGCCCTCCCTTCCCTTCTGAGCTGCCCAGACCCTCCCAACAGCTTCCTTTTCCGTAAAGCAGCCAGCCAGTCTTTACCCAAATCCCTCAGGCAATGCTTTCACATAATTGAGAGGAAGAAGTTTGAAACAAATGGTACATGTGTGTACACACGAGAAAAATCACAAATCTCTGTCCGCACAGTGGAAATTACTTCAGGTTTGGGTCTGTTTGGTGTCATTTACGTAGAAGCAGCTTCGGTGTTGGGAAAAGAGCCCGGATGTGGCTTTGTGACTTCAGAAGAGTCATGTCACCTCCTGGCCCTTAATCTTCTACGTAGAATGATGAGTTTGAGTAGGTTGTCCCCAACATCCCTTCCTCCTTGAAAAACCCAATAGTCCCAAAATAAAGTTATCCCAGTCCATGCCTCAAAATCTCAATAAACGTACACCGGAAGCCTTGTTTTCCTCCATGCCAAGTGTCTAGCAGGTTAAACAGTAACTTTCTCCCTGTCTCCTCAGATCTCTTCCCAGGGCCTCTGTGGCAGAGAGGTCAGGCTTTCTCCTTTCCTCCACTGATTCGGAGGGGCCTGTGGCTGAGGTAGAAACCACAGTGCTCTCGCCAGAATACAGGGATCTTTTAGCGGGGGATGAATTAACAAGCACAAAGAGGAAGACTTTATCTTAAAGTTCTGTCAGTTTAGAAACGGAGGGTGGCAATTCCAGCCCAGACAGAGGTCCAATTGTCTCCCGGGCCGCCCTGCTACGCCCAGCGTCTGCCACAGCCTGCACGGCTCGGGATGCTGTAGAGTTGACCAGATCCCATTGCTTCTTGCCACCCCATCGTATTATATTTAGAGTATGACAGCCTCTCCATGCAGAATAGGAAATGAGGGCGCAGAACACTGTTAGGATTTCATGGTGAGACTGGGAAGAAGAGAATCTGCACAAGAGAAAGACATTCCAGTCAAGAGTTCCCCCAAACCTCATTCTTTTTGCTCGGCGAGGATACCCACTTTTGCGATCAGAAGAGCCAAATTTACTATAAACGAGAAGAGAGGTGGTTTTAGAGGATCATGGGTGCACTGCCTGCCACTGGGGTCACCCAGACTAACTCTCATAAATAAGGCTATAGGGCCGGGACCGGTTTGGCTCAGTGGAGAGAGCATCGGCCTGCGGACTGAAAGGTCCCGGGTTCAATTCCGGTCAAGGGCATGTACATTGGTTGCGGCACATCCCCGGTAGAGGGTGTGCAAGAGACAGCTGGTCCATGTTCCTTTCTCATCAACGTTTCTAGCTCTCTCTCTTCCTCTCTGTGAAAAATCAATAAAATATATTTTAAAAAATAAAATGAAAAATAAATAAGGCAATAGAGCTGGCTTGCTTGCTCCCTAGTTTTGTGGTTTCACTGAATCTCACTGGAACCATGAGGAAAGCCATTGCCTCCCGGGCCCATGCGAGCACAAAACCATCCCCGATCGCTGTGAGCAGGCCGCTGGGGCTGGTAGGCTTGATCTCTTTGATTAAATCACATATCCCTTCCTTTACTTTCTGTCTGGTAGAATTTCAGGCCCTTTTTGGACTGTTATATCCTGGCTGGATCTTCCGTCTGATCAGAGGCCATTTCTCCTCTTCCCTTTTCCCAGAGCCCAACTCTGAGCCCCAGATGTTATGATCGACAGGCCTTTCACGGGAGGGATGGCTGGGAGAAAAATACACTCCTCACCTGCACCGCACATATAGAGCCGCAACGGACCGGCCCTTTTAGCCACCCCAGGGCCTAGTTTTGAAAGGTATCTCTTCAGAACCCAGAAGCCTTCTAGGACTTGGCAATGGATAGCTTCCAGCAGCACAGATGACGTTTTAATGAGTCGGAAAGTAATATAAATTCATAGCTGCTCTGGAAAGGCACTTAGCAGCAGCTCAGTGGAGAATAATACAGAGCTTTACAGAAAACGTGTCATAATTGAGGAGGTGAAGTGATGGAATGAAGTGTTTGCTACTTACTTTGCTCAAATATTTTTAAAAAAATATATTTTATTGATCTTTTACAGAGAGGAAGAGAGAGGGATAGAGAGTTAGAAACATCGATGAGAGAGAATCATCGACCAGCTGCCTCTTGCACACCCCCTTCTGGGGATGTGCCCGCAAGCAAGGCACATGCCCTTGACCGGAATCGAACCTGGGACCTTTCGGTCCGCAGGCCGACGCTCTATCCACTGAACCAAACCGGTTTCGGCTGCTCAAATATTTTTGGCTTTTCTTGTCCTGCTCCCCATTCGTCCCCATCCCCGTCACACACCAAGACTCAGCTCTTTGCGGGGAAATAGGGTGTGGAACTCCGATCCCGCAGTGGTTTCCACAGACAAGTACCACCCCCCACTTACCCGAGTTCTTGTCAGGCAGCCGGTTTATCCTCCACACGATGGAGTGGAAGGCGTGCTCGTACTTGGCGGTCCCCAGGGTCACCCTCATGACGGGCTCCGAGCCGGACGCACTGGCGGAGCCGAAGCTGGCCCCGCGGTTGACCTTGGCTTTCAGAGACTTTTCCCCCAGGACGCTCTCCCGGCGGAAGTTCTTCACCCACTCGCTGGGCACCGGGTACCGGACCATCACGTTCTCACAGGGCACCTGCGTGAGCGGGTCGCAGTTGGAGGAGAAGCCGGAGGACATCCGCAGCCAGCTCTGCACCTCCACCTCGGCGCCGTTGATGCTCGCAGCCGTGCGCAGCGTGAAGGGCAGGGTCTTCTCGGCAAACGCCGTCCGGAAGCGCATCAGCTCGAAGCGGCACGCGTCCAGCGGGTTGAACAGGATGACCCGGGAGCCGGTGAACGCGTCCTCGTCCACGCACCCGTGGAAACGGCACTCGTGGAGCTTGATCCACTTGGTGGTGGTGGTGGGCATGATGTCCTGCCGGGAGACGACCTCGTTGCCCTTGACCAGGATGTCGTTGAGGCCCAGGCGGCACTCCGCCAGCCCCGAGAGGAAGCTCAGGATGTGGATCCGTGTCAGGACGCGGTGCCGGAGAATCCGGGGGTCCCCTCTGCTCACGAGGGCGGAGAACTCGTCTCTGACGTCCACGGTGATCTCCTCCTCCAGGTAGTTCAAGCCGACCGTGCTCAAGTCCATGGACGACACGGGCAGGGCCATGAGATGGTCCTGGACGGCGCGGATGAAGCTCAGGAAGTCGTCGTAGTTGGTGGTGCCCAGCTTGATCACCTGCTCCCGCTCGGCTGTGTGGGCGACGGCGGGCTTGGGCTGGTATTTCTTCTTTTCCTTGTAGGTGACGCGGTCTATCCGCAGGCTGTGGATCCTGCCGTTTTCATCGTAGTTTTGGAGCCGGGGTTCCGAGATCTCATGGCAGCTCTCCAGCTTGAACTCTCGGAAGGGTTTCTCCAGGCCCTGCTCGTAATACAGCTGCAGGCAACCGGCAGCTGTCAGCCTGACGTAGATGGGGCCCCAGTGTCTGGAGGACATGATGTTTTTCTTCTCGGGGATCCGTAGCATCATCGGCCACCCATCCCTGGGCTGGGGAGGCGCCGAGCCGGGCGGGTGGTCGAGTTCGAGCCAGGCTACGGGGTCATCGTCGGGCAGTGTCACACTGCCTGAGTGATCGGGGTCGTCGATGTGGAGCCGCTTGAGTCTTTCCACCGCATCAGCGTGCGACGGGTGTTTGCTGGAATCGTCAAAGCTGATGGCATCCTGGTAGATGACAATGAGAGAATCCCTCTGGCTTTGGCCGGCGGCGCTAGACGTGGAGTTGGTTTGGGAGCGCCTCTCCCGCTCCTCAAAAAAGGCGCTGAAAGGGTTGATCGGGGAGGGTTGTACGTCCCGGAGAGTCTCGTTCAGGAACGGGTTGGTGGCCCTCCACGGTGGAGCCTCGGCTACGGGGGGCGGGTGGTTTAAGGAGGAAACGTCCAGCTTCTGAATTTTGGAGAAGTTCACCAGTGTGCTCTTGGGACGCTCCCGCTTCTTAAAGGAGCCGGTTGAGTGATAAGGCCCATCTGGGGTCACCGAGGCAACTGATGGCGTGTTTGACTGCAGAGGAGAGGGGACGGGTGGCAAAGGGCAGCTGACTTCATTGTCATCAAAAGTGACCCAGCTGGGAAAACGAGCAGGGGTCACCGGGGTGGCAGCGTGTCCGTTCATGACAGGACTGCTGGCCTGCCAGTGGACGGCCTCCATGTCTACCTCTTCGTCTTCCTGGAGTGAGGAAGAGTTGTCTGGAAGGAAGAAGAAAACACGTGAGGGCTGTTATCCAGGGCCCCTAGAAGTATGAGAAACGGAGGGATGAGAATGAGGGATGACTAGCATTTTATCTGGAATTCAATAAATTCCAAAGCAACTCATTACCTGTCTCAAGTGCTCAGTCTGGGCACAGATCTCATAATTTTGTAATCAGCACATAAGAGGGGCCTTATGTCCAATACAGCAAGAACACAAATGAGTCTACTGATACAGAGGCACCGGTAGGACCAAGTTCCCTTGCAAATGAACTCTTATACATTCTCACTTTTAGATGAGTTTCTAGGATAGATGTTTTCTTTGCTCTAAAGTCTGTATTCTTTTTTCAAAATAAAATTTTATTGATTTCAGAGAGGGAGGGAGAAGAGAGAGATAGAAACATCAATGATGAGAGAGAATCATTGATCGGCTGCCTCCTGCATGCCCCTACTGGGGACTGAGCCCGCAACCCAGACACGTGCCCTTGACTGAAACTGAACCCACGGGAGCGGGCCTAAGCGGGTAGGTGGACATCCCCCAAGGGCTCCTGGGCTGCAAGAGGGATGTCTGACTGACAATTTAGGCCTGATCTCCCAGGAAGTGGGCCTAAGTTGACAGACGGACATCCCCCGAGGGCTCCTGGACTGTGAGAGGGCGCAGGCCAGGCTGAGGGACCCTCCCGAGTGCACAAATTTTCATGCACTAGGCCTCTAGTATGTTATAAATATCCAAATGGCCCTCAGCAGAAGCAAGGTTCCCCACCCCCGCTCTAGAGGAATATGTACAGGGGTCTCTGCCACTATTGCACCCAGTGTTTCTACTGCCAGGAATTGGGAATCAGAGAGAAATGGACACTCAAATGCTCCAGTCAAATAGCTGGGTTTTCTAAATGCTTCGCTCAACTTTCACGAATACCATATCCAACCATAACAAATCAGAAATGCCACCCACAATTGCAAATGTAATTACACGTGGACGGGAAGGCTGGCTTGCCATCCATCTTTCCAAGGATATTTATTCAAACAAATAGCAATGCCCTCTACTGAAAATGCCAGTTTGAAAGTGTAGGCTACATACATGAGCATGCATAGGCACATATCCGCATTCACCCTAGAAATATACAGGTCAAAAAGTATTTTCTGTACGCACAGCACCACCAAAGGGTTTCAAAGCATTTTAAAATTAAAGACACTATCCATCAAATTAATCATTAGCCCGCTTTTATAGATGCCTATGTGATTTATTTTCTGGAAAATGAAGGGAAAGGGGTCAGGAAACAAGCCAGGTTTTAGAATTTATACTTTGTGTATTACTCGTACGAAGGGAACAATGTGGCCCTGAGTAAAATATAATCACTTCCTTGGAGCTATCACTGATCCTCCCTACAGAGCTCGGGAGTGAACCTCGAAACCCACCAATTCCTAATGAATGGGCTCCATGGAGTCTCTGTAATGCTCAGACAGGGTGAGTGCCAGACAGGGTGAGTTCCCACCCACCCTGTCTGGCACTGACCCACCCTGTGTCAGGGACATCCTTGAGCTCATCACCACTCCCTGGTTTAAAACAAGCTAAAGTCTTTTCCTTTGGAGGCTGGCTTTCTGCCTAGATTGCCAAAGGATTCCCGTCTGTTGGGAATCTGGTCCCCAAAATAGTATTTCTGATCTTTCTTTCCCAAGCCAAAAAAGAAGGGGGGGAAAAGGCTTTTGTTTCTAGTGAAGATAATTTTCTTACAGTAAATTTCTTTCTTTCATTTTTTAAAAATAGGTTTTTATTGATTTTAGAGAAAGGCAGGGGGTGGGGGACAAGGAAGAGAGAAAGAAAGATCCACGTGGAAGACAAACATCAATGGGCTGTTGTGGGGATCAAACCCACAACCTGGTGTGGCTGATACGGGAAACAATGGTAGATAGAGGAGGCGAGCAAATTTCTCCCGTAAGAAATCAGCAAAAACTGATTATTTTAAGAACTAAATTAACTATTGTGTTTTATTGACTCGTTAAAATAAAACCAAAAACCAAAAGTCCAGCATTATTTTAATTACTATCTCTTTCACTTGCTTCTTCCCAAATTGCTCTTATGATGAACGAGGCTGCTGCCAAACAAAAAGCCACAGATGAGGGTTAGGTTCTTGTCTTACACCACAGCGGGGGTTCGCAGGACCTGCGAGCTTTCTGGTTAGTGTCTTAACGGACGCAAACCAAAGAAAATGGTGGATTCTTTTCATGTTAGACCACAGTCTTACTTTCAGTTTGCAGAAGATTAAATGAAATGATTACAATGGTAATCAAAGCCACCAAACTGGGAAAAAATGTAAAAACTATGGGGAGAAAAAAATAACCATTCCTATGAGATTTTAAACACAGCAGACACTCTGCTATCTTTTCCCCCTAATTGGGTAGCATAATTTGTTAATGCAATGGCAAATGCAAACATTTTAATGAGGGCTGTTCACTGGAATTCATTAGCAGTGGCAAGAAGAAATATTCTTAGATTATCACAGCTTTCTCAACAGGAGAGAGCAGTCACTGTTATGCAAGAGCATACAATTAAAACTATAACTAGCCTCTGATGCACAGTGGGCACTTAAATATTCGTGTCAAATGTAAAGCGAAGGGAGGAACACAAATCACAGAGTTGGAGGGCTTGAAGGGATTTTAGAAACAGAGATTGGCCTGTTGATTTTGCTGAGATGACTGGGCCTCAGCGAGTTTAAGGAAACTGCCCAAGGTGAGATTCAAAAGCAAGTCCTACATTTAATCATTAACTATTTTCTTAAGTCTTGTTTGTTAAGCCAAAATCCAGTTAATTTTTCCCCATTACCTTTTAGATTGGCAAGAGTTATCTTGATACAGGTTTTTAGGAGCATTCTTCAGTGAGGAAAAGAACTCAGCTAAACAAGGATTAACATCCACTTATACAGAGAAGCTTTTGGGCATAGGGTCAGGAATGTCACCTCCAGACATATGAATGTGTGTGGGTAAGAAAAAGGAGTTAGTCATCTAACCTTATTAAGGCAGCATCTAACCTAGGTAAAATAAACTGAGGCTTAGTTATCATCACCAACACATTGGTTAAAAAAACTAAAAAAACAAAAACAGAACCAGAGGGTCTGAGTCTACTCATCTGTCCCAGCATTGTGAGGAGAGAGGATGCTTTGTTGCTGGAAAGTCACATGGTCAGAGATACCCCCAAGAGAAGAAGCCAATTCCCTGAACTACCCCTTATCACTACTTGACAGAATCCCTATCAAGAACATTTGACACTGCATTCTGGTTTGTGTTTGTTAGGAGGACCTCCAAACAGTAACACCTTCTTCAAATGACTGGTCCAGTTCGCTCCCCGCTAATCAAGATGGGCTAGGGATGAACCAATATTTTCATCTCTCTCTCTCTCTCTCTCTCTCTCTCTCTCTCTCTCTCTCTCTCTCAGAAAAGCAAGCACTAGGCTTTAAGTTGAATGAATGGCCCAGGAACATCCCCAATACGTTGTGTGCTCCTGACCAATCTGTTCTCTCTCTAACAACTACACTTCCACTCAGCTGCCTTACTGGTTACCTGGCTTACTTTGTCTTTCTGATGTCAGCTCCTCGTGCTGTATTAGATGAAGGCTCGGTTCTCCAGCTCACCGGGCCAGAGATCCCACTATAGCATCTCGCTGTTGTCTAATGGGGCTAGCAGAGGTCATAGGCAGGGTCAGGGCTGGACTGCAATATCTACAGTAAATTGAAAAGTCAGCATGCCATTTAATAAATTAGCCTCTTAATGTTTTAAATAACAGGGTGTATCGAAGACTTAACTAATAATGAGGCCAGCTGAGAACCTACGCTGTGTTTTATTGATTTGTTATTGCCATAGCAAAAATCCCCTTCATTTCCCTCCTAACCTCACCCATTTCTGAGCCCAAAGAAGAGGGAATGAAGAGGACTTTTCAGAATATGGACGTGAGGGGATGGGCTGTGAAGCTCTGCTTGATGAACCATCAGATTCTTCTGCGACAAGAAGGGGAAAGGGCTCTATTGGTTTAGGAACTTAGAAGAGGAGTAACGTCCGGAAGTTACTATAAGGAGAACACAGAGTAGTGGCAAGGGGTCTCCATCCTGACTCAGATGCGGGCATCATTTCTATGCGCCAGGACTAGGGACCAGGGAAAGGACTGCCTGCAGGAATGCTGGGCAAGGTCTCAGAAACGGTGGCAGGCCTCCAGTGTCCACGCTCTTACTGCGACCAGGACAGGTGACTCATCGGGGCTGCCTGCCCCACTGCCACAGGGAAAGTCTCACTTGTGTGTAACTCTCCATCAGTGGTTCCCACCCTTTTTATGGCTATATTCCACCTATGCATCTCTGAAATCCTGGTGCCTCTCCCCATCCTCATACCTAATATAGACAAACATATAAATTGACCATACCTCCGCTATGCCCACAGCCAATCAGAGTGAGCACGCAAATTAACCCAACAAAGATGGCAATTAATTTGCATACATAGGCACCGAGCAGCCTGGGTCCAGGGAACTTTCTTGGCACCCAGGTCACCCCAAGGTAGGCCCCGCTGGGTCCTGAGCAACCTGGGAAGGGCCTGAGTCAGGGGGCTCCTGGGCAGGGGCGGAGCCGGTGATCGGAAGGAGCTGAGGGTCCCCTGCCCAGGCTCCGAGGCTTTAGTCCTTGGCTGGGGTGAGGCCAGTGATCGGAGGGAGCTGGGGGGGCCCCTGCCCAGGTCCCAAGCCTCGGCCAGAGACTTTAGGCCTTGGCAGGGGCGGAGCTAGCGATCCAAGGTGATAGGTGTGAACTACAGAGGAAACACCTTTTCTGACCACTCATTGGCTAAGCTTCCCGTATGCCACTGGTAATATTCTTAGTTACTTGGGTATAAGAATCCACAAAGGTGATCTAGGGTTTTTCCACCACACTCCTAGAGAAAAAAAAGAAGGTCCCAGGTTGGAGGGCTAAGAAATGTCATATCCTGCCCTAGCCGGTTTGGCTCAGTGGATAATGCCTAGGCCAGCCGACCCCAGGATCCGGGTTCGATTCTGATCAAGGGCATGTACCTAGGTTGCAGGATCCTCCCTGGCTGGGTCCCAGCTCAGGGCTCATGCAGGAGGCAACCAATCAAAGTGTTCCTCTCACTTTGTTTCTCTCTGTCTTTCCCTTTCTCTTCCACATTCTCTAAAAATCAATGGAAACCTATCCTCAGGTGAGGATAAAAAAATAAAAGAAAGAAAGAAAGAAAGAGAAATGTCATATCCTATGAAAGACACATCTTGAAAATGCCTAAAGAAAGTTGTAATTTTTTCCTGGTGAAGAGACTGGAGTCCGTGTTGATGAAACACCTTGGTGGCTGCAGCAGCGGGTGATGGGCTGGTGCCTTCCCCTGATCATCCCGGTCATCTCCCACAAAGGGAGGCCAGACTGCAGCTTAGAGGAGCAGGCCTAAACCATCAGTAGGGGATCCCCTGAGGGTTCCCAGTTTGTGAGAGGGGGAAGGCTGGGCTGAGGGGCCCACTCCAGTGCACGAATATTGTGCACCAGGCCCCTAGTGACATATAGTTCTTATTATTTAAAAAGTGAACTCCTATTCATGGGGAGGAAGCCTAAAAGGCCATTCACTTGGTCTAAAGAAGCTTCCAAAGAACATGGCACACATGAAAGAGAAAAATAAAAGAACAAAAGGACAGTTGAAATACCGTGGAAGAAATCACTAAGAAACTATTTAAAAAAGTAATATGAAAAAATATCAAATAACATATTTTAAAACATATAATAGAGAACTGAAATGCACAAATATGTCACAATATATATTTATATACTGTATATGAGGCCCCTAGAACCATACGACATGCAAAAAATTCACTGCTAATAACTCATTCTCAAATTGTACCCCCCCCCTTAAAAATCAAATTGCCCTCCTGAGGGGCGTGTGTCCCACATTGGGAATCACTGCTCTACATCCTTACTCACTATTCACCTGATCACCATACACCCCAGCAACAATC
Organism: Vespertilio murinus; assembly: GCA_963924515.1. NCBI lineage: Eukaryota > Metazoa > Chordata > Mammalia > Chiroptera > Vespertilionidae > Vespertilio > Vespertilio murinus. The sequence continues at coordinate 202,525,065 of OZ004704.1, forward strand.
CAGGATGCTTGTAAGATCCAAGGAACCCCTGCACTCCTAAGGGGGACAGTCAAGAACCTGGACTTTAGTGAAGGACGACAGTGAAAAGTGCACTCCAAAGTAGGATAAGGAGGGACACAACTGGCGGTTACATTTGGTCAGAGATCTCAGTTGCTAAGAGCTTCGTCACTCTTGGGCAAGCAGGCAAAAATCGTGCTTCAGGCTTTGCCAAATGATCCTCAAATCCTAACTTTCAAGGAAGGTAAAGATTCCCCACTACATTTACCATCTCTCTCATTTTCTTTTAAAGTTATTTGAGAGAGAGGGAAAGAGAGAGAGAGAGAGAGAGAGAGAGAGAGAGAGAGAGAGAGAGACTGACTTTTTATTTTTCACTTACTAGTACTTATGCATTCATTGGTTGATTCTTGTATGTGCCCTGACCGGGGATCAAACCCACAACCTTGGTATATTGGGATGATGCTCAAACCAACTGAGCCACCTGGCCAGGGTCTTTACCATCTCTTAACTGCAATACTTAGAAACAAAGAAAAGGACAAATTTACTAAGGATTAGGGAGCACCGAAGAATAACAGCTTGGTCATCATCCTGGTGACGGAATAAGAGAAAACAGTGATGCCTCAGAGACAATGTCAAAGAGACCAAATGAAATCAACCTAAATGTTTGAGTCTTACCAATGACTCTGTCATCTCTGTCTCTGCTCCCTTCGATACATGTGCCTACTTTTAATTGGTACTAATGTCCCACCAATCAGCATGTGCTCTATAGAGCTGGGACTCCTCCTCCTATGGACACCTGTAAGTATGATTTCCATTGCATGGCTCATCCACCTGCACCATGACATGGACCATGCCCACTTATTCTGGGGGAGAAGCTTCAGAGTCTTATTAGTCTCATCTGCTTGGCAGTGTCTTACCCTGATGGGCTTATATGCTTTAAGCACACCAAGCAATGCCTTCTTTCCCTTCACAGTCCTGAAACAGTTATATTCTAGTGCCATTCTACTGTAGATCAGACACAAAGTCTGATCATTTTGAACCTTAGTAATGGGAACTGCTAACTCTTTAAAGCTGATTCTGCAAATTTGGTCAGGGGGCAGAGAAATGGAACTGGGGGCTCTCACACATACCCTTGTGTACATGTGTACAGGGGATGAGGAGGGGGCAGGCATTCTAACTCTGTCTGTATGTCAATATAGCTCCCAGGAGAAACTCAAAAGATCTGTTGGGGGGCAGGGTACACAATCAGTTGTGCTAAGAGTATCCATAGAAATGTTAGGGGCAGAAATAGAATAGCAGGGACTAGCTATAATTATCTTATATAATAAAGAGGTAATATGTAAATGGATCCTCACACCCTCATGTCTCAAGATGGCTGCCCCCATGTTGTCACAAGATGGCCACCACAAGATGGACACCCTATGTCATCACAAGATGGCTGCTCCATGTCATCACAAATGGCTGCCACAAGATGGCTGGCAGGAGAGGGCAGTTGGGGCGATCGTGCCAGCGGGAGAGCAGTTAGGTATCAATCTTGCCAGCAAGGGAGCAGTTAGGGGACTATCAGGCAGAAGTGGTTAGGGGCTTTCAGGCAGGCAGGCAGGCAGGCAGGCAGGCAGGCGAGTTGTTAGGAGCCAGCAGTCCTGGATTGTGATTGGGCCTAAACTGGCAGTTGAACGTCCCCTGAAGGGTCCCAGATTGGAGAGGGTGCAGGCTGGGCTGAGGGACACCCCCCCAGTGCAGGAATTTCTAGACCTATATAATAAAAGGCTAATATGCAAATCAACTGAACAGCAGAACTACTGGTCACTATGATGTGCACTGCTCACCAGGGGGCAGGCACTCAATGCAGGAGCTGCCCCTGGTGGTCAGTGTGGTCCCACAGGGGGAGTGCCACTCAGCCAGAAGTTGGGCTCATGGCTGGTGAGCACAGCAGCAGAGCTGGGGGCTTCTCCCACCCGCGTGGCAATTCAGCCAGAAGCCAGGCTCGCAGCTGGCAAACACAACAGCAGTGGAGGGAGGGCGCAGGCCGGGCTGAGGGCCTCCCCACCCCCCAGTGCATGAATGTCATGCACTGGGCCTCTAGTAAGAAATAGTAATCATGCTCTGTGAGCCATGATCCTTCTGTTCTGATTAGAGAAAGCACATTCTAACCTGGCTGGGAGCCAACATCAGAGTGCAGTCCATCGTCCTTTCCTGAGAACTGCCTTTTATTATGGAAAGATTAACAACCTTGCCGAAACCGGTTTGGCTCAGTGGTAGAGCGTCGGTCTGCGGACTGAGGGGTCCCGGGTTTGATTCCGGTCAAGGGCATATACATTGGTTGCGGGCACATCCCCAGTGGGGGGTGTGCAGGAGGCAGCTGGTTGATGTTTCTCTCTCATCGACGTTTCTAGCTCTCTGTCTCTCTCCCTTCCTCTCTGTAAAATATCAATAAAAATATGTTTAAAAAAAAAAAAGATTAACAACCTTGCTGCTGGAACAATCTATTCCCCGGAGGTGCTCGCTCTTTGCCTACCCTCTGCAACCCCACCCCAGCCTCTATGGCCTGTAATCGGTACTATTATACCTGCCTGCTTTCCTATGCCTGTAGTTCTAACTTTCCATGGAATCTTTGCTTTTCTACCCAATATAAGCAGCTGGCTTATGGAGGGGGAGAGGGGCACAGCAGATATTTGTGGGTGACCTGCTACTCACCCATCCTGCCAGCATTTTTGGAATTAACACTCATATGTGAGTCAACCCTGTCTCTGCTTAATGGCCTCGAGCAGTGAAATTGATTGTCTAGGTTCAGAAAGGTAAGGGCAATTTCTGCAAGCTAAAAAGGATCTCTTCGAATGATTCCCTTTCACCTATATTATCCCAAATCCATTGTTCTTTATGTGGACTTTCCAGCAATGACAACGACGAAATAACCAAACAGCCTCAGCGCGCAGTAAACCACTTCTTCCCAATTGAATCAGGAGGTTGGTAATTTGATTTCATTTCAGTACTTGTCCAGCTCCCTGTGAGTTACCAAGATCAAAGGAGACATTCTTATAGACTAATGGTAGGTGCAATTTTACAAACTATAATCCTATCAAGCTAAAATCATCTCTTTTTTAAATAGGAAAACTAATTTCTAGCAAACAATAAATGTATTCTAGCAGGCAGAGCTCTATCCATACTCCTGAATCTCTCAAAGTTTTCAGAAATCTCATAAAATAGGGAATCCACAGGCAAACAGAGCAGAAAGCTATTTGCAGATGATTCCTATACTCAGTACTTTCCCTGACTTGCATCCACAGTGTCCAGCCTATGTACACTAGTACCTCCTGGGTGGACACCAATCCCATGAGGGAAAGGCCAGCCTAACAGTGGTTTGTACTAACGCAGGACAGAGTTTTGTGCCACCGCAGGCAGCAGAAGGTGAAGCTTGGGCTCTGGAGGCAGGCTGAGCTGGCCCTGCCATTGGAAAACTGAGCTCTTGGGCGCGTTATTTAACCCTCTCTAAACCTCAGTACTTCTCGGTTCTTAAGATGAATTATAACAGTGCCCACATCATAGGGCTGTTGTGAGGCTAAATGAGACCATGTAATGGACATTGAATTTAACTGGTCCCCTGCTTAATATCCTTAAAATTAGAATTTTCATGGGGCCACAGTCAAAACAGGCAGTATGAAGACAGGAAGCACCAGTAGACGTTGGCTGGCAGTAACTACCTGGTTTGAGCATTGTGTATGCCAGTGTTTCCCAAACTTTTGGCATATGAGCACCCCTTCTATAATTTTTGTAATGCTGAGTACCCCTCGTCAAAAAAAAAGGATGTATTTTAATAACAATCAAAATATATTTATTTTTTCTTTCTTTGGTACATACACAAAATAATAAACAAAAAATAAAATTATTCACAATAAAATATAAATAAAAGTTATATTATAAATAACATGTATTTGCACACCGAACCATCTCACGCCTCGCAAGGCTGTCTTGACTTGACTCATGAGAACGTAGAATTAGGCGCAGCTCAGCACGGTGCAGTGCATATCCCCACCAAGCTCTTCCCATACCCATGAGGGTACACGTACCACACTTTGGGAAACACTGGTGTATGCTAATAGGTTCTGGAGGGCAGAGCATGAACATGCTAATTTCAGCCATATGAGCAATGCCTGGCGGCCTCAGTGGAGCTGGGCAGGATATGTGAAAAGTAATAAGAAAATGTGTCACTGGATAAAGGATGGCCAATGCTGATGACTTGTTTCATTAAGTAAATCTGACTCCTGTTGACACTTAAAGTCAGGGATCTCATTAGACAGGTATCAGGGGATCAGAACTTCTATTTCCCAATCTAACGTTTCTTGCCCGGCTGTGACACACGGAAAGGTTGACAAAGATGCTGTCTTCCAGTCGTTAAAAACAGTGACCTCTGTGTCCTGCATTGAAGGCATTTCCTAGGGGTCACACTGAGTATACTCTGCAGCTGGACACACAACTCATTTTATTTATTTATTTTAAAATATATTTTTATTGAGTTTTTTACAGAGAGGAAGAGAGAGGGATAGAGAGTTAGAAACATCGATGAGAGAGAAACATCGATCAGGTGCCTCTTGCACACCCCCTACTGGGGATGTGCCCTTGACCGGAATCGAACCCAGGACCTTTCAGCCCACAGGCCGACGCTCTATCTACTGAGCCAAACCGGTTTCGGCCACAACTCATTTTAATGTGTGGTTTCTTGTGGCTTCTTCTTCTTTGCATGTATGAGAGAAGTCAAGTAAGGACATAAAGGCGGAATCGTCTGCCACCTCTAATCAAGAACCCCAGTTACATTATAGGGCAGGTTGCACATTAAACAAAGAGGTTTGCTTCCTCAATGACTTCTGTACAGCATAGGAATTCCATCCTATCTTCAAGAGCAGATTGTGGCAAGTACACTCGTCAGCATGAATTTGATAGAAGTTGTTAGCCAGTGAAGAATAAATAGTCCCAAAAATATTTCGAGAGGAAGAATGTAACTACTCTGTCTAAAAGCATAAGATTTCTGGTTACGATGAAAAGGGGCAAAGGGTGTGCACCAGAAATAACCACGCAATCTTCAGAACCAGGGCAAAATTCAGCCAGGCAAAGCTATCTTTAAAGAATTTAATTTGGGATTGGATTCTCTAAGGCCACAGAGCCCTTGGTGACTTCTGGAGTGTGTCTGGAGTACTCTGGTGACTTCAGGAGCAGACTCCAGGTTTTAGGGCAGGAGGGCAGGTGGAGGAGGGATAATGACCACACCACCTCCATGTCCGTTGGAGACAACAGCTGCGCTCACCATCGTGATCTTAGGCCAGCTGCTCTGCCTAGAGCTGCTCTGAAACCATCTCCTTTGATCCTGGGGACACCTGCATGCGTAAGTACTACTATTAAAACTCTTTTACCGCTGGGGACATTGAGGCATAGAGGAACGGTGCCTTGACCAAAGTCACAAACTAGTAAGTGGTAGAAAGAGAATGTGAACCCAGAAGGTCACTTTTCCCAACCCTCAGCTGGACCGCTCTGGTGTATGCAGCATTGAGACTGCAGCTGGATGTCTTTAGGACTATCTACTCTTAAGCTAGTTACTTCATTTCTAAGCCTCGTGTTCCTCATTTTTTGAAATGGATAACAACACTAATCTGGTCTACCCACCACATGGCTGTGAGGGCCAAATGAGACACGTGAATGCCATTTGTAGAAGATGGCATGCTACACAGTTTCAATTATTTTCATTATTGCCGAGACCGGTTTGGCTCAGTGGATGGAGCGTCAGCCTGCGGACTGAAAGGTCCCAGGTTCGATTCCGGTCAAGGGCATGTACTTTGGTTGCGGGCACATCCCCAGTGGGGGGTGTGCAAGAGGCAGCTGGTCGATGATTCTCTCTCATCGATGTTTCTAACTCTCGGTCCCTCTCTCTTCCTCTCTGTAAAGAATCAATAAAATGTATTAAAAAAAATAAAAATAAATTATTTTCATTATTCCTGGTGAAGAGAAAGAGGGCACTTATTTCTTCATTTTGAAGGTTTTCTTTTCCTTAGCATTAGAGTTTTAATTTTAATAGTCAACATAGGCAATGAAAATAACTGATATTCCCTGGTAGGCAGATAAAAGTGTTGAGAAAAAGCAGAAACCATTCCCTGTATCAGGAACCTGTGATTAGAAAGGGGATCAAAAGTGATTCTTTTGACAGGACAGTGGCTTGCAATGGCTCCTTGGGGGGGCTCCGCAGCTCTAGTGATAAGGCCGACCTAACTGCTGGCAGGAAAGTGACACTTCCCTTTCCTGAAGTGTTAATGGACTCTCGAGGATTTGTGGCTCTCCAGATAATGACTTCCTGGTCCAGCAAAGCAAAGCACAGCAGCCCCTGGAAATAACAACAGCCTACGTCTGCTCCCGATTCCACATCCTAGGCTGCCGGTCTCAGTCTAGTCTGAAGAAGCCTTCTCCAGCTCCAGGCCTTGAAGGCTTCAACTGTTTTGGGTGGACAACAATGCCAGAAATCAAAAGCCAAGATTAGAAAGAGTTACCTGGGAGCGAAGTCTCCCTGGACTCAGACCCAGTCTGTTGGGAGTGATTTAACTCCCAGGCAGAGCGGAAGTCCCTCGCCTGTACCTCTGGATGTAGGAACCATCTTTGTATTCATTGTCTCACTCTGGGCAGTAAGTTCATAGGGAAGAGAAGCTACGTAAACGCCTCTTGGACTGAACGGTGCTGAGAACTTTATTTAGGAACCCAGAGTTGGGAGAGAGGGGAAAAGGAGCATCTTCCGAAATTCAATGATAGGAGGATCAACAAAGAAGAGTTTGATCAGACACCATTAAATGATCTATGAATGTGTAACTTTAAGCCATTTAGGAAACATCCAAATGGAATCAAAGGTGACGTGGATATAATTTCAAACAGATCTGATAGGAATGGGCCTAAAGTCTGCTAATCTATAATGTAATTATATAGACATTTAAGAGCTGTTTTAACATAAGTAATCCATTCACTGAAGAAAATGTAGAAAATACAGATAAGTGAAAGAAATAATAAAAAGTACATGAAGTTCCTCCTTTACCATTAAAACAATAAATATCTGTGCTGTTATGAAGGTTGATGATGGAGAAACTAAAGAGAACAACAGCTGAAAGTATTCATAAGTTGACTGTAGTAATCACATGGGTGTCATGTGCCATTAAATTGTACATGCTACAAGGGTCTGGAGGTCACTTTAAATGCATGCTGGACTTCTTCCTCTCAGGCAACTCCTCTGCACCTCCCAGGAATATTATGGAAGATATCCAGACATACAAAGAATCATGAGTTTTGTAAGAATATACTGTGAGACCATCTCAACAAACGAAAAGAATTTATCTGGTAAAATTCAACATCCATTAGTGATAAAAACTCTCAAACTACCAGTGTAACCCACTCCTCCATTCTTTTGACATTGTTTCTGTAAATGCTGACTGACTAACATGCAACTTGTTGATAAACAGCACATTTGTATAAGAATTCTAGTAACCGATTTCAAAAGATTCAGACTCCAGCCCTGGGAGATTTGCTGGCCATCAACCTGACACACACCAGACCAGTTTCTTTTCTTTTTTTAAAAAAAAAAATATTTTATTGATTTTTCATAGAGAAGAAGAGAGAGGGATAGAGAGTTAGAAACATTGATGAGAGAGAGAGTCATCGATCAGCTGCCTCTTGCACACCCCCTACTGGGGATGTGCCCACAACCAATGTATATGCCCTTGACCAGGATCGAACCAGGGACCTCTCAGTCCGCAGGCCGACGCTCTATCCACTGAGCCAAACTGGTTTCAGCCATCAGACCAGTTTCGAGGGCCTTATTAGAATACATAGACAGTGTTGTTCCGCACATAGAGAACTTTTCACGTCGCTTCCCTTGATCTCTCTGTTGTTGTCCATCTTCCTCCTTATAAAAACCTCTGCCTCCACTGAGATGTTAAGAGTGTCTTTGGGACATGAGTCATCATCTTCTCAATCTGCCAGCTCTTGAATAAACTGATTTCCCTTCCACCAGTCCCTGACTCTTAGTGATTGGTTTTTGAGTGGCAGGCAGCAGAACCTGGGCTTGGTATCACCAAGAATGGAAGAGAACTTACTCAATCTGATAAAGGCCATGTATAAAATAAAAACTCAGCTGACATCACAATGGTGAAATATTGAACACTTTTCCTCAATCTTACCACTCTATTCAGTATCATACTGGAGTCCTTAGGCACTGCATCAAGGCAAGAATAGAATATGAAAAGCAAACAAAAGAGGTTGCTGTGAGAAAATTCCTTTTATTCACATGTGGCATGATTGAGTGCTGAGCAAATCCAGAGATATCAACAAAAGTATAGTACTAATGAGTGAAGGCTCAAGGTCTCAAGATGCAGTCATTATTTGAAAACCTCAATACTTAAATACTTGTAAAAAATAATTGAAAAACAAAATTATTATTTACAATAGCATAACAATATCAAATACACAGACAAATTTGATAAAAATATGTAAGACTTCTGCATTGTAAACTATACAACATTAATTAAAGAAGGCATAAATAATGGAGAGATTCACATTCATGGATTTGAAAATTCAAAATGGTAAGATGAAAATTTTTATGATATTGATTTGTAGAGTCAATATAATTTCAATCAATATTCCCAGACTTTTTAAAAACATAAGTTTTTATTGAATTTTTAGAGAGAGAGGAAAAGAGAGGGAGAGAAATGTCGATCAGCTGCCCTGGGGGATCAAGCCTGAAATCTGGTCATGTGCTCTGACATGACCTCTGGGTGCATGGGATGATGCTCAACCAACTGACCATACCAGCCAGGTCAATGACCAGACTTTTTATGTAGAAATTGATAAGTTGTCAATTTCTATCAAGGGCTGTCAATAGTCAAGACAATCTTGAAGAAGAAAAATGTTGTAGTACTTATATCACTAAATTTCAAGTGCTATATAGATTCAGTAATTAAGACAGTATACTAGGAGAGACACATAGTTTAATCGGACAGAATGTAGAGTCTAGAAGCAGACTCATGCATATGCAGTTATTTCAGTTTTGACAAAGGAGCCATGGAATTCAATGGTAGAGAAAAGTTCTTCTCAATAAAATGTGCCGGAAGCCTGGCTGGCGTGGCTTGGTGGTTGAGCGTCAACCCACGATCCAGTAGATCATGGTTCGATTCCCAGTCAGGACACATGCCCAAGTTGTGGGCTCAGTTCCCATGCAGGAGGCAGCCAATTGATGATTCTCTCTCATCACTGATGTTTCTCTCTCCCTTTCCCTTCCTCTGTGAAATATACGTGTGTGTGTGTGTGTGTGTGTGTGTGTGTGTGTGTGTTGGAACAACTGAATACATTAAAAATTATTTTTAAAAGATATTAATCTTTCTCTCCACATATATAAGTGTGAAAATTAACCAGAGAGGGGTCATATGAAAGCCAAAACTATTAAACTACTAGAAGAAAACACAGAAAAATTTCTTCATGACCTTGGGGTAGACAATAATTTCTTGGGACACCAAAAGCACAACCACGATAAATATATATATAATAAATTGCACTTCATCAAAAGATTTATCAAGACATAATTAAAAGAGTTAAAAGGCACACTATTGATAAAAGACTTGTGTCCAGAATATATAAAAACTTCCTACAAATCAATAATTAAAATGAGAACCCAATAAAAAAAACAAGCCATTCACAAAAGTAGCTGTCAATGGCCATGTAGCACATGAGAAGGTACTCAACATCATTATACACTAGGGAAGTATATAAATTAAGCTACAGTGAAATACTACACCCCCACTAGAAGGGCTAAAATTAGAAAGTGTAATAAAATATCAAGTGTCACAGGATGTAGAAAAATTGGAACTCTATACTGTTGATAAAGTCACTTTGCAAAATGGTTTGGCAGCCTCTAGTAAATGTAAGCACTTGCCTACCTTATGACCCAGCAATTCTACTCATATGTCTGTGCCTGAGAGAAATGAAAAATACATCCACAAATAGACCTGTTGAAGAATGTTCATAGCAGCTTTATTCACAAAAGTAAAGAACTGGAGACACCCCAAATATCCATCAGTAGGAGAACAGATAAGCATATTGTGTCATATGCATATAAGAGAGCCCTACTATAGAGATAAACACAAGTGAACTAGCTAGACATGCAGCAACATGATGAGCCTTAACACTACTATCTGAATCTCAAAGGTCACTGTCATACCATTGCTCACCTGGTTTCATTTCATTCATTTCATCTCACACCAACCCTAAAAAGTAGATACTAGTATTCCTCAGTTTTAGTAATGAAAAAGATTTAAAGAGAAGAAATAACACCTAAGATTATTTTCATTTTCATTCGTTTATTAATTCACTCAATAGTTACTGAGCCATGTACTGATTACCAACAGGCAGTGTCCCATGTGTTGAAGAAACAACGTCAACAAAACTAGACACAAACTTTAAATCCAGTTCTTTCACTACACAACACTGCCAGGTACTGTGTCAGACCTAACATATAAAAGAATGAATAAGTCACTGTCACCTCCTTTAAGTTCAGAGTCTAGCAGGAGAAACAAGCAGCTGAGCAACCAATTTCAATGCAGTAAAAGCAACGAGGATACAACAGAAAGAGCTCCTGCAGGTATATACAAACTGAAATGACTGAAAATCCTGGCTTAGCTGATTGAAGTTCAAGTAGCATCTCAATTGGTAATGTCAGAGCAGACAGAATGCCTTCGGGCACTGAGGGAGAAATAATAGGAGTTCAAGATCTGAAACTAAATACAGTTGGTAGGGAGACCAGCTCAGTATTCACATTTGTGGAATGCGAGTAACTATCCAACAACATGAAGGGTTGCTGTGAGAAAAGATTATTGTACCTGTAAAGACTGAGGCAAGTGCAGAGAAACTTATAGTACCGTATTTGCCGGCGTATAAGACGACTTTTGGCCCTGAAAAATATGCCTCCAAGTGGGGGGTAGTCTTATACGGCGAGTATATAACAAACTCTGTATTTTTAGTGGAAATGTTAGGGGGTCGTCTTATACGCCCAGTCGTCTTATACGCCGGCAAATACGTATTTTTCAGGGCCAAAAAATCGTTTTATACGCCAGCAAATACGGTAGCTTTTCATTTTTGAACATATAACTGGCCTTCCTTAGTCTTATTGCCAACATACATCTCCTATTGTAAATTTGTGTCTGTCTCCACAAAGCCTCGCCTCTCAAAACAAGAATATGATTAATTTCCTGAGGCTGGGAAGCTTAAGACTAGACCTAAAGCCATTGTGATTTGCTGGCTTTTGACTTCCCTCCTCCCTTGAACTTGACTTGAGTCCCAATCTACACCATGAGGCTGTGGATTAAGTAGAGTCTGCTATCTCCATCAGAGTGGCTTATAGAAGCTTGGACCAACCATGACGACAAGAGGAGAAACAGTCCAGAGATGGAAGATGCTGATGACGCCTGACCACGCTAGCAGTCAGCAGGTTGCCCAGGACCAAACCAGAGAGGGTCAGACCTGCATTGCCACCATCTGTCCATCATCCATCTATCATTGCTGACATGTACACATAAGGAACTATTTGACATTGAAACTGGGTCTCAGAACTGTTGGACACTGAAATTGGGACTCAAACGTTTTTTTGTTATTATATGTTTATTTCTAGTCTGCAGTTGCAAGATTTTAAAAAAAAAATAAATGGGGGGAAATAGTTATAAAGAACCATTGAACAGACTGTCAAACTACAGCGGGAAGGCAAGGGAGGTTTGGGGGGGAGGGCTGTAAGAGATCAACCGAAGGACTTGTATGCATGCCTAAACATAACCAATGGATACAAGACACTGGGGGGCAGGGGCAGGTGAAGGCATATGCTGGGGGGGTAGGGGAGGCAGGGGGAGGTCAAGGGGGGAAAATTAAATTAAAAATTAAAAAAAGAAGCTTGGAGGCCAGGACCTAAAGGCATTTGGACTTGTGGGAACCACACGCCTCCACACTGTGCCTCCTTGTACAAACCACTCAGACCGTGCATTTCATCAGCAGCCACCTCCGTGCCCAGATCACATCGACGCTCACATGAATCTTCATCAGATCCCCCCGTCGGCCTACAGATTTCCAGAACAGAGGCTAGCAATCAGTATCAAATTCATCTGAGAGAGACCGCCCAGGCAGGCAGGAGCAACATGGCAGAATTTTCTCCACGAAGAGTCTCTTCCGGAGGTGCCTGCATCCAAGATTTTAATATAGATAACGAAACAGGCTCGGTATCCCATCTGATGGCACCGTTATTGGTGCTGACTGCTGAAGCCTCTACAAAACAAGAGCTCGGGAGTTTTGTAAGGCTGACTGGCTCTTTATTGAGATGTCCAGTCAAATTAGAATGATTACAGCAAGGGTGAGGATGATGCCAACCTCTCCTAACCACAGTTTCTATGTGTGCACAGCTGACTGACAAACAGATGCAGGAGGATGTTTACGTTATCTAATCATCAGCGCCAACAGCTCTACATGGAACACGGAGAGGCTGCAGGCCCACACCGTGCCACAGACAGACCGTGAGTGATGTGGGCAAGTGGCATACGCTCTCCAAGCCGCAGGTCCCCCACCTATGAGACGGGACAATAATGGCCTGCAGGGATGCTGTGAGAGTGACACCTAATGTAGACAATCGCCTGGCGTGGCGCCTCGCATGTAACAGACACCTAATAAGTGGATATTTCTGTTATCATAATTAACATAAGGCATAGTCATCTGCAGTTCTAGCAGAGCCAAGGAGAAGATATATGCTACGCATTGATTGCTTTCGTTGGCTAGAGGCCATGCGAAATGGCTTTTAGCCTGCTTCCATGGAGTGGAGTTCAGTGAAGGGTGAGAGAGAGAGAGAGAGAAGGAGAACATGAAAGAATATGTGTTGGCTGGGTGGAGGCTGTCAGAAGAGAGAAAGAGGGGAGAAAGGGTTGAAAAAAAGTTAGCTTTCAGAAGAAATAGGTCTACCTTGTTGACTGTAAGCTTTGTCTAGGCAAGGCCCATGTTTTCCTTCTTGCGCTGTTTTTAGTCATCATTAGACTACAGCAGAGTCTAACGTAACACCTGGCACCCGGCAGACACTCAGCAAACACGCACTGAGTGCTCACCTGGCTGTGGCGCCGCGCTCTGACTTGCAGGTGTGGCCATGACTAAACACAGGAAAAGGAAACCCACAGTGGTGCTGGGGACAATTGTCAAGCAGTGGCTCTGATAAGCAGAAGTGCCCTTTGTCCTAGGGGTTGAGTCACTGAGCAATCACACTGAGACAGGGTGGCAGGTCCCAGTCACAACGCCAGTCATGACAGGAGGTCACTCCCCCAACAAAGCAACCCACTTTTTAAAAAAATAATATATTTTATTGATTTTTTACAGAGAGGAAGAGAGAGGGATAGAGAGCTAGAAACATTGATGGAGAGACACATCAACCAGCTGCCTCTTGCACACCCCCTACCGGGGATGTGCCTGCAACCAAGGAACATGCCCTTGACCAGAATCGAACCCGGGACCTTTCAGTCCGCAGGCCGACGCTCTATCCACTGAGCCAAACCAGTTTCGGCAAAGCAACCAATCTTAACCCAGGAAAGGTCTGTCCCAATGTGTTACCTTCCACCCCAGGGCGCACATCAGGTACATGAAGTATTCTAATGTCTCATCCTGGACTACCGTATTTGCCGGCGTATAAGACGATTTTTTGGCCCTGAAAAATATGCCTCCAAGTGGGGGGTAGTCTTATACGGCGAGTATATAACAAACTCTGTATTTTGAGTGGAAATGTTAGGGGGTCGTCTTATACGCCCAGTCTCTTATACGCCAGCAAATACGGTATTTTTCAGGGCCAAAAAATCGTCTTATACGCCGGCAAATACGGTAGTTGTTCTGCATACATTGCTCTCATTAATCCTCATGACAACCCTATGGGAGGATCAGTTTTCTATCCTATCTAATAAAGAGGGAATATTCTAATTGACCATGATGCCCTCACAAAGATGGAGGCGCCCACAGCCAATAAGGAGGGAATATGCTAATTGACTACCATGCCCTCAAAGATGGTGGCACCCACAGCCAAAAGATGGCAGTGCCCAGTCCCCTAAGCCCTGCCGGGGCACATGGTATGGTCTAGCCCAGCCACCTCCAGAGTACCCCAGTCCCCTTAGTCCCCCAGCAGATGCCCAAGGTACAGGCAAGCCTCAGATGGCGACTGCCCAGCCTCCCAGGGCCACCCAAGGTTCAGGTAACCAGGGCCAGCCAAGGCTTGTGCTGCCGGTAGTGGCAGCAGCAGAGGTGTAATGGGGGCATTGCCTTCCCCTGATCTCCAGTTCGCCTCCCACCCCTGAGGGCTCCCAGACTGTGAGAGGGAGCAGGCCAGGCTGAGGGACGCCCCCCTCCAGTGCAAGAATTTTCATGCACTGGGCCTCTAGTAAATTAATAAAACTCGCCAAGGTTAAAAACTTGCCTAAGGTCATATATCAACCACACTTCCAAACCAATGCCCCTTTCATCTACTTGAAGCATAATTCACCTTCAGAGCAGTGCACATACCATCAGAATGCAGCTCCATACATCTTCACAGATGGAGCACATTTAGTAACCAGCACCCAGACGGGGGAACAAGTCCCCTTGTGCTCCTTTCTCATCAGTCACTCTCTTATCCTTGGTAGCCACACTTCCCACTACTCTGTGAGTTGTGCCCAGAACACTCTAATCTATAGTAATCTCTCCTTTTATTGAATTCATAGGTTTTTCTTCTATGTACCACCTATTTAGAATTTCCCAACACTTTCTTATAGGGTCAACTTTTGTTTTTCACATCTTTCCAATCTATATATCTATATATCTATATATCTATATATCTATTATATCTATATCTAAACACACACACACACACACACACACACACACACACACACACACATATATATATATATATATATATATATATATATATATATATATATAAAAGCCTAAGCGACTTTTCAACCATTCAACCAGTAGCTATGATGTGCACTGGCCATCAGGGGGCAGGCGCTCAATGCACAGGCATGGGAACATGGAACAGACTGATGAATCTCAGAGGGACTTGTGCACAGTTGGGGTCCCTCAGTCTGGCCTGTGGGGATTGGGCTGAATCCATGCACCAGGCCTCCGACATCCCCCAAGCAGTCCTGGATTGCCAGAGGGTGCAGGCCAGGCCAAGGTACCCCACTGGTGCATGAATCCATGCAATGGGCCTCTAGTTATGATTATAAGTTCCTTGGGGCCAAAGTATTATACTTCTTTACATTCCTCTAGTACATCTAATATGGAGCAATCACTCCAACATATATGTACCTAAACGCTTCTTTTCTCTTTTTATTTTTATTTTTTGTTTTGTTTGTTAATCCTCACCTGAGGATAGTTTTTCCATTGATTTTCTTTTTCAGAGAGACTGAAGAAGAGAGAAACATAGATGTGAGAGAGACACACTGATTAGTTGCCTCCTGCACACACCCCAACTGGGCCAGGGATTCAAACGCGCAACCCAAGTATGTCCTCTTGACCAGGAATTGAACCCCAGACCCTTCAGTGTATGGGCCAACACTCTGACCACTGACCATGCCGTCCAGGGCTAAGCACTTATTTTCTACTTTTTGTGTATCTGAACTATTTTGAGCACTTAATCTGGATTATCTTGTTCAAGCTTTTCAACAACCCAATGAGATAGATATTACTATTATCTCTTTATAGATGACAAAATTGAGGCACAGAGATATTAATTCACTTGCCCAAGGTCACACTGTGAGGAAGGGATGGGGTCAGAATTCAAACCCAGGCATTGTTACTCTAGGGAAGCCGTGGGCAAACTACAGCCCGTGGGGCCGATCCGGCCCGTTCGGCTGTTCTATCCGGCCCGCGGAGCCAAAAGAGCAGAAGGTTCTCTTGCTTTCCCCTCCGCTCCTTCACCAGCAGCCCAAGATGAGAGTGTCAGCATGGTCAGGTTGCTTTTGTTCCAGCCCTCCGGTCCAGTTTAAGAACCCATTGTGGCCCTCGAGTCAAAAAGTTTGCCCACCCCTGCTCTAGGTCCTGCATGATCAGTCACACTGTAAAGACAAGAAAACCCACCTTCTCAAAACTCAATCCTCTTCCTTTCATGATTTCAGTATAGCTCTAAAAACCTATGAGCTTCCTGACATCCCAGAGCTCACTCTGCCTTGACACTCACCACATTAGGACTGACTCATTTTTAACTCATTGACTCTTAGGGAAATGAAGAAGGGGCAATCTAGCTAAAAGTGGCATTCTGCAATAAGGCAGACAATCAAAGGTACAATAGGGCATGAACCCCATAACAAATTATGAAGCGAAGGCAGCTCTGCCGCCGTGCCTGAGCATGGTAACTACCGTCTTCTTTAGCTGGCAGGGACAACAATGAGCACCAATAATTTAAATAGAGAAGCAAACAATACTTTGGGTGGAATATAATTTAAATAGGAAATACCTCTAAAAATCAAATTTATCCTGAATATTCAGCATGGAGGGAGGAGGTGCCAATCTATAGAGTGTCATAACTGGAAGGGTATCTGAAGATTCATCTCAACAATCGCTCTTTCAGACTCTTCATGCTTCACAAAATATGAGTGCAGGCCAACACTACCAAGAGAGACTTAAAAAAACAAAAATAGAAGTTACACCTCCAAAGGAATCTAAGCTGGTGCGCCATGCTCATATTGCACTGCTGCAGTTATGTGTAATGTTAGGCGTCTGGATTACATCTTTTGGAAATGTTTTCAGAAACTGCAGTGTTCTCTTGACCTAAGTGGTGGCAAATCTTCGAACTTGGGTTTATGTTTCAAGTCAAAACTCATTTGTAGCCGACGGTGGTGAATAAATTTCTATACATTTATTTTTTTCTTTTTCTAAAAGGGACAATATAACATAGCTGTTCAGAGCGTGGACTTGGGAGTTAGGGAAACCTGGATTCTGACACTCGCCAGTGTCTGCTCTTAAACACAAGACAGCCAATTTGAGCCTCAGTGTCTTTATGCAGAAGGAGGGACTATCTGATCGGTGTGGTTGGTAGATGTATTTTAAGCTTTCTGTCTTCAGCTTTCATTACTATGACTAGGAAGGAGAATCACTTTTGACTCTGGGATGTAAGGTTCTAAAAGCACATCACAAACACAAGTTTATAAGCTTTAGGCACTGTCATAGCCATTAGTGAGTGTCATGACTTACACCGTCTCACAATTGAGCCAATCCAGCTCAATCAGAAATTATTTTTTGAAGGCCTCTCAGCACACAAAACACAATCACAGAGTCTATGTACTGAGTTGGGGCATTTGTTCACAGGGATGCCTCTTGGTGTTGGACAAAGCCAAGCCAATTATGCTATTCTGAGTCCATCCCTAGCAACTCGTGGGAGGTGGAATGAGCCATGAAGAGAGAGGGTAGCTTTTGGTATAATGAAAAATGAAGGAACTGAAGGAGGAAAAGGAAGTTCTCAAGGACATGTTTCACTCATAGACTCTACACTGAGGGACTGAGGGAGGATTAGGGACAGACAGGCTGCCTCAATGGGCAAGATCTGGAATTTTAAAACTCGGAAGGGCTGGTTTCTGGAGCAGTGCCGGCCAGGTACAACAGGCTGGTCTTCTGATAGGAAAGCTTCATTTGGGTCAGCAACTGGATTAATTAACAAACTTTCCTTGGTGTTTGCTTAAAACTACACATCTTAAATGTCCTGCCCTGCTTCTGAGGGAATAGAAATGGGTCATCAAACACCCCAAAATCTGAATCCTGAGCCTAACTGTCCTTAGCAATAAAATTAAATGACATTTCATGAAAAGCATTCACTCTAGTGTCTGGCACACAGCGGTTGCTTGATAAATAAGCTATTATTAAGTGGCTTCTAGCAAAAAAGGAGATGCCAAATATTGGATCTGAACTATTAATTTCTAGATTGAGAGAAAAACTTAGTCAAGCCTGGCTAATTCTAGAATTTGTTGTGTCTCGATTAGACCAACTGCACATCTTGAATGTATATTTCTCGAAATACATTATACATTCTTGTTGATCTACATGTATCTCACAATTTCATTTGGTTAAGAGAATAAAAAATCACTTAATCCACTGTCCTTGGGAAAATCTATTCATAAATATCCAGGTCCTTTGCAGACCTCACCTTTTTTGAAGTTGCTAGAGAATGTGGTTCCACTGTGAAATATTCTTTCTGCGTCTGTTTTGATCAATAACACTCTGACTCCAAGGGCACAGAGTAACAGAGCTTGTGGAGAGCAGAAAAACAGGAGCTGTTCATTCTGTCATTGTTGCCTCTCTCGCATAATAGACAGATGTGTATTTCCCATGGAGCGTCAGAGAGAATGTGCCAAAGACAGGAAGAAACTGGGCCAAAGGTCTTGTTATCTGGTTTTAGAATCCTCCCAGATGAGGACCCTTACATTTCAAAACAATGACTCCCCATTTGTTTTACGTCCAAGGTCAATAAACCAAAACACCACATATTTAGGACCCGGATTTAGGCTGAAAGACCTATCTTTCTGCCACTTGGAGAGTTTATTGAATACACGTGGACCACAATTTTCACTTCTGTAAAGTGAAGGGTTAGATTAGGTGATCTTAAGTTTGTCCTGTCTTTAAAACCCTGTACGTCAGATCCATTCTCCTGCTTTTTTTTTTATTATTATTATGAGAGAAAACAGTGTGACCCACCCCACTCTGCCCAGAACAAAGAACATGACATTTGCTTTGATGGGACACAAGTGAAAGAAATGATAAAATATGAACTCAGGCCAAAGAGAAAGATGTTACAGCGTCATCCTGAAGTCATGTGATGTGCCTGCTTGTCATATATGCTTTCTTTCTCAGCCTCTATAGTAACAACAGAAAAATATCTGAGAACCCTCAAAATGGGTCATTTAATTCCAACGAATGAACCGTCAAGACTAGGTAGGGCTGCAGAGAGACAGAGTACCTCCTCCCGCTCGTGTGGTCAACAGGTGAGCAATGTTCAGGGCAGCGTTCAAGTGTAAGTTCTGTAGAACTGAGAAGTCTAATTGACGTCCACATGGCTGAGCATTAAGTGTTATTCCTGAGCTTATTACAGTTAATGTTTATTGAGTACTTACCACATGCCAGGTCATAAAGCCACGTGCTATAAAGCCACGTGCTATATAGATATATCGCTTCATTCAATGTGTGACGATCACCCTGTTTGAAGGGTCAGGAAACCAGGGCTGCAGGAGCCCAGGGTCCTGGCCGTGCTATTCAGCTGCACTGTGTTGACAGTCCGTTCACTGTGGAGATGGACAGGAAATCTCCCGTTTCCTTCCCCTGTGCCTTCTTTCCAGTCCCGTGAGTCACATCCTTTCCTCTCAAGCCTGGAAGTCATGAGAGGTTGGATGGCTCAGAAAGTTTGATTCTGGACTTGCTCTTTGATTTTTTTTAAGTGTTTTCCTCTTAGCGCCATATGTTTCGATGACTACCTGTCTTCCATGGTCAAGTTAACTGATATCCGTGGAGCGCCTGCTCTGTGTTAGGCATTGATTCAAGTGGTAGGTTTGAGCTAGGATTTGAGCTGAACGGCAAGTGCATGTTTAGGACTTGGAGAACAGGAAAAAAATTATTCCCACTGGAACTTAGATTCCCACTTCCAGGAAGATAGAGCTAAATTTGTACTCCTTTTTGGATTGCACCGAGTTTTGTATCCAGTCATTGGCAGGTAAAGTAGTGTGGTATATGGGAAAGAGCGATGGCGTAGGAGCTAGTAGAAGAATGCGGGCATAGGCCTTCATCGTCCCATTCTTCCCCAACCATCTCTGCTCGGCTCTCATTGGGACAGAACCTTGATACTGAGAAGGACCAAATGTCAAGGGGTGCTTCTAATTCAGGAAGGGCAAAGGAGAAAGGAAAAGGCTTTCCTTTATTATATTAAAAGCAAAAACAATTCTTTAATTCATAGAATTAAGATGGCAGGCATCATGCAAAAAAACTTTTCTGAGGTGACCGTACTTACTTCTCCTAAGAATCGTTAAGAGCAAGATATTATTAATTGTATAAAGAGAGGAAGGCAATGAGGCACAGAGAGGTTAAGTAATATGCCGAGCTGTAGTCAGAAGTGGCAGAGTTGAGATGTAGGAGGCTTTGCCAGTGAAAACAAAGGTATTTGCTCTGGAAAGAATTTTGTTAAAGTGGTATTTACTCCTGACAGGTCTAGAGAGAGGTGCACCACTAGGAATCCAAGAGACTGTTTATCACTGACCTTCTCTGGAACCAGCCAGGGGACTTCAGGTCGGAAAGCACCATATTCTCATCTGTTATCTTTGTTGATAGGGTTTAATCAATAACACTGCCCAGGGAGACATAGGAGCCTCTGGCTTTGCTACTTGAAAAAACCCAACACAGTTATTTCCTCACCTTTGGTCAACATGGCATACCATACTCTCTCCATCTAAGTAGGTGAGTAAGCAGTGTGAGTGTGTGTGTGTGTGTGTGTGTGTGTGTGTTGAATTTGTAGCAGTTTATGCACAAAGCTCAAAGCACACCTTGTATTCTTGGCTAAAATTCCTTCCTCCTCATCCAGAAAGGACATTATGTGATTGTTTTAGTCATTCTTTTTCTGAAAGGGCTTTGGGTGGGATACATTCTGGCTGGGGTGTAAGCTCCCACATAGACCACACACCACGGCAGGCTACTGACACCCTCCAGGGGAGCGGGGTCAGAAGAGGGACTTCACCATCACACCTGCTCAGACCCTCTCTCTATACCTGTTCTCAAGATAAACTGAAGCTACACTAGCTTCTGGAAGTTTGAGATTTCATACTTTCTATTGCAACTTAGTTAGTAAAACTCCCCTAACTCACTTTTCCTACAAATTACAAACTCAGTGAGACCAGGATAAACAGCCACCATACCTCCTACCTAAGGAATTCTTGCTGCACCTTCCTAGTATCTAGATTGGGTTTGGTGCTTAAATCAAATGCCCTCCCACCACCTCCACCACTGTTTAAATGTGTACTGCCTAGCTCTGGTTTCTTGGTGCATTTGCCTGTATTGATCATACTATACTGATTTACAGGAACCTGACAGTTATTTTGGGAATTGGTGTTTTTCTAGCTTTTAAAGCACAGACATTTCCGGAGTCCAGTCAGGTTAACTTTTTGTGTGTATGTAATCCATCATCCTTTGGAAGCAAACTCTTTGTGCCATTATTCAACACTTTGGGAGAGAATGCTTTTGAAGAAACATGCCCTTGCTTGTAAAGCCTGGCAGTCAAAAGAGAAGAACCCTTACAGGCAAATTCTTTAAAAAGACAGAGCCCCATGCTTTCACTTCTCTTATTGTCCTGGTCTCCTCTTTCCCCTCTTCCTCCTTCATTCTTTCCTGTTTTCTTTAAAAAAATATATTTTTTATTGATTTTAGAAAGGAAGGGAGAGATAGAGAGAAATAGAAACATCAATGATGAGAGAGAATCATTGACTGGCTGCCTCCTTCACGCCCCACTGGGGATTGAGCCAGCAACCCGGCCATGTGCTCCTGACCAGGAATCGAACCATGACCTTCTGGTTCATAGGTTGACGCTCAACCGCCACCGAGCCATGTCAACTGAGTACTTTCCTTTATTTTCAGTCCATCATATCCATTCTATATATTCTATACCTTCTGTTCTGCTACTCTTCTGGGCCTTACTTCAGTGCATGGATTCTGTCACAAAAGACTAATCAGTCCAATCAAGGAAAATTAAAACTTGACAGAGGCCCAAGTTTTGCCACCCCAAAATGTGACTTTGGAATATCGATTCTATGCTAGTTATTAAGAAACCAAAGACTGAGAAAGAACTTCTGACCTCCCCATTACCTGCTGAAAGGAATACAGATAGTAAAACCTGCCTACAGGAAGGGTGCGTCACCTCAGCATCATAAATAAACTAAAGGTGGCAGACGGGGAGAATCTAGCAGAACCTGACAGCTGAACTTCCCTGGGTCCCCCTGTTTCCTGGTTACCCACCAAGACTTTGTTTATTATGGCGTTTGTTCGTTCTGGTCTACCTGTAAAGTATCTGTCTTCTCTTTGAAATCCCAGATCCCTGACCTCCCCTCCTTTGTCCAAAATGGCGTATGAACCTCAACTGCCCGGCGTATCTGCAGATCTCATATTCTTATGGCGGTCCTACCTGCACGTCCATAGTAAAATTTGGACATGTTCTCCTGTGAATGGGTCTCCTGATTACCAGCCCAGCCGGAAGAACTTAGAAAGGTGGGAGGAAAGTTGCTTTCTTGACTCTCCCAAATCTATCCCATGATCAGATCAGTGACCAGAATCCAGGGTTGTGTTTTTGTTTTAATTTCTCCCAGCATATTTTGGGCGTGAGGTGAGATGGTAGGAGAAGAGAAATAGG
Organism: Vespertilio murinus; assembly: GCA_963924515.1. NCBI lineage: Eukaryota > Metazoa > Chordata > Mammalia > Chiroptera > Vespertilionidae > Vespertilio > Vespertilio murinus. Next base: position 202,547,491 of record OZ004704.1, read on the forward strand.
GAAAGTGAATTTTAAGATCCGTGAACGCAGACGGGAGATATAGTCATCGTTGCACCTTCCATTAAGCCTAATGCAGCACCTTCATTCCACACAGCTTTATCGCATGCCTACAACGTGCAGAATCAATGGTGAGCAGTTTGGGCATTTGCCTCACAAAGTCCTCAGTCTTGTGGGCATGAGAGAAAACTGATTGTTAAAAACTCAAAGAGCCTGGCCGGAGTGGCTCAGTGGTTGAGCATCGGCCTATAAACCAGGAGGTCATGGTTCTATTCCCGGTCAGGGCACATGCCTAGGTTGTGGGCTCAATCCCCACATGCAGGAGGGCATGCAGGAGGCAGCCAATCAATTATTCTCTCTCATCGTTGATGTTTCTATCTATCTCCTTCTCCATTCAGCTCTCTGAAATCAATAAAAATATATTTAATAATAAAAAAAAAAATCCCTCCAAGAAATAGCCGTGGCCAGTGTGGCCCATTGGTTAAGTGTCAGCCCAGGCACTGAGAGGTCACCAGTTTGATTCTTTAAAAAAATATATATATATATATATATATATATATATATATATATATATATTTTATTGATATTTTACAGAGAGGAAGGGAGAGAGATAGAGAGCTAGAAATGTCGATGAGAAACATCAACCAGCTGCCTCCTGCACACCCCCTACCGGGGATGTGCCCGCAACCAATGTACATCCCCTTGACCGGAATCGAACCCGGGACCTTTCAGTCTGCAGACCGCCGCTCTACCACTGAGCCAAACCGGTTTCAGCCAGTTTGATTCTTAATCAAGGTACATGCCCAGGGTTATGGGCTTGATCCCCACTGGGGGGTATGCAGGAGGCAGCCAACTGATGTTTTGCTCTCACATCAGTGTTTCTCTCTTCCTCTCCCTTCCTCTCTCCCTCTAAGATCAATTAAAAAAAAAAAACCATACACACCAAGAAATAGATCATTACAAACTGTGTTGAAAGAAAGAACACCCTTATCAGAAAACATAGGCTGGAAGCCTCATCTAGCCTGGGGGTCATGGTAGGCTTCCTGGAGGAGGAGACACTGAAGCAAAGATCTGAATATGAGTAGGAGTTAAGGGAGTTTCACTTGTAAAACATTCAGCAAAGCACAGGCTTTTCTACTTTGAAATAACTGGAGTGCCACTTTCCGTGTGGGGGGGAGAGGTGTAAAAGAATTCCTAGCAATGTCATCTGAACCTTTCATTTCGCAAGTAATGAGATTAAAATCCCCGCATGAGCTGCACAAGGCCGCTCCCGCTCCCAGCCCACAGCTCTTGGAAGCCGGCTTTGCTGCTCAGTCGCTGGTGGTCCCTCCAGACTAGAAAGGCCGTTTCTGTGGCCAAAACGACTTAAAGGCAATGATGACAGGGCTCTGGAGACATCACGATTGAAGGGAACCCAAGTTTTATCACTCTGAAGCTGCCTTTGGGGATATCGAGTTTAAGATGGTTATTAAGAAACAAGACTCAGGCCGAAACCGGTTTGGTTCAGTGGTAGAGCGTCGGTCTGTGGACTGAAAGGTCCCGGGTTCGATTCCGGTCAAGGGCATGTACATTGGTTGCGGGCACATCCCCGGTAGGGGGTGTGCAAGAGGCAGCTGGTCGATGTTTCTCTCTCATCGACGTTTGTAGCTCTCTATCCCTCCCCCTTCCTCTCTGTAAAATATCAATAAAAATGTATATTTAAAAAAAAAAAAGGAAACAAGACTCAGAAACTTTCCTGCCCAAGAGATTCAGACTGAGAAACCTGCATCAGAAGGAACTCCCAGGATTTCACCTTAGCCTAATTTGAATTAAGTGTGGAAAACTAGAGGATTATGGGCAGGTGCCCCTTCGCCAGGTGCCCGCTGGGTCCCATTGTTTCTGAGTTGCCTACCAACAATTTGCCTGCCATGTTGTGTTCAGCTCTTCCTCAACTGCCTGTAAGTCATCCATTCTCCCTTCTGAAATCTTATACCCAGTCCCCACTCAACCTTTTCTCCTTTGTCCAAAATGTCATATATACCCAAGGTTGCCTCACTATCTTTGTCCTTTTTTTTTTTTTTTTTTTTTACGAGAGAGTGAAAGGCGGGGAGACAAAGAGAAATTTTTATGTGAGAAAGACCCATGGATTGGTTGTCTCCTGCATGTGCCCCAACTAGGGCTGGGTATCGAGTCTGTAACTGAGGTACATACTCTTTTTTTAAAAAAATATATTTTATTGATATTTTACAGAGAGGAAGGGAGAGAGATAGAGAGCTAGAAATGTCGATGAGAGAGAAACATCGACCAGCCGCCTCCTGCACACCCCCTACTGGGGATGTGCCGGCAACCAATGTACATGCCCTTGACCGGAATCGAACCCGGGACCTTTCAGTCCACAGACCGATGCTCTACCACTGAGCCAAACCGGTTTCGGCTGAGGTACATACTCTTGACTGGAATCGAACCCAGATCCTTCAGTCCTTGGGCCAACACTCTACCCACTGAGCCAAACTGGCCAGGTCTGTCTTTGTACTCTTCATGCATATGTGAATTCCCCATGCACATGTATTATAATTTTATTTTCTCTTATTAATCTGTCTCTGTTAATGTAACAGCCCGGCTAGAAGAATTTAGAAGATGAGAAGAAAAGTATAACTTTTTATTTTAGCCCACACAAAATTAAGGGCTTATCCCATATTCAAACATTATGCAGTGGGTTGGAGATAAAAGGCTTTCTTTCTTTTCTTTTCTTTTCTTTTCTTTTCTTTTTTACTTTTGTTTTTTATATTTTATTGACTTTTTACAGAGAGGAAGAGAGAGGAATAGAGAGTTAGAAACATCGATGAGAGAGAAACATAGATCAGCTGCCTCTTGCACACCCCCTATTGGGGATGCGCCCACAACCAGGGTACATGCCCTTGACCAGAATCGAACCCGGGACTCTTGAGTCCACAGGCCGACGCTCTATCCACTGAGCCATACCAGATTTGGCAAAAGTTTTCAAAATTAAACTTTTAATACAGTGCTGCTTCTGAAGAATGGTTCAATATGTTCAAGTATTTTTTTTAATCAAAATGTATTTGTAAACCAAGAACAAAGAGTGAACCAGGCAGATTTCCCCATCTGTGAGCAAAATAAAAACAGCAAGGAGAAGAATATCTGGTGACCATGTGAAAAGTCAACCCAAAGTGTGATCCTGAATGCCCAATGATTTCATCCATTAGCCCAGCAAGCACTACAATCATCCCTGAGCTCTGACCGTCGCCACGCCTGAGACTACACAGGAAGGAGCCCTTAGTAATGGGCTGGGAAGTTTTAAAAAAAATTATTATTGATTTCAGAGAGGAAGGGAGAGGGAGAGAGAGATAGAAACATCAATGATGAGATTCACTGATTGGCTGCCTCCTGCACACACCCTACTGTGGATTGAGCCTGCAACCTGGGCATGTCCCCTTGACCGGAACTGAACCTGAAACCCTTTGGTTCACAGACCGATGCTCTATCTGCTGAGCCAAACCAGCTAGGGCTAGACTGGGCATTTTTGAAGAGCCCGTGCAGCCTCCTGGGAAGTTAATGCCACCAAGCAACTTTTCCCAACAGCTTGCTCATTCTTTTTCCTCCCTTTACGACACTGCTCCACCCAGTAAAAACGAACACCTCCATTGGTCACTCTTGGCTAGCTGTCCTTCCTCCTCTGTAAGCAAGGCAGGTACAGAGTTGATTAGAACTGCTGAATGCAGGGGGAGAAGCCTACATTCTGATCCCTTCTGCATCTCCGCACTTAGAGGTGAACCCGGGCAACAATCCAGGCGCCTAACCATCACTCGATGAAGCAATGGGAGTGAGGGAAAGTTTCCAAGTGCTGCCAGGGGGTGTCTCTCAGAGGAGAGGCCTCGTTAAGAAGGGAGAAAAAAAAAGATGCTATTGAGGAAAGATTAAACCTCTATTCCTTCCCAGCCTCACACCTCTCCAGGGGACAAAAGGTTGGAAATGTCCCTCCAATCAAAACAACATCTCTCTCTGCCTCTCCCCGATTCTCAGCCCCTGCTTTGTGTTGGCTTCTCTGTCTCTGCAAAGAAGCTGCTTTATGGAAACATCGGAGAAAAAACAGTTGTCCCCCAGACAATGGAGTCGCCTGCACACAGGCATTTCCAACGTAGGCAGTGCGGGGCAAAATTCTCAACCTGTTGCTATAGCAGCAGAAAGAATGTGATGTGAACGGAGCAGCTCGGCGAGATCCATATCCAAGTCCCTCCAGCTCCAAGAACATTAACCCTTCACTGCCCTTTCGCAGGGGCAGAGCCCCTGGGGGAATAAAGTCCTAAATTTTTCTTAGGAGCTAGATGATATAGTCTTAGCATTCACTCCTTCATTCACCCAACAGCTATTAATTTAGATTCTGATATGCTGGCTCCTAGGTTTCCAGTGGTAAGCAATGCAGACTTGGCCCTAGGCACTGAGCAAGAGGAGGGGTAGAAGATTAAGTCATTGCTAAAAGAACAATATATTATGTAGCATCAACTTGTTTGGGAGAACCCTGAGGTTTTCAGCAAAGCCATCACTAGAATAGAAACAACCTATCCAAGATAACTAGCTTATTTGTGGTTGTTGTTTTTTTAAATATTTTATTGATTTTTTACAGAGAGGAAGAGAGAGGGATAGTCAGAAACATCGATGAGAGAGAATCATCGATCAGCTGCCTCTTGCACACCCCCCACTGGGGATGTACCCGCAACCAAGGTACATGCCCTTGACCGGAATCGAACCCGGGACCCTTCAGTCCACAGGCCGACGCTCTATCCACTGAGCCAAACCGGTTTGGGCCCAGCTTATTTGTTAATTATAGAGGACCCTTTACATTCGGACCCACTACAATTATTTGCTTGTTTGCATGTGTGAATTTGACAACAAAAACACAATAGAACCGCTGGCTCCACTTATATCATGCCTCCTACAAAGCATCAGTTGAAATGAGCTGTTTAATCAAATCAGTGTCCCACGTGAAATAGAAATAACACTGTTGGTTAGAGAACAATTGCAACCAATTGCTGAACAGTCACCGAGGCAACAGAAATGGCCGGGAGGGCTCAGAAAGTACACAGAAAGAAGCTCAACCACGAGGAGGTCTTCAAAACAGTCCCCACCCCAATTTATTTCCGCGGCCAAGATAGTGAGCTCAGGAAATGCCCCTTAAAAAGCACCTTTAATCCAGTTTACTTCCCCTAACGCTGCGGTGGGGAAATCTCATTAGTACTGAACACCTCGCTGCCAGGCTTCCTCGCTTCCCATGGTGCATAACTACTCGGAGGGCATGGTTTCTTAGCAGAATGAACTCAGCAGGTCATGATAGCCTCATGGGTCTTTTGTGAAAGAAGACAGCATCGGTAAGATTGCCAGAGCAAAGCCGAAACACCAAAAGGACAGGTTGCTCATCTTGATTGGCCAGTGGAGGTGGTCTTGGGGGAGTTACCTACTCCTCTGCACCCCCGTTTCCTCCCAGGTACATTTGATACATCACACGGTCCCAAAGGCACAGAGTCATCGTCAGCAATGCTGACACTAAGCGGTAAACCAGTGGCCTGTCATAAAGCACACCATTATGATCCTCAGTAAAACCCTGCATACCATGGCTTTTACCCCGGAGACTATCTGAGAACCTCAATCATATTTCAGAAAACTGGTTTCTTTTCTTTTTTTTAATATTTTTTATTGATATTTTACAGAGAGGAAGGGAGAGAGATAGAGAGCTAGAAACGTCGATGAGAGAGAAACATCGACCAGCCGCCTCTTGCACACCCCCTACCGGGGATGTGCCCGCAACCAATGTACATGCCCTTGACCGGAATCGAACCCGGGACCCTTCAGTCCGCAGACCGACGCTCTACCACTGAGCCAAACCGGTTTCGGCAGAAAACTGGTTTCTTATCTGAATCAGAGATGTAGGCTCCAAGCCTTTCACAAAACAGATCGGGGAAGGATAGGCCATGAGGGAGGGATGTTCACCAAAATCTCTTTTAACCACAGCGGCGTTGGGCTAGGGTTTGGGAAACGGTCCCAAATGTTTGACCAAATGAAACTTTTTGCCCCAGAAAGAAGTGATGATAGCACAGGGATGTTGCGTAATTTGAAGACTCGACTCTAAACAATGCCCCTCCTGGAAGCGGGCAGTGGGCAACCGAGCCCAGTGACCCATGGTCTTTGCATTGCGGAGGATGGGGTGAGGGTGGAAATGGAGGCATTCTACTGAGATGCCAGTGCCAACAGAACGGTACTCTGAGCCCAGTTTGGGGTACTTGCAGAATTCTTTTCCCTTTAAAATTCCATTGGCTAGATCATAGTAGCTGAGAGTCTGACCCTTCTTGACATGACAAGGAACAGGCTATTTCCATATGATGGACACTTTCTGCCTCTTGGCTATTCTGGGAGCCAGCTATGACTTCACCAGCATTTCTCAACAGGCGAAAGTGAAGCTCCCTCATGTATCCTCTCCCAACATGGAGGCTTACCTTCCCGGCCCTAATGCCTCACCTCTCTCTCGCAGTGTCCATGCCCGGGCCACATGCATGGCTTTGCAGTTAACTCTGCAAATAGAAATTTCCCTGCCCTTTGACCATGGCCTTGGCCATGCAACTTGTTTTGACCGACAGGATGTTAATAGCTTGATGACATCACCAGAAGCTTGAAATGCGCTTGCTCCTGGTGGCTTGTGCTCTTGTGTCTGTACACAGCCATGAGAGCATGCCCAAGCTGACAGCTGGTCCAAGAAGAAGATGAGAGACATGTGGAGGAAACTGCAGGTAAGCCCAGCCAAATCAGCTGGTTCTCCCCACACCAACCTGCCGGCATAGGAGTTCATAAAAGCATATGATTGGATGCCACTGAGAGTTTGTGGTTGTCTGTAAAGCAGCATTTTTGTAGCAACAGCTAACTGGTAGACTCACTATAGTAAAAATTCACCTGCACTTGAAAGGTTAAAACACTGTTTGCTTTGTTTTCTTAACACATTAGTAATGGATCTCTGATCTCTCCCTCCCCCCGCCATAGACTATACAGTCCTCAATGCCCAAGATTTAGTCATGGAGGCCATGAATAAATGTTCTAATTCCCAGGAAACATAATGATAAGAAATACATAGTTCCGGCCATCAATCTGCGCCTGTGGATTTTTTCCCATCTAGGACCAGGTCAAAGTGCTTCAGCCCAAAGGTGATTACTTATGCAGCTGGAAGTGTACCAAGTCAGAAATGAACTCTGAACCACCTCACTGTCGTTAGTACTTAAGTAAAGGTGGAATCATTGCAACTTTTAGGAATGAAAGGGACTGATAAAAACACTGGATTACTGGTTTTCTAGCCAATTACCAGAACTTCCTTTTCTTTAAAAAAAAAAAAAAGAAAGAAAAAAAAAGGTCTTTTTTGATTTTAGAGAGAGAGGAAAGGAGAGGGAAACACTGGTGTGAGAAACATCAACAGACTGTCTCTTGCATGGCCCCAACTGGGGACCAAGCTTGCAACCGGGCATGTGTCCCAGTCCAGAATCTAACCTGTGACCTTCTGGTGCGTGGGATGACACTGAACCAACTGAGCCACCTGGCCAGGGTAATCAATCACCAGGACTTTCTAAATGATAGGTTCCTAGTTCTCATCTATATTTAGTTGACTACTCTGGCACAAGGCCCAGGTGTCTGGGTTGTTAAAAGGTCTCAAAGTAATGCTGATGATCACAAGAATTGCGTCCCCGCAATAGAATCCATCCACCCAGTGCCTGAGTCTCATGCTGAGCTGTGCTAAACATTTATGATGACATCAATAGACCCAGAACTGAAAACAGAAGGACCATCTCCAGGTGACCACATGTACCTATTAATTATTGTTAGCATAACAAACTATTCCAAAACAAGTAGCTTAAAATGATAAGCACTGGTTAAGCTCACAAGTCTGTGGGTCTGGATCAGTCTGTCTGAGCTCCGCTGGGCCCGAGTGTGAGGTCAGCTGGCTGGTCTAGGATTGCCTCACTCACACACCTGTCTGGTATAAGATTGCTGTCACCTGGGTGACAAGGGTCTCTGGGTCACAGCAAGTCCAGGAGTGTCTGTATGGTGACCGGGCTGGATTCTGAGGGAATAGGCAGAAGTATGCGAGGCCTCTTAAGACCTAGGCTGGAGTCCAGTATGATGCATACCTTTACTTCTGCACATTCTACTGGCCAAAGTAAGTTACAAGGCCAAGGTCAGGTTCAGGGGCTGAGGAAACAGACTCTACTTCTTTTTGTTGTTTTTATTGATTTCAGAGAGGAAGAGAGGAGAAATGACAGAAACATCAGTGACAAGAGAGAATCATTGATCGGCTGCCTCCTGAACGCCCACTCCTGGGGAATCGAGCCCTTGACCCAGGCATGTGTCCTGACCAGGAATCAAACTGTGACCTTCTGGTTCACAGGTTGACGCTCAACCACTGAGCCACACCAGCTGGGCCAGACTCTAGCTGATAAAAAGAGCTACAAAGCCATATCACAAGGAACTAGATTCCAAGAGGGGAATTCCTGGAGCCATTCTGACAACCAATTCCTTCCACACCTAATATAATGGGAGAAGAAGATCACTGCAGCCAAATGAGGTTTCTAAGTGTAGGCCAAACTTTTCACTCTAATCTCAAATATTATAAAATCACCAGATTGAAACTGAATCAGCTGTTGCTCATTTCTACTGCCTGCACACAAAAGCAACTTACTTAATCCTCAAGATCTTGGTGTCAAACTAAAGCAAAAGGAATGGGTCTCAGCCCTATTTTATTCATTATTTTATTAATTACTTATTTACTTACTTTTATTAATCCTCACCCAAGGATATTTTTCCATTGATCTTTTTTAAAAAATATATATTTTATTGATTTTTTACAGAGAGGAAAGGAGAAGGATAGAGAGTTAGAAACATCGATGAGAGAGAATCACCGATGAGCTGCCTCCTGCACACCCCCCACTGGGGATGTGCCCGCAACCCAGGTACATGCCCTTGACCGGAATCGAACCCAGGACCCTTTAGTCCGCAGGCTGACGCTCTATCCACTAAGCCAAACCGGTTTTGGCTCCATTGATCTTTTAGAGAAAGTGGAAGGGAGGGGGAAAGACAGAAACAGTGATGTGAGAGAAGCACATCGATTGGTTGCCTCCTGCATGCCGCCCAGGGCCCTGCAGATTGGAGCCTGCAACCGAAGCCTGTGCCCTTGACTGAAATCAAACCCCGGACCCTTCGGGCTGCAGGCTGACAGTCCATTAACTGAGCAAACTGGCCAGGGCTCAGCACTAGTTAATATTATCCTTCGGGGGTTTTAAAGGTGGTGTGGATGACATGCCATCCTCATGGGGACTGTTCAGGGCAAGTGTCTCTGTGATGTCTCTTCCTGGCTTGGGATGTGCCTACAAATGAAATGTGGCCGAGGGGTCAGGGCTGCATCCTCCAAAGGGTCCAAGGAGGAGCACCGAGGTGTAGTAAGAAATATTACAGGAAAAAGATAACATCCCAGACCAGCAAAGGCCCGAGGACAGGAACCTGGAGCTCACTGAAGATTGCAGGCTGGGCTAATGATACTTTAGCCGCCGGCTGTGCCTAAGCCCTCTTCACTTTATATCCCTGGCTCGCTCATCCTTGTCCCGACTGCGACCACTTAGGAAAGGCACTAAAACTGCGGTGGCTGAACTCACAGCTATAGTTATTACAGCATCCCAACAACCAGGGTGCTGCTGCTTTCTGGTTTTAAAAAAAAATCACCGTGACCTTTTGGTTAGCTCCACTCAATTCTCTAAACACCTACTTGTGAGGTCTGGGACAGCAGGGGGTGGTAGAGAAACGAATCCCAGAAAGCACAGGATGACTGAGAAGCAGCAGAGGCCGGGCTGGGGTACAGAGTGGGGGGAGAAAGAAAGTATATGCTGCTCAAAGGAAGGTTGTTGAAAGTTCCCAGTTTGGTTACCATTTGTAAGGCCAGCTTTCAGTCTGCCTGGTGGGGTCACTGCTTAAAAGACTGAACAGAAGGAGTGCATGAACACACGATGAAGGGAAAAGAAATGCCGGGTTCACCATGAAGATGCCTCAGAAACGCCAGATTCAAGCAGAAACCGCACTCGTTTAGTATATGAAGAAACCCTAGGGAATTCTGAAACTGTGCAGAACAGGCCATCATGGCAAACACTGCTGCTCAGCCAGTGTGGCTCAGTGGTTGAGCATCGACCTATGAACCAGGAGGTCAGGGCCCAATTCCCGGTCAGGGCACATGAGAGGATTAGGGCTTAATCCCCAGTAGGGCGTGTGCAGGAGGTGGCCAATAGATGTCTATCTCATCTATTCCTCTCCTTTCCTCTATCTCTAAAATCAATATAAACATACTTTTTAAAAATAGCCAACACTGATTCTGTCCCTGAGCTCTGACTCTGGGAGAGCAGTGGGTTTGGAAGGGATAACGATGTTCCCATACACCAATGCATAGTATCCGAAGTGCACATGCTACGGGGGCCGGACGGTTACCAGTACTGGTATGCCCATGGGTGGCTTGGAGTGGCATCAATTTGATTTTCAATCACAACTGAAAAGAGCCACAAATTTAAACCTCGAATCTCCAGTAAAAATCATCATAATTGTTCCCACTCCCTTCTTGCTCACTCAGCAACAAAATAAGTGGCATTCGCTGAAACCGGTTTGGCTCAGTGGTTAGAGCATCGGCCTGCGGACTGAAAGGTCCCGGATTCGATTCCGGTCAGGGGCACGTACATTGGTTGCAGGCACATCCCCGGTAGGGGTTGTGCAGGAGGCAGCTGGTCGATGTTTCTCTCACATCGACGTTTCTAGCTCTCTATCTCTCTCCCTTCCCCTCTGTGAAATATCAATAAAATATATATTAAAAAAATAAATAAGTGGCATTCTTGGGTCCCCTTCTAAAGAGCTGGCTGATTGGTCACTCTGTGCTTTCCATTTATTAGCCAAAGGGAAACCTAAGCTCTAAGGAAGCAGACTACTGGCATCATTATCACAGAAACACTGTAATGGCAACGACAAAGAGTTATTGATTTCAACAAGAAAGCATACTATACTTTCCTAAAACTTAGCGGAGGGGTATGCACTCTAAGAAGCGGATTTGCACCCTGCCTGTGCCCTTCCCACCTTCTCTTGGCACACCAATTTTTAGGGCCGTTGTCTTTTGCTGGTCTAAAAGCCTACAGACGGTAAGTGTAGGTTGCTCCTAACAGAGAATCCTTAAGTTGCCCACGCAGCGGTGCCAAGAAAGAAACTGCGGCATCCGGAGAGAAACCTGGGCACGGGCCAAACTCCCACATGTGTCACGGGAGTGGCTCTGGCTTGGGCAGCTCCCTGCACCGTGCTCCCATAAAACCCCTCAGCTAGCATCTTCTCCCTCTAATGTCATCAGGACGTAATTCCTCTAGTCTGTTCAAAGAACGGGGCGTCTCAGATGGACTACGCACGCAGTACAGTGTCAGATTAGCGTTATCACAGCCTTCTTCTTGAGCTCTCCCCGGGTCTGAAAGTTTGGGCTTGACCACCAACAGAGACAGTAGCCGTATTTCTGCCATGCCCATGCAATCCCTAGCCTGTTTGGAATAAGTTATATTCCTTCATCTGCCCATTCAATCCAACAGTTTGAGTTTATTTCTTAAAAATAATTTTTATTGATTTCAGAGAGGGAGAGAGACATAAAACATCTATGATGACAGAGAATAATTTATCTGATGCCTACTGCACACCCTCCCCCCCAACCCCCCAACCACAACCTGGGCATGTGCCTTGACCGGGAATTGAACCGTAACCTCTTGGCAATAATTTGTGTTTAGAGTAAGTTGTATTGCTTCTATGCCCACGCAATCCGTAGCCTGCGTTTGGAATACATATTGACATCAGAAGCCTGTTAACAATGCAGCGCTTGATGGCTGTGAATTGCTCTCTCACCCGCAGCGGTTGAAGGAGAGGGTCTGGCAACAGCCCCCCACGACAAGCCTGCCCCCCAGCCTCCTCCATGCGCCTTCCGACCCTCCCCTCAAAGGATTCTCGACACACCACACAAAGATCTCTGTTTTCTCCCTTAAATCCCACATGAATCCCACACTGAGCATTCGTTTTCCTCACAGAGCACCACAGATTTAATTCAATGCTTCCATGTTCATCTATATTTAATTAGACCAACGTCTCTTTAAACTCTTTGACTCGGGCCCTTCCGCTGGCATCCTCCATTCCACGCGAAAATCTTTTAAAAAGGGTTTTCCGTGTGCTTGGTTTGTTTTGTGTTGAGGCAAAACGCCATCGTGATCTATATTAAAGCTCTGATAACAACTTAAGCTGCTTTTCAGCTGGTCAGAGGTGCTCATAAAATGCCCACAACCCTTAGCACTTTTCATTCTTCCAAACGTATCTGATAAGCAACGCAGTCTTTAATGTCTTTCCTCCTTACAGGGCCCAAAGGGTAAGTTGTACTAACCAGAGGTAATTAGTACATTCAGCTTGGTTTCAAGGCCAGGCTATCAGGTTACAAGTTCTAATAAATCCTGCTGGGGGAAAAAGACACTTCTTTGTCTTGGGAATGACTGAGATCTAAGGCATCAGCCACCCCAAACCCTTCAGTTCCATCAGAAACTCTCCCGTCTAAACACAATGGAGAAGAAAAGCCAAACCCCAAAGCAGAGGGAATGAATGGAGTGGTCCCTCTGCTAGCAGGCAGCCTTACCATCGGGAGTGGAGGTCCCCGCTGGACCCTCTGGACCCTCGCGCGGGCTCTGGCTCCTCCTGGAGCGGGGTGAGGGTGGCGAGGGGTCCCGGACGTGGGTGCGGGCAGAGGTATGCTCCGTGCATGCCTGAACAGGACTCACCGCCGGCTGCCTGCCTGTCTGCCACTCCGTCCTCTCGTCTGGGTGGGAAGGGCCAAGATGAGGAAAAAAAAAAAAGAAAGTGCAGGTTACTCACTGGCCTTCCCAGGCGGGCGGCACACCCAGGAGGAGGGAGAGGCAGACGGGAGCTTCCTCAGAGGCAGGGCTGGAGCAATCTTGCTTCTGACTCCTTTTGTTGATACTTCCTGAACTTTAAACAACCTGCTCGGGCACGGGCACTTGGGGGAGGCAAATAGCGCTGGAGTAATTAGATTCCGGGGCTTAATGCAAAGGTTACTCTGGAAAGGCGATGCGTTAGCACACACACTCTCAGCTGTAACTCCGAAACTGGTCTCCGCTGTGCTCGAGCTTGGGGCAGGGGCTTGGGATGGCCTGGAGCGGGCAGAGCTGGAAGGGATTCAGACACTAAATGTCGCTGTCTTCCGGGCTGTGAATTGTAGAGAAACAGGACTGTTTGCCTTGCGTGAGAAGCACATTCTTGAAACAGGTATCTGAAAATCAAGAGTTTAGAAATGGATTCCCATTGAAAATGAAAGAAGAAAAAAAAAAAAGACTCTTGCCATCTGATAGCCTGGCCTTTGATAAAGAATAAAATGAAGCTTTGCATCAGTGGAGGGACCGGGGGTGATTTGTTTCGGTAAGCGTAGCGTTCGAACACAGAGGCATGGCAGTGTTATCACAGAAGGAGATGGACCACTGGAGCGGAGGGTAATGGACTGGAGTATTTAGTTATTTGGGGGGTGTTTGTCCCCTGGCCTGCCCTCAGTGTAGCATAATCTCCATGTCCCATGCCTTTGCTTCCTCTTCTCACACTCCCAAGGACCATCCATCCAGAAAGAAGTCCACACGGGGCACAAATAGCGCAGCCCCGCCCTGATGTGCGCACAAGTTTGAAAGACAAGCAGGCTCTCCTGCGGCCGGGAGTGGGGACGGAGCAGCATTGATTGGCCAGCGGCCCCCGAGGCAGGGCCCGGGCCCAGTTCTGCCCTGGAGGCTCCAGTGGAACCACAGGTGGCAGTTCCAGCGTCCTAGTCTCTGCAGTGAGCGGAGAGACCTTCCTCCGGAGGCTCCGATGGAAGATCAGCTGAAAGGAGGCTGTAGAATATTTATAAATGGCAGAGTACCGCACACATAGCAGGTAGTGACCGGCTCCTGCCTCTCAAGACATGCGGGCCGGAGCCCGAGGACTGCGTTAACAGAGGAACCGGGTCATCTCTGCCGTTCACGATCCCAGTCTTGGCCGGCTCAGCCGCTGCTCCCAGAATGGGTCCATCAGGACACTGACTAGTTCGAGAGCACTGTTCCAGGAGGAAACGGACCAGCTTATTCTCGTGGATGTTTTAACCTGCTCTTCCTCTCCCCGCCCCCTCCCCTCAGCCTCTCCCCACGAACCCCCTTTGGACACAGACCTTTCCCTCCATTCCTCTTGCCCTATCAGACCTTCTGAACTACTTCCTGTTCACATATTTATGAAACTAATTTCAAACTTTGGTTATGGAAAATTTCAAATGCATATAAAAGTGACAGACAGGTGTAACAAAGCTCCAGGTACACATCACCAGCTTCCACAGTGAGCAATTCAATCAAACCTTATTTCACCTCTAGCCCTACCCACTAGGGAATATTTTGAAGCAAATTCTCAGTATCACACCATTTTATCCATAAACATTTTTACATGCATCTCTAAAGGATAAGGACTCTGCTTATAGACAAAACCAAAATGAACTATAATTACTTAAATCTTATCTAATATCCAGTCAGTATAAAATTTTCCCCAAATACCTCAAAAAAAAATTTTGTATTCTATTCAAATCAATCCTGAAATTAATTGATAAATGTTGCCTTTGCTCATCTAAAGGTTCTTTCCCCAGCTTTAGTTTTTCCTTGCAATTTATTTCTTAATAACTTGATTCTTTTGTTATATAGCTTGTCCCATAATCCACATTTTAACGATGGCATGATTTATTATGAATTCACTAGGGGCCCGTTGCAGGAAGATTCCTCCAAGCAGCTACCGCGGCCATACGTGTGCACACATCGCTGCCGCTGCCCACCCACTCGCCCCACCCTGCCCATGCTTTCTCTCTTGTAGCTGCCTTGCTTTCCGCTTTTCCTCCCTCTTCCTTCTATGCTGTCTTCAGTCTTCACTCCTCTGACCTCCCTCAGTGTATGCAAATTAATCACCATCTTTGTTGGGTTGATTTGCATACTTGCTCTGATTGGCTATGGGCGTAGCAAAGGTACGGTCAATTAGCATTTTTCTCTTTTATTAGTTTAGCTAGTAAGATCTGGAGATTAGATCAAATTCAGATTTGAGTTTTGAGTAGAATAGTAGTTGACAGGTGGTTTTCCTTGAGGAGGCAACTCATACTTGACTATCTCTAGTTTTGTGACTTAGCAGCCAACTAATAGTCAGTGCTTAGGTACCACTCCATGGAGACTAGAAAATGGTCATATCCCCCCATTACTTCTTCATTTATTAATCAGAGTGCTATTATGATTAAAGGTTTTACATTTGCCTAAATGAAAGCATATATTTTCCATTTATGTTTTTGGCCACAAGGAGTTTTGGTAGATGATAGATATCATCAGCTCCTTATTATCTACATATTTCATTAAAAATCTATTATACAAAAAGATGATTTGGTTTCATTAAAACACACACACACACAACACAACACAACAAAACAAAACAAAACAAAAAACACTATGCCATTAGATTTCTGGGAGAAAAGCAAAGAAACATTATTCAAACATTAATCAAAGATGGAGCAGGACTGGTCCACAGTACATCATTCACATTCAACCTTGATTCTGTATTCTGTCACTTGCGAGCTCTGTGACTTTGGTAAAAGTTTTTAACATTTTTACCCCTAGTTTTCTCTATAAAAATGGGGATAATAACACTTACCTTATAGCTTTTGTAAGGATTCATGATAAATTATGCAAAGAACATTTTTTGGTGTCCAAAAAAATAGTAGATTCTCAATAAATTGGTAGTTACTACAAGTTCAACCACTGTTTCTCCCATACCCACCTATCACAGTGCCTTGCAAACAATAAATGTTAGGTGAATAAGCATAGGGCCAATTAGCTTTACATTGTCCCAAGCCAATGATGGCTTTAATATTTCAAGATGCTGGGGATATAAAAATAAACAAAACTTAAGTATCTGCTCATGAATCTACACTTAATTATAAGTAGGAATTTAAAAGCCCTGCCCTCTAATGTAGCATAATTTTTAAAATGCATCTTTATTGTGGAAAGTATTACAGATGTCTCCCTCCCCGCCCCCTGCCCACGTTGATGCCCTTCACCCCGCTCCCACTCTCTCCCCAGGCCTTCACCACACTATGGTCTGTGTCCATGGGTTATGCATATATGAATATAAGTTCTTTGGCTAATCTTTTCATGCCCTCCCCTTCCCTCTGAAATACGTCAGTCTGTTGGATGAAAAAGCTCATTATTTGCTCCTGAGTTAATTAGCTATTTTGAAAACAGTACTGTTGGTAACCCGCAGGATTAGGGCAAGTGAGGGATGTAGGATCAACTCAATTACATCACCAGAGACCTGAGAATACATCCATCTTCTCCAAAAGAAAACTAAATCAGTGCTGTTACTACATGTGACGTGGCCTGAGGTGCATCCAGGGCTCACCTACTGCAGTGGGGTGAGCTATTACCCCCACCCCCAACCCCACCCCCACCCCGAAAGACAGGCTGACGTCCTTATCAGAGCCTATGACTATGACCCTTTTTTTGGAGTCTTTGCAAATGCACTGTAGTTCAGATGGGCTCATACTGGATCAGAGTGAGCTCTAAATCCAACCACTGGTGTCCTGGGAAGAAGGGACAGGGAGACACAGATACGCAGAGAAGAAGAGAGTGAAAATGGAGTCAGAGATGGGAATTGTGCTGCCATAAACCAAAAGATGCCAATGATTGCCAGTAAATCCCTAGAAGAGGAGGGGATAGATTCTAGCCTCCAAAGCTATGCGAGAAGCAATCTCTCTTGTTTCAGGCCACCCAGTTTGCGGAACGTGTTACAACAGCCCCAGGAAACTGAAGCATCCAGGGAACCCAGAGCAGAGGTAGGGGCCAATCAGCCTTCCTGCAGCTCAACTGCTTGGTGGGAAAGAGGAAAGGAGGAGGCAGACCTAGACAGGGGAAGCTGAATCAGCTTTCATCCGTCTGACACCAGCTAGGCCTGGGACTGACTCCTCAAAGCTGGGCAAGTCCCAGCAGGAGAGCCCGCCTCACCTGAACGGCAGGGAAGCAGGAGGCTCAGACTTGTTTGGCACCGAGGCCTTTGAAGTGAGATCTCTGTGGAATGTGGCAGGGATTGGGGGGGGGGGGGTGGCGGGGGAGGGAGGGGCAGGATGACACTTCAACATCCTCTTCCCTGGGCGTAAAGGAGAAACTTGAACACCATCCAGGCACAGTGGGGAAAGCAATCCATGCCGGGCACCCCTCTCTCCACCCTTATTGTGTCTCTGGAAGGCTCGGTGGTCTATGGAGAAGCTTCTAAGCAGTCCCCTAGTTGCCTAACTGTACTGAGCCTATACCCCCTCCCACTGAGAAGTCAGTGCACTAATGCAGCAGAGAACTGGGATCCAAGAGCTGCTGGTGTGCCCTAACTGGTTTGGCTCAGCGGATAGAGTGTCGGCCTGCAGACTGAAGGGTTCCAGGTTCGATTCCAGTCAAGGACATGTACCTTGGTTGCGGGCACATCCCCAGTAGGGGGTGTGCAAGAGGCAGCTGGTTGATGGGTCTCTCTCATCAATGTTTCTAACTCCATCCCTGTCCCTTCCCTCTATAAGAAAAATCAATAAAAAATATTAAATAAATTTTTAAAAAGCTGCTGGTGTGGCACCCTTTATAAAGCCGGTGTCTGGATATTTCTAACAGTAATGGTGCTGGCCTCACATTCATGGAACCCCCTTTGGGTAGCAGGCACTGGGCTGGACACTGGAGAGACTAAGAATGAGCTCTCGTCTTTGATGAATTACGTGGGGCAGCGATGTGGGATTAGACGTGGCTTTTACTTCTCCTTCTTAAAATGTCTTTTAATGTTCAAATAATGTTTCATACTGGAAGGCTTAAATTTAAAACTCTGATAAGATTTTTTTAAAGATATGGGGAAAGCTGCCACGTGCATCTATTTGTTCGTTTGTTTGTTTATTTTCCACTGGGTAACCCACTTCAGTGCCTGCTGCCGAGGGCCAGGGGCCAGGCGATACAGTTCAAGGCCACCGTTTGCTCAGGCGTGGGGCACTGTGAGGCCCCGGGGGCCGGACCTGCCCTAAATTGCACTTATTTTAGACTAACAACATTGCTCACCATGGCACCAGGTACCGAGGGAGACCGTGCCCGCCCTCTCATTTATCTTCGCCCACACTGCACTCCAACAATGGGCCACTAGGACATGGCTAATTATGTCGGGTATGCTGGTTTTATTTTCCCAGATTAGCTCCCCTGGGGCAGGAAGTGCCTCCTTTCACACCATCTGTCAGCCCCCATTCAAAACCCACCTCGCCCCAAGACTGGCTGGCCTTACAGGCAGAACTATGCAATGTTCCTCTCTCTCTATCTTTCTGGAAAGCAAGCCATCACAAGCTGCCTAATGGTTATCTTAGGGCAAGGAAGGAAGCGGAAGAGACGATGATTAAGGGTCTGCTTCATCATTTCCTATCGGTTCACCCTGGAATGGCACCGCCAAGACTGCAGGGCAAAGCCTGCACCTGCGGCCAAGATCCATGGGGAGGCGCCGGCACCTGGGAGCAGACGGGAGCGTGCTGCGCCTGGCAGGTGGATGCCACCAGAATTCCACTGTCCCTGCCTGACTGCCACGGGTGCTTTGGGTACACGCTGGGAGCAACAAGGGGAATTTGACGCCATTTGCCTTTGGAATGCGGATAGACACTGTCAGACACTGTGCTAACTTCTTTATAGCTGCTCTTCCATTGATTCTACTCAGAGGCTCTAGCGGTAGCACTAGCCCTGTTTCAGTGGTGGGGAAACTGCCTCGAAAAGACAGAGGTAGGATTGAATCTCATGTCTTGTTGACTCAGCACAGACTCTCTGCATGACCACAGTTCAACACAATTGGGAGGGAGGGGAGAGAGAGAGAGAGAGAGAGAGAGAGCGAGCTCAAGCAAAATGGCTAATTCTTAGCCATTTCTCTCCCAGAGCTGCAGCCATTGCTCACCGATATAGGCAACGTTGTTTTTTGTTTGTTTTTTTAAATATATTTTATTGATATTTTATAGAGAGGAAGGGAGAGAGACAGAGAGCCAGAAATGTTGATGAGAGAGAAACATTGACCAGCTGCCTCTTGCACACCGCCCACTGGGGATGTGCCCGCAACCAAGGTACATGCCCTTGACCGGAATCGAACCTGGGACCTTTCAGTCCACAGACCGACGCTCCACCACTGAGCCAAACGGTTTTGGCTAGGCAACGAGTTTTGATGAAGACCCTCAAATGATTGGACGAGGCCAGCCTCTGTGCCTACCGGTAGCCTTGGACAGAAGAGAAAAAGAGAACTCCCTTGAGGCCACCAAACGAGGCTCCAAAGCTGCACTCCCCTCCTCTTGGTGCAGAGCAGCTAGCTGGGGTTGGAGCCTGGAAACCAAACAAAAGGCCCCCAGGAGCCACCTCCTAGCCTCACCACGCCAGACACTGGGAAGGGGAAGGAGCCCCGCCCGCCCCCATTCCTCGGCAGACCAGTCAAGATCTGGCCTGTCCTCTCCCAGGGAGCAGGGGCCGAGGCTGGCCGGCTCATTTTTCTTCTCCACACGGCAGACCCGCCTTTGAAACAAAGTAGGCAATAAAATGGGTCATAAACATGGCTATGGGGTTATAGCCCCCTTAGAGCCCACAGGCCTGACAAAACCAAACTCCCAAGTTCCTGGGTGTCACCACAGGTGGGGGAGGCTGGTGGAGGCCACGCTCTGGCTGTGTGGCTGCCCCTGGCGGCTCTCTGTAGGCCAGATCCTCCCTGGCCCCAAAGTTATAGTCTTCTCTGCAAATGAGGATACCCAGCTGGCTTTACAGATTTGGGGTGACTCTGAAAAAAAGTCACATTCACATACTTTAAGATGTTCAAGTATATAGCACATACATGACCCAAAAAATGCACTTTGAATACATCATAACTAAGCACTAGTTTTGAAAATTAGCACAGAAAACTGAACCGCTTACCTTGTTAGACTTATTTTATTTATGCTTTTTAAAATGTCTCTTTTGGGGATAGAAATTCCAGGGAAGCAGTCATCGTTACACAGATATTAAAAATATTTTACTGTTGAGGTCGCCAAATGGGCTTGAGTCTATTAAACCTACTTCAGTGCCTTGAAATGATGTTGTCATCTCTGTAGAACCAGCTGAACTGCAAACTGTTCAAGTAAAGAGTTTTCCAGTAAATTGTCTTTGGACTAAATATGTTTAGCTCTTTTTTTTCTTCTTTTTTAAAATTCTCGGCCAAGGATAATATGTTTCTTATTGATTGAGAGAGAATCATCGATGTGAGAGAAACATTGATTGGCTGCCTCCCATACACAGCCCGACCAGGGATGTAACCCATAACCTAGGCATGTGCCCTGACCAGGAATCGAACCCGCAACCCTTTTAGTGCACTTTGCAATGTTCCAACCCACTGAGCCACCTGGCCAGGGCTAGCTCCTCTCAAATAGGGAAGAAATTGTCATATGGAAAAAAGATTAGATTTATTCTTTATGTATCCAAGATATGGTGAAAACAATTGTTATTACTATTTTCCTGGAAGGGCTGACATCTTAGTAAGCACATCCATAATATCAAGCAGTTTTCTAAGAGCATTACATATATTTTTATTCATCTTTACAACTCTGTGGAATTATTACTACGATTGTTCTGGTTTTGTAGCTGAGGATCCTGAAGCTCAGAAAAGGTGAGTGCCTTGTGCAAGGTCAAGAGGCTGAAGATTAGAGAGGCCGCTGCTCAAGCTGGGCAGCTGCCCAAGGACCCATGGGTGACGGTAACACTGCCTCCCAAACAGCGCTCCTTCAAACCGAGAGGTCTTGGGTTCAATTCCCAGTCAAGGGCACATACCTCAGTTGCAGGTTTAATCCCGGTGTGTGTGGGAGGCAACAAATTGATATTTCGCTCTCGCTCTCGCTCTCGCTCTCTCCCCCGCTCCCTTCCACTCTGCACTCTGGCTGAAAATCAATGGGGAAAAATATCCTTGGGTGATGATTAAAAGAAAAAAAGGAAAGGAAAAGTGGAATGAGGACAGCTCCGCAAGGAAAGGAGATCATGCCGGTCCTTCCAAAGTTCAGGAAACTAGGGCCACAGAGAGGAGAGGAGAACACGGGCTATTTTAGGACAAGGATTTATAAGAGGCTGAATGTAAAGGTAGAGAAGGTAGAACTACTTTCTCACCACCTACAAAGGTTTGAAAGATATAAGATGGCTCAGGATGGAGTGAGTGAATGAACCAGTGAGTGAGGCAGAGGGGCTGTGACCGCCGATGGATGGCCAGCGATAGCAGGGCTGAGGGAGGCCATGGGTCAGAGGGAGAGGGGCTACATCAGTGACCGGAAAGGAGGTGGCTGCTGGAATTTTCCCAAGCTTTCAAGTCCTAGTCCCAATGGTCTAACTGAAATATTAGGTAAGAATGTGAAAATCATGTGAGCCTGAGAGGAGACAATGTATATAAAAGTATCTGATGGTGCCTGGCAGTTATAGTTGCTCAATAACGTTAGGTTGAAACTGAGTATTATTTTTTATTTGTTTGGGTGTATTTCTATATCTATATCTATATCTATATCATATATATATGTTAATTGATTTCAGAGAGGAAAGAAGAGGGAGAAAGAGAGAGAAACATCAATAATGAGAGAGAATTATTGATGGGCTGCCTCCTGCATGCCTCCCACTGGATATCCAGTCCGCAACCCAGGCATGTGCCCTTGACTGGGATCAAACCCAAGACCCTTCACTCCGCAGACCAATGCTCTACACACCAAGCCAGACCAACTAGGGCTGAAATGGAAGTGGAGTCGCATGAACCTTGAGAAATTTTCTCCTTACTGTGTTGTCTTTTGTTTTACAGCCAAATATTTACTGTCTACTATGGCAGCCAACGTGTCTGAGATCATTTAATATGAACCAGACACTGTCATGGCTTTCGCCCTCAGGGCCCAGCCACAGATACAGAGTGGTGGCTACTCAATGATTCGGCAGATGATTACTGAGCACCCGCTACGCTGTGTTCCGGGCAGTTGGTGACACACTAGTGCCAATCAGCAAGTCCTGTGCACATGGGGTTTCTGTGGCCAATCAGTGAACGCACACTCGGGAACAGACTGCTGTTACCAAGTGGGGTAAGTGCCCTGGAGAACAATGAAGCAGGTTAGAGAGACAGAGAGTCAAGTGGGCACAGGCGGCCCCGTGCTAGATGGGTCGATCTGGGAAGGCATCTGTGAGGAGGTGACAGGTGGGCGGTGAGGGAAGGCCTTCCGGTGGGGAGGAATAAACAGCAAGAGAAAGAGCCCCGAGGCAAAGAACAGCAAGTGGCAGCGGAGCATGCACCGCCATTTCCCACCTGCCACCGGAGTGGAGGAGGCTCTGAGGACGCAGAGTCGCTCAGCGCCCTGCCACCACCCTGCACTCACACTGGGTGAATGAGAACGAACTTGAACTTGAAATGGCGGAGCTGTCACAGCAGTAAGCCTCCTGGGTAAGGCTATTACATACATGGTTTACATATAATTAATAGGTATTAATACATAACATAAAGCGCATTATATGATATTAATCTTTAATGTGCGTTATATAATACCCATTAATATATGAATTGGTGTATTAACATCCCTAGCACCAATATTAATTTTTGGCAGCAGAAGAAAGGGCAAATCACTGGCACTTAATCCGCCTTCATTTCCTCCTTTGTGAGAAGGGAGGACATTGTTCTGCTTACGGTACAGGCTGTAATGGAGAATGAATAAAAGTATGCATTTGAAAGCTGGCTGAGAACAAGTGTGTTTTTCACCTGAAGTACAATGATCAAAATTGCTGTTCCACATGTCTGCATCAATTTCCTTAGGCCAAGCCCATGGCTTTCCTCTCGGTAAGGACCAGGTGGTTTTTCTCTGTTCCCAGTCAGAAAGAACTCACCCCGAGTCCCAGCATCTGCCTCTGAGTTGCTCTGATCGGAACAGACAGGACCTGACAAGCATTTGCTGGGACAGTTCTTTTTGGCACGAGATGGGGGATGGATGGGTGGTGGATACATTAAAATGTACATTCAAAGGCAATGGATACGTTTTTAAAAATAAAGATATAAGTTCTTTGTGTTAAATACTTTTTTTAATGTTTTCTCACTTTATGTTTATTTTTCTCAAGATGTGGTCCTGAATTCTATTTCCGGGGGGGTCAAGGGGAGGGAAGCCAGACAGATGTGCTGATGACCCACCCCGTCCCCACAGGGAAACTGGCGGTTCAGCTGCAGTGAGAGCAGCCGGTGTGTGAATCCGCTCACACGCAGCCCCGGGCAGCTCCTGGGATTCCTTCTGCTCTCTTCTGGGCAGCGCCATCATGCATTCAATAATAATATCCTAGCCACCCTATGTTTAAAGTGGGTGAGGTCAGACGCTTCCAATGAATGTCACCTCTTCCTTTCAGATTGAATGCCATCGATCTAAATAAATTATGCCACGGGACCAGATAACGCCAGCGTCTCGGTGGCTGGCAATGACAAGATTTCCTTCTCCCGTTACATCCCCGGAGAGTTAGCGCCGGCGCCGGTCTGCATCACTCCGGGCCCAGGCTGAGGGAGGAACCCTGCCCAGGACATCCGTCCCCAGTCTGGTGGGCCTGCCCTAAGCTCCAGGGGTCGGCTTGCATGATGTACGTCTAAGTATTTACAAGCGTAGGCCAAGCTAAAAACTGTGAAGTAAAGTGTGCCCTCCCCTCCTTGGCCAATATATGTTCATAACAACCCAGAAGGTTAAAATGGTATTGCAGCCGTGCATCCCAGGGGGCTGTGTGCCCCGGGTGAGCCGTGTGTCCCAGGGAAGCAGTGGGACCCGGGGGGAGGGGCGGTGAGAACCAGAGGAGGAGCGGACTCTATTCGTGTGGTCCTGAGATAGCTCCGGGCAGAAACATCCCCGTGCAGGGAGAAGTGGCCCCCGGCCTGAGGCTGGCTCTCTTTCCACCCCCCCTCCCCCCCACCCCCCACCCCCGCTCCATCCCGCACTGGGAAGCCTTCATGTCCACCATCCAAGCTCAGTTCCCAGCCCCGCAGTGTGGGCTGCGCTCAAATGCATACATTCAGGAGGGCCGGGAAGCAGGCTGCGCAGTCTGTGCAGGCGACTCTGGAGATCTGGGTACGTGGACGGGGATCCAGGAGTGAGGAGAGGGGGTGCAGGAAGCCAGAGGAGCACCTGGACAGGGTCCAAGCAGGGGTCTGAGGGCAGCAGGCGGGCGGTATGGGTGACGGAGACAAAGGGGGAAAGGCCTGCGGTGGAAACACATGGAAACTGACGCCGGGAAGTGCCACTTCCATCTGCTTGTCGCTGGCCCGACAGTGAGTCACACAGCCAGCCCTGATGTGCACGGGGCAGGGATATCACCCCGCTGTCTGGGGGCCTGCGGCACTGGGAGAGACGGTGAATATTCTGATTGGTGATAGGATCTTCTTTCCTCGGACACCAGTACCGAGGGTGGGAGGAAGGAGGGGGAGATCCAGGGGTGGGAAACACAGATTACGAGCCCACAACCGGCTGCTTTTGACATGCAGTAAAACGACACGGTCAGTGCCTGGCAAAGAGCAGGCGCTCCGTGGCAGGTGGGGGGACCGGACTGAAATATGACAGTATGGAAAATGCCCCGCCATCCCAGCATCCTCTGCGGGAAGAGGACAATTACTTGGCAAAGGGAAAAACAGTAAGTCTCCCGGGATACATTCTGGCTCACACTAATAATGTGTCGCTTGAGGCGACCAATTTGTACAAACAAAGCAATCGTGAAGAGGAGGGGGGGGAGGCAATTTGTGAAAGTGAGCCCGGCAGTTGCTGCCCTCTCCCACCCAGTCCCCCTCCCCCGTCTCCTGGGGAAAAACTGTCCCCCTGATTCCAGTTCTGCAGAAAGAGACCTCAGACACAAGTGGTTCCGCAAAGCACATCCAGTAAGCTCACCCTTCAGCCAATGGAAACGGAGAGAACGAAGACGCTGCCTTTCTGTAAAGGTGGGTTATACAAACTGGCCAAGGACATAAAATAGAACCTCTACTGGGTTTGATTTAGCTCTTTTTTCACAACTTTAAAAATTTTTCTTCCCATAGACTAAATCCTAACTCTAAAACATGAAAACTACATTATATTGCTCTCATC
This sequence comes from Vespertilio murinus, assembly GCA_963924515.1. Lineage (NCBI taxonomy): Eukaryota > Metazoa > Chordata > Mammalia > Chiroptera > Vespertilionidae > Vespertilio > Vespertilio murinus. Next base: position 202,572,725 of record OZ004704.1, read on the forward strand.
CTAATGGCTACTAATAATATTCCAGGACTTCGTGTGCCAGGTCTCACAGAACCCTGGAAACAAACGTGCAAACCGAATCCGGTTTGGCTCAGTGGACAGAGCATCGGTCTGTGACTGGAAGGTCCCGAGTTCGATTCCGGTCAAGGGCATGTACCTTGGTTGTGGGCACATCCCCGGTGGGGGGTGTGCAGGAGGTAGCTGATCAATGTCTCTCTCTCATCGATGTTTCTAGCTCTCTATCCCTCTCTCTTCCTCTCTGCAAAAAATCAATAAAAAATATATTTTAAAAACACACACACAAAAAAAAAAACATGCAAGCTCAGGATAATCCTTATTATTTCCGTTCTACAGTTGAGGAAACTAAAGGTCGTTGAGGTTAAATGATTTGCCCAATATCACAGAGCAGTGAGTAGCAGAGCTGGTGTCTGACCCTGGTCTGTCCAACTCAGATTACCAGAGCTTTCCATTATATCACACCACTTCCTGCAGAGAATGGGCACCTAGCATTGTGCGGTGCACGGTGAAACACAAGTGCGTGGCTCTTTCACGGAGAAAAGCCTAGCCCACCCCACCCACAGCAAAACAGCCAACAGCCACCCCTCAGATAGGTCACCCGCAAACAAACACATCTAGCATGAAAGAATATTTTTAAATAGCTCCAGTAACATATGTAACATATTTATTTCTAAATAGATATATTTTCATTATTTTTTCTGAGTTTCAGAGGGATCCCATGATTATTATAAATAATTCATATCCTATAAAAATAAATGTAGTAAGGAATGAAAGTCCACTACTTCAAGATAATCAATATTAGCTGCTTGGGATACAGTCTATTGAATTTTTTATATATATATTTAGGAACAGAAATGTATATATGTACACACACACACACACACGTAACAAACTATATGTAGGCCAAAATAGCAAAACTATTATACATGTTATTCTGCAACCTTCCTTTTTCAAGTCCCAATATAACGGGAGCACTTGCCGTGGCTGCATAGCATTCCATTTTAATTGCTATCTGGTTGGGCATTTTGGCTTTGTGTGTTTGCTTTAGCTAACATAACAGTGCTGCAGTGCACGTACAGGCATGTGTCTAATTATTTCCCGGGGAGAAGGCAACAGTCTAAGCTTACACTGGCACCGGTGGCCAGAATGACCTCTAGAAATGTCTTCCCACCGTCCGTGCATGCAAATTCCCAGCTCTCCAACCCCACTGCACAGTCCAATTCCGTTAAACTCCACTCAGCTAATACGCATAAGTGTTTAATCTGCACAGCTGATTATGGGGATTAATACACTTTTTTCTTCATTTCTCCTCTTGTGACTTTTGAACTGTCATGTGAGCCAGTGAGTCGGGCGGGATGAAGGAGGCCCCTGGTGAGCCAGCAGGCCACTCACTATGCAGATAAGCAGGTGAACAGGCTCGCCCAGCCATGGGCAAACTACGGCCCGCGGGCCGGATCCGGCCCGTTCGGCTGTTCTCTCCGGCCCGCCGAGCCGGAAGAGCGGAGGGTTCTCTTGCTCTCCCCTCCGCTCCTTCCCCAGCAGCCCAAGATGAGAGTGCCAGCACGGTCAGGTTGCTTTTGTTCCGGCCCTCCGGTCCAGTTTAAGAACCCATTGTGGCCCTCGAGTCAAAAAGTTTGCCCACCCCTGGGCTCACCGAAGGGTTTATCAACCATGAATGGCTCCTTTCCCCTGACGCCAGCTGTGGGAGGCAGGCTGAACGTGGAGCGTCAGCCCCAGGCCCAGTCTCTGCACCAAGTGGCACGCCAATGATGCCCCCGGAGAGGTGACCCAGCTGCTTCAGTGCCAGTGAGGCCATTCTGTGCAGGGAAGGAGGGGGCTCTACTAATAAGTGGGGTTTGTCTAGTATGATGGGCTGCATCGTGTGTCCTCAAAATGTACATGTCGCGTCTTCACCCCACGTGCCTCAGTATGTGGCTATATTTGGAGACAGGGTCTCCAGAGAGGCAGTGACGTTCAAACGAGGTCATTAGCATGGCCCCAACCCAGTATGACTGTCATCAGAGGAAGCGATGACGACAGAGAGACGCACAAAGGCAAGAAGACCGGGTGAAGAAGCAGAGAGAGGCCTCCCAAGAAACCAACTTTGCTCGTGTACCTTCATCTAGGGCTTCTAGGCCCTGGGGCTGCGAGGAAATACATTTCTGTCCTTTAACCCAGTCCGCGGTTCTTCGTTAGGGCAGCTCTAGTAAACTAGCACACACAGCACCCCTGTGAGACTAAGGAAGAGTCAGGGGTCCATGTCACTGAGAGAGAGGCGGCGGAGCACCCTTGGTGCGACCGTTGGGAAGGGCTGACACCTCCCTGATGTTTGCAACCCGCATAGAGCACTGATCTGTGTTTCCAGGTGAACCCCGAGGTGGCAACATGAACTGGTCCAGAGATCCACGGCAGATGTGAATTCTGCCAGGCCGCTGCCCTTTGACCGCTGGGGGACCCGTTTCCCCATCTGACCCAAGGCCTGTGCGAACTCATTCTCCCCCTGGAAACGAACATGGAACACTGGAACATCAACGAGGAGCTTTTGAAAGCTCTAAGCCAGTGGTTCTCAACCTTTCTAATGCCTCAACCCTTTAATACAGCTCCTCATGTGGTGGTGACTCCCAGCCATAAAATTATTTTCGTTGCTACTTCATAACTGTAACTTTGCTACTGTTATGAATCGTGATGTAAATAAATATCTGTGTTTTCCGGTGGTCTTAGGCGACCCTGCTAGCAGTTCTCAACCTGTAGGTAAAAGTCTCTAGGCCTCGGCTTCCTCACCTGGAAAATGGAGAAATCCTACTAACTGACCTCTTACATTTCTTTTTTTTAAACGTATTTTATTGATATTTTACAGAGAGGAAGGGAGAGAGACAGAGAGCTAGAAACGTCGATGAGAGAGAAACATCGACCAGCTAGCTGCCTCCTGCACACCCCCTACCGGGGATGTGCCCGCAACCAATGTACATGCCCTTGACCGGAATCGAACCCGGGACCCTTCAGTCCGCAGACCGGCTTTGACAGACCTCTTACATTTCTTCTAACGTTAAAGGTCTGTGACTCCAAACCAATCACTGTGATCCTAAGCCAAGTAAGAAAACATCTATTTCCAGAGGTTTCAGGGCCTATGACAATCAATACTTGGGAGGGGACTTTGCCAGCCACTCCGGTTTGGGCACCTCTGTCAGCTGACACTTTGCTGAGTCAGAGTTAACATCTTTTACTGAGAAAAAGGCACAGCTGAGTTCTTTCTGAAGCCTGAGCTTGCTGGATCCTGAATGGTTTGCACGAGAGCTTCCGTGAGCAATTCCTAATCTCACTTAAAGCAGTGACGTTGGGTAACTCACCCTGGAAGCTACCTAAAGTGGGAAAACCCACCCTTCACAGAGGAATTTGATTACCTACATTTAAAACAGTCAGCAGACCAAAACCGGTTTGGCTCAATGGATAGAGCATCTGCCTGCGGACTGAAAGGTCCCAGGTTCGATTCCGGTCAAGGGCATGTACCTGGGTTGCGGGCACATCCCCATTAGGAGGTGTGCAAGAGGCAGCTGATCAATGATTCTCTCTCATCGATGTTTCTAATTCTCTATCCCTCTCTCTTCCTCTCTGTAAAAAATCAATAAAATATATTTTTTAAAAAATAAAAATAAATAATAAAACATTCAGCAGAATAATTAAAAATTATGACCAAAGGAACTCTTTTCTATTTTTTTCAACGCTCTTTCTAGACTGGAGTCCTTGGGATTAAGGTGTTTTTGAGGCAAGCTTTTCTTTTTTCCTGAGGCGGGAGGCAAGAGCACAATACTGATGTAATGTGATCATAAGAGGAAATATCACTAAAAATGTTCATCGGACACCTTCTCGGGCCCAGCATGGTGCTGGAGAGCGGACTGTAGGGACAATGCAAACTGGAAAACCCCACTGTTTTCCTGAGTTTGATGGGGAGATGACTTCCATGCAAAGAACAGGCCTCTCAAAGGTTGAGCAGATGGCACAGGGACCACAACCTAGAGTGAAACTCAGGAGAGAACCTACTCAGGATTGTAGCTGGGAGAAAGAATTTTTTAAATAAGTCAACTTATTGTTGTCTCTCAAGCAAAATATACTCAAAGTTAAAAATAATCATAAAATACAAAAGTGCCTTGCTCTGGCCAGCGTGGGTCAGTGGTTAGAACGTCTGTGCACCAAAGGGTCTTGGGTTCGATTCCCAGTTAAAGGCACATACACGGGTTGTAAGTTTGATCCCCAGCCCTGGTCGGGGCACGTGCGGAAGGCAACCAACCGATGTGTCTCTCTCACATTGATGTTTCTCTCCCTCCCCGCTTCCACTGTCTAGAAATCAATGGAAAAATATCCTCAGGTGAGGATTAATAAAAAATAAAAAAACCAAAACAAACAAATAAAAAAACCCCAACAACACAAAAAACACGCTGATTGCTGTTTATTGGGAATTTGGGCCGCAAAGTCTGTCTGATGCTCTTCCGGCTGCAGTGGATTACAATAGGACCGCAGAGACACGTGCTACACCTTAAGGAGGCCTGCAGCCCGGGCGATGCTCTCATATCATCACCCTCCTCCGATAATGAATGACAGGAGAAACCTTCTGAGAATCTAAAAAGTTCTTCTTGCAAAAATTGGGTTCTCAAGGCCATGTCTTTCTACCCAGCATAAACACTTGTTTCTGAGGGGGGAAGTGAGTCCAACATCCCTGGGGATAGCCTACTGCTCTGGCAGAATTCCCCTGTGATCAATTAAATGAAAATAAATCAAGAACATCTGGTCTATATTTATTTTTTAAGACCCTGAGGGTTTAGATTCAAAGAAAGTTTGGGAAAATGTAGTCTTAGGTCTGCTGAATCTAGAATTGTTTTTTTTTATGGGGCCCAGAGGTTCAACAGAGACTGAGACAACGTAAGGCTAGCTTTGTACATCCAGGAAAGTTTGGAAAATATCTTTTTCTGGTTTCCCAACACTTTAGCAATGGCCTGCACTTCCGAGTCAATTTGGCCAATTGATGTGTGTTTGGGTTTCTGCACCATTCTGACCAGATAGGCAGTATGGGTTAAAAAAAAAAAAAAAAAAAAAAAAAAAGACTAAATTTACATTAGTACATATATACACACACAAATATAAGTATACACATATATGTATAAATTCTACATATACATACATATAATTTCAGGACTTTTCAAAGTGCTTAATAAGCTCATAGATGCTATGAATCTCCAACAGAGGGGACACATATGACCTAATGCACTGGCCCCCAACATCCGGGCTTTTCTTGGGCTGCTCCGTGGGACACACTTAGGAGGAATGCTGGGCTCTTAACGCAGTGAGGCACAGATGTCTGCGATGCAGGTGACACCACCTGCACCTTCACTGCATTCATTCATGGATCCGTTCACCGGACATCGTCACACACCTGCTCTGTGCTTCACCCAGCCTTGGCATTCCTCACTAATGCATAGAGCCTGAGTGTTCTCATCCCACACGTAAATCTTCACTTTTCTTATGCTTAAAAAAAAACCCAGGTGGAAGCCAACATTTCTGTGCTCTCTCTTTCCTGGCTGCAGTGGCTTCAAAGGCGGAGGCTTATCTGTGTTCCTTCCATCCTCTTGCTGCTTACCCAGGCGTGTAACACTAGCGGCACTGGCACCACAGAGCTGCTCAGCTGTCAGTATGCCAGGGTGGGCCTGCCAGCCAGGGAGAGGGGACCCCGGGAGACAGGGGTGAGAGACGAAGCAAGTATCGTTAGGAATCTTGCCTGTTCCCGGTCCTCCCGCCGTTGGCTCTGGGGAGCCGAACCCCAGAGCAAATATCAGCACTGCTCCCGGCTCTGCCCCACACCTGCGGCTTAGCCCGGGCGAGGGGATTTGTCTGCCTGCTCCTCCTGATTATCCCCGTGGTGAGAAATGAGAAGAAAGTGGGGGCTGATCAGAGTCCTGCCCGCCACAATTATGCTGGGATCTGGGTGGCCCTGTGGGGCTGCCAACTGTGGGCAGAATTCCTGCCTCCACGGCAGGAAGGAGGCTGTGGCTCCAGCCCCCCAGGAGGACCGACAGCTCAGAGCAGTGGGCCAACGTGAACAGGCTGGGCGGCCTCCGCAGCCCCCCTCCGCACAGGAGGTGAATCACGGGGCACCTGCCCACATTGCTACCAGGGAAAGCCCAGGACACCTGGCTGAGAGAGCAATGCTTCACCCCCTCCCTCCCCAAGGCATGAGGAGGAGGGGTGGGGAGAGGCACAGATAAATGACGTCTCCCTAAGGCAGTTCTCCCAAAGGCCCCAAGCTGTTAGCACAGAAACCACCACACGGAAGCCCCCCCAGGCCTCTGCACTGACCCGTGGTCCGCTGCTGAGAGCTGCAAGGCCCTTCTGGGACCCCGTCCCACCACGCGTGTCGGCGGCAGTGCTCCTTGGGACAAGAACGGGGTACGCAGGAACTATCATCCTGTCCCAGGTCACAGGGAAGTGAGGCCGGGGCTCTGCAGTTGGGGATTTTCTCTCAGTCCTACAGAGCTTAGCACTACGCCAAGCACCTGCGCACACGTCGCCCTACGGGGATGCTCAGCCCCGTTTCACAGAGGAGGAGTCAGCTCTGAGGAGAGCATTGTCTAAAGGAGACAGACAGATGAGATCTGCTTCAAAGCCTGGGGGGGGGGGGGTAGTTTACCCTGAAAGAGCCACCCAGCATCGAAGGACAGCTCTCTCAGAGCCACTGCCACAGACCTGGCGCTGGATTCCTCTGACGCTCTCAATAGCTCCACTGTCATACTGACAGCATGTATAAATTCCCTCCCGCCGGGCAGGTGAATAAATGCCAGAGGTTTCGAAGCACATGGTCATTCTCCTAAACCTTGCTTGTCCTTACCCACCTTCTATCCTGGGATCTTCGAGGGAAATGGGATCTTTTCAAAGTCAGGGCTCCACCCTGGCCACACAGGTCAGGGTGCTCAGGAAGAGCCTCATCGGGTTCCCACAGCTGCAGCAGCGCATAGACCGTCCACTCGCCTGGCGGAGGGCTCCCCAGGTCACTCACCTCAGGGCCTCTCCCCTTCCCGGGGCCCCGCAGACACCGCTGGCCACCTCTGGGCAGGAGGAACAGGTGCAGGGAAATACAAAGGATGATGCTCCATCATAAGCAGATGGGGGCACTCCTGAGCACCTGGGCCCACAGGCACCCTTGCCTTACTAAAGAATTGGGTATTTCTTTTCACAAAGCAGTGCCTAGAAACTTGTTTACATAACACAGTAGTGTGGGCTCACAGCAGTTATCTGTAAACACTCATATCTGTAAACACGATAAGGAAACATCAGCTTCTTCCTCAAGCGTTCCTGCTACTCATCTTTTTAAAATCCCTTTGATCCTATTTAGGTTAAAAATAACACCAAGGCAACAACTATATATATATTGGAGATTATATATATATATATATATATATATATATATATATATATATATATATTACATATATCTACAGAAGGTCTGAAAGGTAACACAGCAAACTAATACCCATGGTAATTCTGGGGACACCACCAAATTTGGGAAAGGCTTTGGAACTTGGATTGAAATCCAGGTTTGTCTGTTTCTTAGTCACATTCTCTTAGACCAGTTTCTTAACCTTCCAGAGACTCAGAACCACCTCGGAAATGGGGAGAAGGATGCCTGCCCAGCAGGATTGTTGTAAAGACCAGAGACAGCACACACCCGGCACACAGGACTGGTGAGTGAGTCCTGGCTGTGATTATTCTACTTCTGAGGAGAGAGTGATGCCCCAAGGCCACACCTCAGCCTCCTCCCCGTAGCCTGGGAGAGAGCTGAGGGCATCACGCATCACTCTGTGGTCCTGGTTTTGCATCTGTGGCTGTGGAGTGACCCCAGCAGCCTCCGGGCCATTTAGTTGCTGATGGGGATTAGATAGTGTTGCCGAGTCTCTACTTGCTCACCACCACCCATGACCCCAAACCCACTGGTACTTGTCCTCACCGGCTCTGTGGCCGGGGGCTGACCTCTGTGGGCTGCCTCACCAGGCCGCCTGGCCCTCCGGCTTCCAGCTGGATCCGCCGATGGGAAGCACCAGCACGAATCTGGGGATTGATTCCCCACTCTCCCCAGCTCGCCAAGCTTCTGACAGTGGCTCTGTCCCTTTTACAGCCAGAGGCATAACAGAGCCTGAGACAAAGTAAGGCTGGCTTTGTAAATCCAGGGAAGTCTGTCAAAAAATTTTTTTTCTTGTTTCCCAACACTTTAGCAACAGCCTGCAAATCCAAGCTAACTTTGCTAGCCGATGTGTGTTTGAGTTTCTGGACCCTGTGGGGCAGCCCCTCTTCCATGATTCTAACTCTGTAAGCAGTCCTGCCATTACACTTTTATTTTTAAAATATATTTTATTGATTTCTTACAGAGAGGAAGAGAGAGGAATAGAGAGCTAGAAACATCGATGAGAGAGAAACATCCATCAGCTGCCTCCAGCACACCCTCCCTACTGGGGATGTGCCTGCAACCAAGGTACATGCCCCTGACCAGAATCAAACCTGGGCCTTTCAGTCTGCCAGCCCATGCTCTATCCACTGAGCCAAACCAGTTTCAGCCTGTCGTTACACTGTTATCAGATAAACTCTTCCGAGGGCTCCATCTGCTTCCTCCCGGGACCTTGATTGAAACAACAGGGCGGACGCTTTCTCAGTGCCCACTGTAACCCTGTGAGAACAGATACTTAAAATAACTGGAGACCATTAAAGCTTGGGAGACAGAGTGATAATGTCCAATGCAGGCGAGGGCTCTGCTTTCATCACTGAAACCTCAGGTATTAAAGCAATTTTCACCCAAGTAGAGCGGCCACTGAAAAAAGGGCCTGAACAGACATGCTGACTGTTCCTGCAGCGAGGAGCCCGCTCCCCACCCCTCTAACCTAATGAGATCGGGCAGGTGAGGGGAGATCCTTGAGGATCACTCCAGAGTCCGTGTGCCCTGAACCAATACATCATCTGCGTCCTCTGCGGGAAGGCTTGGCAAGGAGGCCAGGAACATGGAGAAGCGAGGAGGAGAAGCACAGCCTCAGCTCCTGATAGTGCCCTGCCACCAGGAAATGCTCCCCACAGCAGAGATGGGGCTGTGGGGGCATATTTCAGGCACTGACTGGATCATCAGCCATTGACCGGATCATCAGCCATGGGGATCAAGCAGAACTAAGGGAATGTCTGTGAAAACAAAATGCTAGAAAGAACTGTAGCTTATGGAAAGAGAGAGAGACTATGTTAAACTAGAATTCTTTGCAAATTTATCAAATACCAAACTAAATTCTGTTTGAACCCTTTCATACGCGCGCGCGCACGCGCGCGCGCACACACACACACACACACACACACACTCTCTAGAGGCCTGGTGCATGAAATTCATGCATGGTGGGGGAGTGGGGTGTATGTCCCTCAGCCCAGCCTGCACTCTCTCCAATCTGGAACCCCTTGGGGGATGTCCAACTGCCAGTTTAGGCCTGATCCCACAGTTGGACATCCCTTTCACAATTGAGGAGTCCTGGCTCCTAATCACTCACCTGCCTGCCTGCCTGATTGCTCCTAACCACTTCTTGCCATCCTGATTGATGCCTAACTGCTCCCCTGCTGGCCCAATCTCCCCCAACTGCCCTCCCCTGCTGGCCTTATTGCCCCTAACTGCTCTCCCCTGCCAACCTGATGGCCCCCAACTGTCCTCCCTTGAAGGTCTGGTTGTCTTCCAGCTGCCCTTTCCTGCCAGCCTGGTCGCTCCTTACTGCCTTCCCCTGCCGGCCTGGTCCCCCCACAACTGCTCTCCCCTGCAAGCATCTTGTGCCAGTGATCTTGTGATGATGTAAGGGCATTGTGCAAGGGCGTGAGGACCACTTAGGCTTTTATTAGTATATACACTCTGTGTGTGTGTGTATTGATTCAGTGAGGAAGGGATAGAGAGATAGAAACATTAATGAGAAAAAAATCATTGATCAGCTGCCTCCTGAACACCCCACACTGAGGATCAAGTCCACAACCCTGGCATGTGCCCTCACTGGGAATCGAACCATGATCTCCTAGTTCAAAGGTTAATGCTCAACCACTGAGCCATGTCAGCTGGGTATGTTTGAACCCTTTCTCTTTGTAGAACCCCCAATAGTACACACCTTGAGGGTGAATGTGGCCCAAGTTTGAAAAATGATTCAGAGACAAATTCCTAAACAACATTTGAGAAGAAAAAACATTACTGGACACACTGGGTAATTTCATCCACAGAAAAACTACCAGTAACTCCATCCTTTTCAAAGGAAAACAATCACTTGGTCCCAACAACCAAAACACCAAGAACACACCACATGTTTCCAATACCATCCTAACCCTAATATGTAGCATGGTACTTGCGGACGGGCCACAGTACCACCGTGGCAGCCAGCGGCATTCCATCCTACACCTACTGGAAATGTAATCAATGAGACCCCAGGATGCTGCATGCTAATGTATATAGCTCAACTCAGGCCCAACAGAATATACATAATTGCAAAATGACTTGTAGTCTAGACACTGTGGCTGAGTCCTGATTCTCATTCCACTTCACACAACATTTACTTTTCCTCTGCTTAAATCTACCTCCCTTTCGCTGAAGAGGGAATATGTGCGGGTGGTAGGATGCAAGATTCAATTTTGTGAATATTACCAATAGTTGTTACCCAAGGAGAAGCGAAATTGGCAGAGAACAGCACTTGTACCAAACGGTCAGGAAAATAACACATTAAGACATACTTGTCTAGTCAGCCCTGTGACCGGGGAGGTCCCAGCATAGGAACTATGACCCCTGTGAGCACCTGCATCTGGAAGAAAGCCACCCCGAGTTCCTGCCCTGATGCCAGACAGTCCAGTTCCTGCTGGCGTGTGTCTGTGTCCCCCAAAGCCTCACCGTGGTGCTGGAGCCCAGAGGAAGCGGGGCCTTGTTTCTTTGGTTCCAGTACCATTGTATGCCAAACTCATTGAATCGGCTGGCTTATTTCACTTGGCATGATAATTTCCAGGTCCATTTATGCTGTCTCCAAAGATGGCTCTCATCAACAAATCAACAAACAACAAGGGCTGGCGAGGATGTGAAGAAAAAGAACCCTCATGCACTGCTGCTGGGAATGCAGACTGGTGCAGCCACTGTGGAAAATAGTTTGGAGTTTCCTCAGAAATTAAAAACGAGACCCATTTGATCCAGATCCCAATTCCAGGACTATACCCCAAGAAATCAGAAACACCAATCAGAAGGATATATGCACCCCTATATTCATAGCAGCACAATTCACCATAGCTAAGATTTGGAAACAGCCTAAGTGCCCATCAGCAGATGAGTGGATTAAAAAACTGTGGTATATCTACACAATGGAATACTATGCTTCTGTCAAAAAGAAAGAACTCTTACCATTCACAACAGCATGATGGAGCTGGAGAGCATTATGCTAAGCAAAATAAGTCAGTTAGAGAAAGATAAATATCACATGATCTCACTCATTTATAGAATATAATGAACAACATAAACTGATGAACAAAAATAGATTCAGATACAGAGAAGCATGGAACAGACCATCAAACCTCAGAGGGAAGGCTGGGGTTGGGGGTGGGGTAAGAGATCAACCAAAGGACCTGTATGCATGTATATAAGCATAACCAATGGACACAGACAGTGGGAGAGTGAGGGCATGTGCTGGGGAGTGAGAGCAACCTGGTAGAGGTCAATGGGGGTGGGAGGAAGGAGACATATGTAATACTTCAAACAATAATAATAATAATAATAAAGGCATATCAAATGGTTTCCCAATATTGATCATCTTCTAACCAACCAGCCAATCTGTATATGTTTTCTTTTCTTCTAACCCAATTTTGAATCACTCAGGCATCTAGTATTTTGACTGGATGGTTAAGCCTGACCTTATTCTGCAAACCAAACTGGCTACAGAGATTTGAGGAAGGGCTACAGGTCACCGGGAGTGACTGGCAAAGCCCTGTGGCTTGGCGCTCCGTCTTACCTGTAGAGTCGGCTCTCGATGCCCGGCCACTCATCTGCTCCTCCGCACTGATGAGCTGCAGGTCTGTGTACGAGGGGCCGCAACTAGGACTGCTGGTGTCTTCGGAGTGCGTGGTCCAGCTGCTCTCGGAGGTCAGAGGGCATCTCCCCAGCGAGTCGAAGGAAGGGCATGTCCAGCAGGGCAAGGTCAATGGTAGGCCTGGGGACAGACCACAAACCAAAGGCATACACTTTAAATAACTGTTGTGTTCCTCCAGAGCTTATCTTACTTCGATGATGCTCAGACCTATGAAATCTCAACAGCTGCACAAGGTAAGGAAGTGTGTAGGCAGTACCACTCATGACACTGCGCAGCAGCTGAGACCCCACTGTGAGTCAGTGTCAAAATCGATATGACTGAGGTCTCATGACCCTCAAAGCAAAACACAAAATCTTCCTAAAGAATATGAGTGACTTTAGGGTCTACTTTTATTTCTAAACTTAGATTTCAGCTTCGTTCTAGCCCAAACTACACGAGTCTTACAGTTTCACTCTTACCCTTACATTTTGTCCATTTTTAGTGGCAGGCCAACAAGTTCAAATTAACTCACTAACTTAAACTGCAAAATTAGGTCTACGTTGGGTGAAGGGACAAGAGTGGCTATGGAGTATACATATATTTGCATATGAATGCGATAAGCCTTTGCACGCCTTGGCTGGACTGTAACTGGCCACGCTGCACATCATTACATGTGCAATTGGGCCAACATGCAATACAATGAAACATGTCTCTAAGGGGGAAACGCACAGGGCTTGGCTTTGTCTCCTTAGCCCTGAGCACCAAATGCAGCCTTTCAAGATCACTTCAGAAAGCATCTTTTTTAGAAGTTAAGTTTTCCAAGACCGTATATGCATAACCCAAGGACACAGGCAATAGTGTGGGGAAGGCCTGGGGTGGGGCAGGGGTTGGGTGGGAGGGGAGAGAAGTGTGTGTTGGGGGGAAGGGGAGATGGGGGAACATCTGGAATATTGACAACAAAAAAATAATAAAGTAAAAACCAAGTTTTCAAATCAAGTTCCTAGTTTGGCTAGTTCATCGGCTTCCACTAGGTTTCTCCATGGTGTTGCAAAAGACTATTATAGCAATTTACTGAGAAGTATTGGAAAAAAAGTGTTGACAAGAGTATGGATAAGGAAGAAAGATTAAAAAAGAAATAAGGGTTTACTGAGTACCCGTGAAATGCCAGCCACCTTTACAAGTGGCTCATCCCCCACCGATCCTGAGAAATGGGCCGTGGTCTTCTTTTATAGAGAAGAAAATTGAGATTTTAAGAGAGGAGAAAAAAGAAACAGTACTATATGTGGCATGGTATAAATACAAAACTACAGAGAAGGTTCACTCCATAGTCTCTTAGGCATCTATAAAACATGTAGCTCTTTTCTCTGTCATGGTTCAACACCACTGTGGGCGGGAAAAAAGGAGCTCTCTGGAAAGTAATCTCACAGGGTGGGATGATCATAAATTCCTAACTGGGCAGGTCACGGTGGGTAGTCACACCCCAGAATATAACTTTAGTGAAAGGCTTACTTTTGCCTTAAGAAAGTCCTATCCATTATTTCTGTGTATCTAGGTCAGTGGTCGGCTAACTTCGGCTCTTGAGCCACATGCGGCTCTTTGTCCCCTTGAACGTGGCTCTTCCACAAAATACCACGGCATGGGAGAGTCTATTTTGAAGAAATGGCATTAAAAAAAAAAGTTTAAGTTTAAAAAATTTGGCTCTCAAAATAAATTTCAATCATTGCACTGCTGATATTTGGTTCTCTTGACTAATGAGTTTGCCGACCACTGGTCTAGGTTAACACACCTTTGCTGCCACCCCCACCCCCCAAGTTTTAAAACTTATAATTAGCATATTTAAAAATTGGGCATTCTAATAATTAAAAGCATTTGAGCAACCACAAAAAAAGGCACTCTGGCCAAGACAGGTTTGACTCAGTGGTAGAGCGTCGGTCTGCGGACTGAAAGGTCCCGGGTAAGACTCCGGTCAAGGGCATGTACCTTGGTTGCGGGCACATCCCCAGTGGGGGTGTGCAGGAGGCAGCTGGTCGATGTTTCTCTCTCATCGATGTTTCTAGCTCTCTATCTATCTCCCTTTCTCTCTGTAAAATATCAATAAAATATATATTTTTTTAAAAGGCACTCTGATTAAGCTGCATCTTACAGCCTGCAGGACACCTTGGACCAGGTCGGTTTTTACTTCAGATTTCACTGTTGTCCCCCCAGCTTCTCCCTCCACCGACACACACGTTCTTTTCCTTGCCCGCCAGCAGGCCAGGCTGATGGGAGAGAGGCAGGCGCGGCCTTAGTTGTCAGCAGTTCTCGGGTGTGAAATGGGGCAGCACAGTCCTTTAAACTGATCCAAGCCCTTTGCATCTTACAAAGTTAAACAGCTAAAAGAAGTGAAACAAGAAGGCAAGGCTTGTGGCACACACAATACATAGTGGCAGTGTGTGCCTCGTTATGATTTGCCTGCTTGCTTCTCCTGCTCAGTCATTTGGTATTTTAAAGGTGGTGGATTTTTCTCTTCTTCCATTTCGATTTATCGAATTTCTCAGTCTCAGGAAGGGGACTTACATTCCTCGGGTTGTAAGTCCCATGTCCTTAACCCAGTCCTGAAAAGGGTGGAGCTGGGGCTTTAGTGGAGCTAAAATAGGACTGTGTCCAGAGTTTCCGTTCCATGGCGGAGTGGGGTTCGCTGTAGCATCAGGCTAGATTCAGTCCATCTGTCTATGGTGTGCAGTCTACATGGCTGGGGCCACGTGGGCAAGCATAGAGCATGAGAGCCCGTAAGCCAGGGGTCAGGTGCGAGCCGCGAGAACTCCTTTGTTCAGGGGTTTAAATATTAAATCTTTCCACGTTTGCAGTGGCAATATTTGGGGAAATGCTGGCTAAGAATTTATTAAAAATTTTACTTGTCAGATTAGAAATCCCAAGGTATCACAAGCAGGGTAACCAAAACAACTCCACTACTAGACATCAAAACTATGTAAGTCCTGGCCAGGTGGCTCCGTTGGTTGGAGTGTCATCCTGTGCACCAGAGGGTATATGACTCCCGGTCAGGGCATGTTCAAGAGGCAACTGATTGATGTTTCTCTCTCTCTCTCTCTCTCTCTCTCTCTCTCTCTCACTCTCACTCTCTCTCCCTCTCTCTCTCATTTTCAAGAGGCAACTGATTGATGTTTCTCTCTCTCTCAAATCAATAAACATATTCTGGCATAAGGATTTTTTATTTAAACTATATAAAAAGAAAGAGAAAGAGAAGATTTTAGGTTACTTTCAAAGAAATGATGATTAGGCCGATGATCACTTTCCCAACAGTAAGAGAAACCAATTCAGTGGCTGTCAATTAATGTTAGAGAAAGAAAAAAAATGAGAAAGAAACGTAAGATGACAGAAAGAAAACATATCCGTATTTGATGATAAGCATAAATGAAATAAATATTCCAACTGAAAGGAAGACCGTCAGGCTGACTAAACAAATGAAATCCAAATCGCTGTTGACAGAAGACACATCAGCAGGGGGTGTTCAGGAGACCACTGATTAATGATTCTCATCAATGATGTTTCTATCTCTCCCTCTCCCTTCCTCTCTCTGAAATAAAAACATATTTTTAAAAAAGAAAATCCAGATAAAGATGACAGAGCCCGTTCCCTTCAATTCAATATCATATTTGTGGGCAGAGCCTATACAATAAAGCAGGAAGTGAGAAGGAGTAAAATAAAGAACCACCCCAAACTTTCATTATAAGTACCGGGCACTAACCGATTGTGCCACTGGAGCTCCCCAAAACTTTCATTATATGCAGATAATATTTTTGTGTACATAAAATAACCAAAAGGCCCTACTGATAAATTACCAAAATAGTAATTCTAACAAGGTACTAATATCCTATATAATAAAAGCCTAATATGCAAATAGACTGATCTGTGGAAAGACTGGTGGAACAACCGGTTGCTATGATGCATACTGACCACCAGGGACAGATGCTCAGTGCAGGAGCTGCCCCCAACCCGCAGGCCCTGACCAGTGGTGGCAGTGGGGGCCGGGGCCAGCAAGCAGGTGGCACCAGGCCAGCCAAGACAGGAGCCAGCAGGACCCTCCCTGCCAGTCACCCCACACATCTCCCCTGATTGCTGATCAGGCCTACGGTCCCTACCAGTGCATGAATTTTTTAAAAATATATATTTTATTGATATTTTACAGAGAGGAAGGGAGAGGGATAGAGAGATAGAAACGTCGATGAGAGAGAAACATCCATCAGCTGCCTCTTGCACACCCCCTTCTGGGGATGTGCCCGCAACCAATGTACATGCCCTTGACCGGAATCGAACCTGGGACCTTTCAGTCTGCAGACTGACGCTCTACCACTGAGCCAATCTGGCTTCGGCCAGTGCATGAATTTTATGCACTGGGCCTCTAATGTATATATAAATGAATTGTATTTCTGAAAAATAGCAAGAAATGTTTAGAAAATGAAACAAAATAGCATTTTTAATAGCAACTAAAAATGTGAAGCATACTTAGCAATAAATCTAACAAAAGATATGCAAGGCCGCAGGAGATAATTCTAAAGTTTATTAATAGACCATAAAGACCTAAGTGGAGAAATATACTATATTTAGGGATTGAAAGATTTAATGTTGTGAAGATGCTAATTTTTCTCAAATTGGTTTATAGATTTATTGCATCCTCAATCAAAATCCTAGCATAGTTTGTTTTTCCCCCTCATATTAATAAGCAGCATTATGGTATTAGGTATGAATGAAATAGAATTTTTAAAAATATACATATTTAAAACAATAAAATAATAGAAATAATACTGGGGAAATACTATATGAAAAAGGTTTGATTCCTACTTCACACTATAGAGAAATCAATTCTAAGTGGACTGAAAGTCAAAGTGTGGAAGGCTACATAAGAAATATTTTAGAAGACATAGCTAAATATTCTCATGACTTCAAGATAGAGATTTTCTTTACCAAGGCACAGAAAGCACTAAGCATAAAAAATTTTCATATCATTAAAATTAATAAGTTGTTTTCACCAAAAGGCACCATAGCCTTGGTTGATGTGGTTTTGTGGTTAGAGCATTGACCCATGTACTGAATGAAGGGTTGAAGGTTCAATTCCTGGTCAAGAGCATGGACCTGGGTTGTTGGTTAGATCCCAGGCCCTGATAGGGTGCATGCATGAGGGAATCAATCCATGTGTCTCCTCTCTCTCTCTCTCTCTCTCTCTCTCTCTCTCTCTCTTTCTCTCTTCCCCCAACCCCCTCTCTATCTCTCCCCATCTTCATTCTCTCCCTCCCACTCTCTATTAAAACAAAGTGAGTGGAAAAAAATGGGTGAGGATTAATAACAAGAACTAAAAAGGCACTATAAAGAGAGTGAAAAGACCACCCACAGGGTAGGAGATAATATCTGACATCCATTAAATCCAAAAGAAACTCCTAGAAATCAGCAAGAAAAAAAAGGGAGAAACCTCAACAAGAATATACTTGAATAGGCGTTTTATGAAAAAAACCCAAATGGAAAAAATTAGATGCTCAACCTCATTAGTAATCTAAGAAATGCAAATTAAAACCACATGAAATACCATTCTCCTTATCTCCCTTTTCTACCTCCTTACCTCCCCATGACAAAAATAGAAATGACAATTCCAAGTGTAAGAGAGCAAGGGAGGCTGAAGCCTCTTTTAAATACACTAGAGGCCTGGTGCATGAAATTCCTGCACAGGTAGGGTCCCAAGGCCTGGCCAGCAATCAGGGCCCATCAGGTTCCCAGCCTCCCAGCCTCCCATCGCCTCCTTCCCTCACTCCCTCAACACCCTGCCGCTGCTGCTGGTTGCCCACCCTGTTCCACGCCATCCCCTGGTGGTCAGCGCACATCATAGCAATCGATCAAACTCCCAGTCTCTTCGTAGAACTCCCGAGTAGAGAATTTGCATATTAGCCTTTTATTATATAGGATGACTAATGGGAGATAAATTGGTGTTATCTGATAAAATTCAAGATAAATATACCCTCCAACATTTTGTTGTTGTTGTTAATCCTTACCCAAAAGTATTTATTTTCCCCCCTTAGGAGAGTGAGGGAAAAACAGAGAGAAATATCAATGTGAGAGAAACAGATGGATTGCTTGCCTCCTGCATGAGCCTTGACCAGGGCCCAGGTCAGGGAGAAGCTTGCAACCAAGGTGTGTGCCCTTAACTGGAATCGAACCCCAGGCCAACACTCTATCCACTGAACCAAACCGGCTAGGGCTCCTCCACCTTTTTTATACAAGAGAACCACTTACACATGGTCACCAGGGTTTATGTTTAGAATCTTTCCAGAAAAAGAAAAAAGAAAAACATACAAAAGGAATGCTCAATGAAGCGCATTCTTAATTCCCATAAAAGTAGAAACAACTCAAATATCCACCACTAATAGAACAGAAAAATGAACTGTGAGATATTAATATAATGGAATTCATAGCAATGAAAACCAAGGGAACTATCATTACAGGTAAAAACATGGAAAAATCTCACAGAGATTTTTTTGTGTTAAAAAAGCAAGCCATGAAATAATACATACAGTAGTATTCCATTTATACAAAGTTCAAAAACAGGTGAAATTCAATTATATCATTCTTAATACACGTGCAGCTAGTATAGCTGTTAGAAATCTTAAGTAATGCGATTATTAACGCAAAACCCAGAACAGAAAAGTGGTGATGCAGAGGGAGAGAAGAGGGTGATGACAACATTCTATTTATTAAACTGGGTAACGGGTTGAACTATTGTTCTTTATAATTTAATATACATTTTTTTTTTTTTTTTTTTTTTACAGAGAGGAAGAGAGAGGGATAGTTAGAAGCATCGATGAGAGAGAATCATCGACCAGCTGCCTCCTGCACACCCCCCCACTGGGAATGTGCCTGCAACCAAGGTACATGCCCCCGACCGGAATCGAACCCGGGACCTTTCAGTCCGCAGGCCAACGCTCTATCCACTGAGCCAAACCGGTTTCGGCAATTTAATATACATTTAAAATAGGTTCCTTTTATTAAAAAAATAAAAATTTAATAGACATTTAAAATATGTTCCTTAAAATAGTTAAGGTTTATTAAAACCACATATCAAAAGACTCCAATGACTTAGAAAGAAAGCTATTGCGATTATTTACATTTTCACATTAGGTCTTTACATTTCTTAGAGAACATGGTAATATTTCCCTTGAAAGAGAAACTCAGAGGAATGCAGCTGGGAGAGGCGCGGTCCCCACAGCTCACAGGCTGTTCTCATCTGGTCTAATGAACTTTAATTATCCACTTAGCAATCTTGGATGAATCCTTCTATTTAGGTTGGACTGAATGCCCTCCGGCAACAAAGGAGTGGAAGTACTGAGCCTGAGCTCTTCCCCCGGGGTGGGCCTTTGGTGGCAGCAGGTTGCCCTCAACCCAGTGCTTCCCGGCCCCATCCATCCGGCAAGAAAAAAAGGGATGAGACACAGAAATCTGCCTCTCCCTCTCCGATGGGGTCTGTACAAGGAGCTTGATGCTGGCCCTATAGCCTGGGGCAAGTTACTTAATCCGGCTGTTCTTCAGCCTGTTAGTTAACCTGTACAATGGGCTAAAAGTAGTACGCACCTCATAAGGGGATTAGGTTAATATTGACAAAAAGCTTGGAGAAGTGGTCAGCACAAAAGCAGCACTCAAACAGAACTCAGTAGTTGTTATCATTTCCAGACAAAATCCTTGAAATCTCCACGTGGATCGAACTTTCCGTGTCCAAGACTAGGTTCCTGCGATCCCCTCCACCACCCGCTCCTTCATCCCTTTAGGTCCTCAGATTGAAACCTTCCGGGCCTCCCGAAGTCTTCTCACATTCGGTCCATCCCAACCCCCGCCAGTTCCACCTCCTAAACACATCTGGAATCCTATCCCTTCCCACCGTCTCCAGCTGCCAGCCTGGTGCCAGCCGCCACCCGCTCCTGCCTGGCCCGTTTGCAAATGCCTCCCCTCTGGCCTTTCTGCTTCTTCACTTGTCCTCAGCTGCACCTTTCTTCTCTTTTCTTTTTGAAAAATATATTTCATTGATTTTACAGAGAGGCAGGGAGAAGGACAGAGAGTTAGAAACATCCATCAGCTGCCTCCTGCAATGCCCCCTTCTGGGGATCGAGTCCACAACCAAGGTACATGCCCTTGGCCAGAATCGAACCGGGAACCCTTCAGTCTGGGCCAACGCTCTTTCCACTGAGCCAAACCGGTTAGGGCCTCAGCCACAGTCTGAGTAGAGTTATCTGTTCAAACTGCAGTGCTCCAGACCCTCCTCTGGTTCCCCAGCTCACCCACAGTAAGCGTGCGAGTCCTCACCGTGCTCTCTGCGGAGATGTGTGGTCTGAGTCCCAGGACTCTGCCTGTCCCCTCCTCTTCTCCCCCGCCCACCCTGCCCCCGGCACCCCCCCCCAACCCCCATTGCCGCCACTGCAGTCACACCCCAGGAACACGGTGTCCCTCAGAGACTGGTCACTGCAGTTAGTTCCTTCCTTCCGCCTGGAAGGCTCCTTCCCCAATTTCTGCCCGGCTGCTCCTCCGCTTCTCTAAAGCCTTCGCCCAGAAGTTGCAGCACAGACACTGCCTGGCTTCTGTCAAATTTCACTG
Source organism: Vespertilio murinus (assembly GCA_963924515.1). Classification (NCBI taxonomy): domain Eukaryota; kingdom Metazoa; phylum Chordata; class Mammalia; order Chiroptera; family Vespertilionidae; genus Vespertilio; species Vespertilio murinus. The sequence continues at coordinate 202,593,445 of OZ004704.1, forward strand.
TCCCTCACGCAGCCCCCTTTGGGCCTCATTTTTTCTCCTTCTCACGTTCCACATTACCTAACACACTTGCATTGTCTACTTCTGTATCGTGTTTCTGGAATGGCTCCCCTAATCGAATGCATGCTCCGAGGGGCAGTAATATGCCTCATGTCCCCAGTGACTGGCGCCCAGTGGGGCTCAAGGCTCCACTGGTTGAATGAATAATAAATGGACAAGTTGTCAGCTTCACCAATACAGCAAATACATTACTTCTCTTTCTCGTTCTCCTCTGGGATCCTGGGTAGAGGAACATTTTTTAATACATGCATTTCGATGTCATGTCCTTTATGTATACTTTGATGTCTACTCACTAGAGCTATGTATTTCCAATGCTATAAACATGCCTTCCCACGAATCCAAAACATCAAATCGTGGTGTTTCTGTGTGACTCCGCCTGTGATTTCACTGCTGGCAACGAGGGGCGGCTGTCCCAGGCCTGGCTCGGAGGGACCCCTCTCACCGCACAAGGCTTCGCTGGCAACAGATTGCCCAACCATCCGGCAGCCGCGGCTTGGAGAGGGCAGGGACTGTGGCCAACTTTCTCATAATTGCTTTCCCAGCACCTCAATATTTGTCGCATGAATGAGCCAGGTAATGTATGCGTGCCTGCCTGCTGTACTGTGTTGTATCCCACACAGGGGGGCAGACAGGCCACGAGGCCCCCCTGGGTGAGCTAGCACCGTCTCTGGAAAAGGATAATATTGACGTTCTAGTGAAATATTTCAAGGTCCCTTATTGGTAGCTGTAAAAATCCATCATTGAGAGACCCTTTCCTCCCATGACATGATGGTACCTTCAAACCCAACAAAAATATAATAGGCAGTTTAAGTGTGTGTTTTGTGTTTTTTTTTAAATATTTTATTTATTTTTCACAGAGAGGAAGGAAGAAGGATAGAGAGAGATACATCGACCAGCTGCCAACTGCACCCTCACACTGGGATGTGCCCGCAACCAAGTACATGCCCTTGACCGGAATCGAACCTGGGACCCTTGAGTCCGCAGACCGACGCTCTATCCACTGAGCCAAACCGGTTTTGGCTTAAGTGTGTTTTTAAGGCAGCCCCCAGGAAGAGCATGCGTGTGTTTGTACACATATGGGATGGGGCGAAAGTAGGTTTTCAGTTGTGAGTTTGAGAAATAGTTTATTCTTCTGTTATTATTTATGAATTATTATATTATTTTCCATACAAACAACTGTAAACCTGCTTTGCCCCACTCTGCATATATGTACATATGTGTATATGTGTATATGCGTATATGCATGTTATTTTATGTGTATATGCTATGCCACTGTGTGCATGTATGTGGCATGTTTATGTATATGTATGTATGTGTATATATATGTGCATTGTGTGTATAACAATGGAAAATCAAAAACTGATGATCATAGTCTAGTCAGCTGATAAGAAAAGGGCATGATGAGGAAGAGACTGGCCTAGTTTCTTTACCTATTTCGTTAAAAAAAAAATTCACTTTATTGAGGAAGCTGTCCTTCAACCTAAAAATGCATTGGCCCCGAAAACAGAAGTCACTTAGTCATTCCATAGCAGGTTTCATATAGTGCATCTTTCACTTTCCATTCATTAATCCAACAAATGCTAAGTGAGCACCTAGTAAGTTCCATGCACCACAGACTGGGTCAGAGTGTGAATGAGGTAGATAAAGCCCATCCCTCTACTGGGGAAGAGAGACAATAACCAAAGAAACAAACATACAACCTAGTTTTGGGTAGAGAGATGGGTGTACACATTTAAAGCGGGGACAAGCTGGGAGGAAAGGCTTGAGCAGAGCTCTGAGTGAAAATGTGGATGAGCCGAAACTGGTTTGGCTCAGTGGTAGAGTGTCGGTCTGCGGACTGAAAGGTCCCGGGTTCGATTCCGGTCAAGGGCATGTACATTGGTTGTGGGCACATCCCCGGTAGGGGGTGTGCAAGAGGCAGCTGGTCGATGTTTCTCTCTCATCGACGTTTCTAGCTCTCTATCTCTCTCCCTTCCTCTCTGTAAAATATCAATAAAATATATTTTTTTAAAAAAGAAAATGTGGATGAGCTCTAAGGGATACAGGGAACAGCAAGAGCAGAAAAGAGCTTGCTGGGAGCAGCAGGAGAGGTGGCGATTAGAGAGAGCAGCGTGGAGCCCCGTGGAGAGCCCTGAGGAAGAAGGACTCTGTCAGAACTCATTCCCGAGGACATCCCTGTCTGAGATGGATTCCGGAAAGGTCACGAATTATATTAAAAAGTGGAGAAGAACAATTCAAGGTATTAAAGGAAAAGAAGACGTCCTCTGTTGAGGAGGGATATACATATGCATGTCGAACGCAGTGGGCCACAGCTACAGCCTCCAAGGGTCTGGGATCTTACGCCACCCCCACCCACCACTCGCCCCCGTGGCAGAATGAAAAACATAATAGAACTTACCCGCTGGGCTGGGCTAGACTTCCCCAGGATTAAGTCTCTCAGCTGTCCCCCTGCCTCCCTCGTGAATGGCTGACATCATCCCTGGTCCTCCCCAAACAAGCGGCTCTTTCTCTGGTCCCAGATAACGAGCTTCCCCAGACACAATGGGACGGCCTCAGCCCGAGTCTTTGGGGAAGGCATTTGAAGCACAAGGGAATACAAGTATATGGCTTGGGCTGAGGGACAAATGTTCCGGAAATAAAAGTTTTTTTTAAATGTTTGTAACTATGCATATCCTGCAGGATCTGCATAATGGGTCCAATTCAGCCTTGGCCTTGCTACCAAATGGCCATGTCCGCAGAGGAAGGTCAGTGCAAAGCGTGACAAGTGGACAGGAAGCCTCATGCTGATAATACGCCTTATTTTTTTTTATTTTATTTTGAGGATGAACTTTGCTCTTCCAGTCAATTTGTCTGCATGCATTTGCAAACATAGTCTAAGCACACACACACACACACACACACACACTCTTGTATAATGCAAAAAATACATAAAATCAGTCTTTGCTCTGAGAGAAGCTTTGTAAAGAATGACCACTAAAGTCTTCCTGGTGCACAATGGAATTTTAAAGCCAGAAAAGGCAAAAATCCTAAGCTAGGAAAACTTTTTACAACTAGGAAAACTCAGACACACTATAGCTAAAGGCCCCGATGTGAATAAAATACTACCCGAGTTGAAGTTCATTTCAAAAAAAAATTTTTAGAGAACAATATAAAGATTCCATTTTTACTTGAACAGATTCACTTTTCAAAAACACTTTTCAAGTCGCTATGCATTTAATTTAAGATTCAGCAAATGACAGAACATCCAAGATGGCGGCCTAGGCAGTCTCCTAAGCTGCCGCCTCATCAACAATTTAATTAAAAAAACAACTAAAATCAAAAAGGACTTCACCAAAACGTCAGGAAAGCTGGCGGAGTGGAATAGCTACAACTAGAAAGAAAGAGAGAGGCTCACGGATCAGACTGGGAGCTGAAAAGCACTGAGGTAGGGAGACACTCGCGCACGCGGCCGCCGAATACCTGCCTGGCGGTGGGAGGGGAGGAATCCCCGATTGCACGGAACCCTTTCGGACTGTACTGAACCCAACCCCGGCTGAAATTCCGTGGTCCCAGGCTCATACGGGTGGCGTCTGGACTGTAGAGGAAGGCACCCAGACACTCAGAGACTCAGAGACTGGGAGACCGGGACTGGGAGCCGCAGTCGCAGTCTGCAGGTTCTACAGACTCGCGCGCGCGAGCAAGTACGCGCTGAGGTCTGACCGCCGCCTCTCCCCCTCCGGAGCGGAAGGAGTCAGAAGCTCCAGGTCTGACCGCGGAGGCTGCCGCTGCCTCTCTGTACAAGGTGGCTGCCTCTCCGTAGCGGAAGGAGTCAGAAGCTCCAGTCTGACCACGGAGGCTGCCGCTGCCTCTCTGTACAAGGTGGCGGCCTCTCTGTAGCGGAAGGAGTCAGAAGCTCCAGACTACAGAGGCCAGCCCAAGTCCGGGTGAGCCCCTGCGGCACCCACGCTCTTGCTTGGGGAAACTGGGCCGGTCAGGCAGAAACTCAGGCGAGCGCACAAGGGCAGGGCAGAAGCCAAGACTGTCAGTTCAGCCCTGAGACTCCGCCCCATCCAAGCTGAGCAGAGGCTTCTGCAGTTTTTCAAGTCTGATCCTATAAGACTGTCCCCAATACAGAAGTTATCCCAGAGTAGACACAGCTGATACCCACATCCAATTGGCCTGAAGGTCAATTCACAACAATAGAGACTTAGCTACAACAAGGCTGTGCACGCAGTCCACAAAGGGGATCACCAAGAGTGTCTACCTCAGGTAACTGAGGAGGCTGACCCACTGGGCCATATAGGACACCAAACACACAAAGCCATCCTACCAACTCTGAAAAATAGTGATAATGCCGAGACAAGGAAATAGATCTCAAACAAAAGAGATGGAGGATATAGAGTTCAGAACTACGGTTCTAAGGTTATGCAACAATATCCTAGAAAAGCTCGATAAACTTCATGAGACCCAACTAAAAAGTATAGATAAACTGACTAAATTGGAAAATATTATGCAGAGATCCAACAGCAGAATGGAAGAACACAAGAATCAGGTCAAAGAGCCTAAAGACACTCCTCTGGAGAAGGAAGAAGAAAAGAGAATCCAGAAAGTTGAAGATAGTGTAAGGAGCCTCTGGGACAACTGCAAGCGCACCAACATCAGAATTATGGGGGTGCCAGAAGAAGAGGGAGTGCAAAATACTGAAAACATATTTGAAGAAATAATATCAGAAAACTTCCCTCACCTGGTGAAAGAAATAGACTTACAAGTACAGGAAGCCTACAGAACCCCAAACAAGAGGAATCCAAAGAAAAATTCTTCTCGACACATCATCATCAATATGCCAAGGGTAAAAGACAAAAAGAAGATCTTACAAGCAGCAAGAGAAAAGCAGTTGGTTACCTATAAGGGAGCACCCATACGACTATCAGCTGATTTCTCAACAGAAACCATGCAGGCCAGAAGGGAGTGGCAAGAAATATTCAAAGTGATGAATAGGGAGAACCTACAACCAAGATTACTGTATCCAGCAAAGTTATCATTCAGAATTGAAGGGCAGATAAAGAGCTTCACAGATAAGAAAAAGCTAAAGGAGTTCATCACCACCAAACCAGTATTATATGAAATGCTGAAAGGTATTACTTAAGAAGAGGAAGAAGGTCAAGTGAATTAAAAATCTCAGGAATAGAATAAACTGGTGAATATAATAGAATTAGGGGCAAAGAAAGGGAGTGGATAGATAATTATCAGGGTGAAGGGGTGTGGGGTGCAGAAAGAGACTGGATTAAAATTGTATAACCTATGGATGAGGACAATAGTGGGGGGAGGGGGTAAGGGTAGAGGGTGGGGTGGGAATCAGGTGGAAGGGAGCTATGGGGGAGAAAAAGGAGAAACAATTGTAATAATCTGAGCAATAAAGATTTATTAAAAAAAAAAAAAAAAAGATTCAGCAAATGAGTTTTCAGTTAACTTTGTCTATATTTTTCACCATGTAAGGCAGACTGATCATATGGCATCTTCACCCAGGAGAGGTGAACAGTCTTCTAGTGGCTGATGTAAGTCTTAAGTATTTGACACTTAAAACTCTAATAAAAATATTTCTAAAGATAATATTTATCAACACAGTCTGAGCCGAAGTGGTCTTCTTAAGCCAAAGAGATATGAATCCCAAAGTTGGCCAAATTTCAGGAAAGGGAGGAAATAATTTTTACAGAAGATTCAAGGGACATGATTTTATGTGTCCTCTCACCATAGTGTCCTCAGGTCCAAGGAGTTGATACTAGTTGTCTTTCCTGTACATCTGGTTATAAAGGCTTTGTCACTTAACTGCTTTTATCAATATTTTCCCCCCCAAAAGGAGATCTATATCTCTTTTTTCCCAGACCAACCACAATGGTACTTGATTCACTGCAAATCTTGCCCTAGTTGAAACCCAAAAGAAACGTGTTCCCTTGATGGGTGTAAGCGTTTCTGGAGTTGTTTTCCCCACCAGCTGTAGTTCCAGGTTATACAATCGACCTTGGTATGCTTCGGTGAACAATAAACCGAGTAGCCAGGTCACCAGGGTGGGGACTAGCAACTCCCTGGCTTCCTTAAGCTCTCAGCTCAGCTTCTGGTATTTAAAGGCCACAAAAAAATAAGAGATTTAACACTAATGACAGTCTCTTTGTCCCTACCTCCACCATGCCTACAGCCTCCTTGCATTTTAATTAGGGCCAATAGTACATTCCCATTCCAGGCTGAAATCCAATGCTCCCCAGGCTTTATTCTGAGGTGGCACAGCGTAAAGGATAAATTCTTTGTGTGGTGTGTGTGTGTGTGTGTGTGTGTGTGTGTGTGTGTGTGTGCTTCATCTGCCCGAAAAAAAACTGGGAGGAGTGACGGCATGGGAATGGGAACTGGGGGAAAAAGAGGAAGCGTCCCAGAAAAATATTTCTTCACCTGGCTAGTGTGTGTGTGTGTGTGTTCTTTCTTTCCTAACTTCTCTTTGCAAGCCAGATGTTAAGGCATGGAACAGCTGGTTAAATAAGGCTCCAATTTCTGCTTCTGGAAATCCAGACTAGGAACAGCGCTATTGTTCTCATTGATTCTCTGTTTTGGTCCTCCCACCTATTTCTCTTAGGCCAAGGTCATAATCTTCTCATATAAGGATGGATATTCACAGAGAAGCTGCATACGATGGATCCAAGACATACATTTCCCCTTTCCCCTGACACAGAGACCTCTGATTTATCAGAGGTGCTGGGCATTTAATACAGGCAAATGGGACATGAGGAATGAAATGGAAATTGCAACTATCTTATAGGAAAAAATCTGTTTGTTCTAGTGATACTTAGGTGACTGGGAAAATGGCTGAAGCCAAAACTCTTCCCAGGGGGCCCTTTTTTCTCGCTGAACTGCTCTACCCGCTATGCATGGAGACGCACCTACACACTCCATCATTCTCCATAGGTTCAATTTCTGCTTGTTTAAATACAACTGATCAAATATCTTGCTTACTCAGTTCTAATTCATTCATGTGTTATCCATAGAAGCCAAAACTCTTCCCATGGGGCCCTTTTTTCTCGCTGAACTGCACTACCCGCTATGCATGGAGACACACCTACACATTCCACCATTCTCCATAGGTTCAATTTCTGCTTGTTTAAATACAACCGATCAAATATCTTGCTTACTCAGTTCTAATTCATTCATGTGTTATCCATACCAACAAAATTTTTACTTGATATACTGAAGCTTAGCCCAATATAGATCCAGAATCTGATTGATGTAAATTCACAAGATAAGAAAAGCATTTTTAGAATGGGTAAATGAGAAACTGATAGTTCGTTTCTATATTGTCAGATTAGACTAAAAAACACCAGTCACTTGTTATACATAAGCTGCCCCCTGATCACCAGGTTTTTCCAGGTGGGCACCACTGATCTGGGGCAAAAATGAGTAAGAATTCTGGGGAAGAATTACAAGCAAATGAAGGGAGACATACAAAACATGTCTTATTACACCTAGTGCTGGGATAAGGAATAGATGTTTGTGCAGTCATGCAAGTATTGGGGAATCTGTTTTTAAAAAATTAATATTTTTAAGGACTTTTTTTGCATTATCTATACTAATAAAAGGGTAATATGCTAATTAGACAGGGTCAACCGGACATCTTCTGGACATCCAGCTTATTTCTGGACAAAGCCATGGTGGCAGGGGCTGAGGCAGAGGCAGTTAGGGGCAATCAGGCCAGCTGGGGGGCAAGCAGTTAGGGGGTGATCAGGCCATCAGGGGAGGGCAGTTGGGGGCGATCAGGCTGGCAGGAGAGAGCAGTTGGGGGTGATCAGGCTGACAGGTGAGGGCAGGCCTAAACCAGCAGTCAGATATCTTCTGAGGGTTCCCAGATTGGAGAGGGTGCAGGCCAAGCTGAGCCCCCCCCCCCCCCCAACTACCACCATGGACTAATTTTGTGCACTGGACCTCTAGTTTTCATTATAAACATTTAAAAATGTTTGTAAACATTTATAAACATTTTACCTTTTTAAAATTTATTTCTTTAATTGAAAAAATTTTAAACCCAATTATTTTTCTAGGTAACCATTTTTCTTTAAGACAACCATTATACTCTGATATGGGGAAGAAGTATTGGATGCATATTTCCCAACCTGTCACAGATAATATCAAAGAGATATTCTTAAGAATCATGATTTAATAAAATTAAGAATTTGTACTACTTCATCAAGAATATTAAGTGAGATTGACTTTTTTAAAGTAAGTATGCAGTGCCAGAAGTTTTACTCACCATTAATTTTGTACCATCAATGCCAATGCCAATACAGTGAAAAAGGTAAATAACATCTTAGAGTTATAAAAATCACTCTGACTCCATAGACCCCCTGAAAGGGTCTTTAGAATCCACCTGGATCTATAGACTACACTTTGAGAGCTGCTGCCTTAAAGCATAAGGTTTTTGTTTTGTTTTTTAATCTTCAACTGAGGATCTGCTTGTATTTGGGGGGAGGGGATTTGTTTGTTTGTTTGTTTTTTTATTTTAGAAAAAGAGAAAGGAAGAGAGATAGAGACAGAAACATCAATTAGTTGCTTCCTGTACTCGCCCTGACCAGGATTGAACCCACAACCAGGGATGTGCCCTGACTGGAAATCTAACTCACACCATTTCTGATGCCTGGAACACACTTCAATCATTTGAGCACCCAGCCACGGCCATCAGCTTTTAACACTACCCATGACATTATCCGTTAACAGGCTGGGACCCTCAGTCAAATGGGGGCAACATAGTCACGGTTATCCCCAGTTAGTTTGGAAAAATAAGTGGTGAAGAATTGGAGCAAATTAACTCCTCTGTCCTATAATTAGTCCTGAGCAATATTTAAGGCTAAAGACCAGGTATGAAAGAACAAGATGTGAAAGACTCTGAATGCCGTGGATGTAATCAACGACCATGTTAGGGCAAATGAGCGGAGAAATAGCACCCTATCCCTCCCTCACCTCCCAGGCTCCCGGGAATGAGGGAGCAGAGGAAACTACAGCTGGGCAGGCAGATCCACGGGATGTACCTCTGAACATGCCCAGGCCGTCCTGAGATCCCGGGGCCGGCCTGCCTGCGTCGGAAGCTTTCTTCTGACACTTCCCAGCAAAGCCTTGGGCAACTTCCAAAACCACCGCCTTATCAGCCTCCTCGTGTGTAATATGAATATAATATTAATACCTTCCCCTCATGATTGTGGCTAGGAGTACAGCGCTTTGAGCGTAGTGCCTGGGAGGGTAAGCGCCCAGTACACGTTATCTTACTAAAAATAAGAGACACAGTGTGTACTGATTCACCGCCCAGCACTCAGGAACTTTCGCCACATTTGTAAGTGCTTCATCGGTGTCGGGCGTTAGGAAAGGTTACTGCCTCCCTCCAGCTGGCCGGGAGGCCTGTCTGGACCTGTCACTCCCTCCTTGCTGCTTTCAGGGCAGAGGCTTTCTCACCAACAAGAGAGAGCTGACGCTTAAACAGGAAAACGCATCCATTAACGGGCAAATGGGTGTGTAAAAGTGGAAGAGTTTATTACAGGGTAGAATTATGCTTCTCATCTTTCCCTAAAATTGTTTTTACTGGTGTTAAAGGCATGTCTGAAAAACAAAGGAATTGTTCTTTAAAAATTGAAATGAAGCCGAAACCGGTTTGGCTCAGTGGATAGAGCGTCGGCCTGTGGACTGAAAGGTCCCAGGTTCGATTCCGGTCAAGGGCATGTACCTTGATTGCAGGCACATCCCCGGTGGGGGTTGTGCAGGAGGCAGCTGGTCGATGTTTCTCTCTCATTGACATTTCTGGTTCTCTATCTCTCTCCCTTCCTCTCTGTAAAATATCAATAAAATATATTTTTTAAAAAAAATTGAAATGAGGCCGAAACCAGTTTGGCTCTATGGATAGAGCATCGGTCTGTGGACTGAAAGGTCCCGGGTTCGATTCCGGTCAAGGGCATGTACATTGGTTTCGGGCACATCCCTGGTAGGAAGTGTGCAGGAGGCAGCTGGTCGATGTTTCTCTCTCATTGACGTTTCTAGCTCTCTATCCCTCTCCCTTCCTCTCTGTAAAAAATCAATAAAATATATTTTTTTAAATAAAAAAATAAAAATTGAAATGAGCAAAATATTTAACTTACCAACAGAAAAACGTATCAGCCTTGCCCTTTTGCTCTTCTCTGTGGCAGACAAAATAACGCCCCCCACAAATGATGCCCACACCCAATACCCAGAGCCTGTGAGTGGGGCACCTTATACAGCAAAAGGAACCCTGAGATGGGGAAGTTATCCAGGAAGATTGGGGGAAAGGGGGACAGCCAAGGTGATCACAAGGGTCTTTAAAATGCAGAGAGAGGCAGGAGTGGCGTGGAGAGAGGTGCACAGAACAAAGGCGCAGAGAGATGCAGCACTGCCAGCTCCAGCTCCGGAGACAGAGCCTGGGGCACACGACAAGGACTGTGGGTGGCTGCTAGCTGCTGGAAAGTGCAAGGAGACCCATTCTGCCCGAGCGAGCGCCTCCGGAAAGGAATGCTGGCCTGACAACACCTGGATTTGAGCCCAGTGGTGTCCAGGTTGGTCGTCGGAGCTACAGAACTGTGAAATAATAACCCTGTGCTGTTTAAGCCACCAGGCTGGTAGTAATTTGTTACCAAGGTCATCTAGTCACCCTGGCAGCCAGGTCACTAGGTGAGGGCGAGCAACTCATCCGGCTTCGCCAACCTCGCCAGTGCAGCTTCCAGCCACTGACATCCCACAAAATCGGGTACGTGGCACTCAAGGCAGTGCCCCCCTTGGAGATTTGGATCCAAGAGGCTTGGGAGACAAACATATCCGTATTTCACTGGCGATTCTATTAGAGACGGTTGGTGATGGTCCACCAAAAACAATTCCTTTGTTTTTTCAGACATGCCTTTAACACCAGAGATGGTCCACACTCAGAGACATTCATTTCTACGCGTAAGGAGTGTACAATGTAGGTGCAGAGTAAATGCAATTCTAATCCCTAACGGATAAAGAAATACGCATGCCTCCCAGACAGGCCAATAGCCAGGGTGTGAGGCTGGAAATGGCCCAGAACCCAGAAATCCTTCCATATGCTGATGCTGACAAGAACGGTTTGCAGCCCAGCCGGCGAGGCTGTGGTTGAGCCATTAACCTGTGAACAGGGGGTGACAGTCTGATCCCCGGGCAGGGCACATGCCCAGGCTGCGGGCTCGATCCCCAGTGTGGGGCATACGGGAGGCAGCCGCTCAATGATTTTCTCTCATCATTGGTGTTTCTAAATCTCTCTCACTCTCCCTTCCTCTCTGAAATCAATAAAAATGTTGTTGTTTTTTAAAAAACAACAACAACACAAAGAGGGATTATAGAATTAAGCCAGATGAGTCCTCTGCCTGTTCTCCCATCGGTGGCCGGTGCCTCCGGCTTAGGAGAGGGTCAAGCAGACCTGCAGCCTCCTGCACCTCATGGAGAAGCGCCCCGAGGAGCCAGACCGGAGCCAGACCCTCCTGCCTCCCCCCGGCCCACCTGCTTCCGTGGGCGGCGGCGGCGAGGCGCTGGCCCAGGGCGCGTCATCTTCAAACTGCACCCAGCTGCCCATGGCGGAGGCCAGGTCGGGCGGGGGCTGCTCGGGGCTCCCCGGAGGAGAGGCCGCTTCAGAGATGAGGCCCATCTTCTCGGAGGCGTCATCCTGCTCCGAGGGGGAGAGGTCCTGGGAGCCTCCATCCGCCACCAGGTTCTCCCCGGAGGAGCTCTCGGACTGGTCTGAGGAGGATGACCGTCCCGGGAGGTCATCATGCCCTTCGGTGGCCCCTGAAACAGACGCCAGACAGCAAGCGCATCACTTCTCGTGCGGAGGGTGGAAAAACAAAGGATGGGCAAGGAGGGATCACAGGGCTCACCATTCCAGGGAGCGAGGGTAAAGAAGCAGTCACGCCCATCGGCCTCGATGGCAAAGGAGTGTTTTCCTAGCAATGCTCTTAAAACTAAACCTCAGTGAGACCAGGCTGAGATTGGGGTAGTCTTGTTCACTGCTCTTATCTCAGCAACCTCACCAATTCTTGAGGGTCACAAATAAAAATGCCCACAGAGCCAGGACCGGTTTGGCTCAGTGGTAGAGCGTCGGCCTGCAGAATGAAAGGTCCTGAGTTCGATTCCAGTCAAGGGCATGTACCTTGGTTGCGGGCACATCCCTGGTGGGGGGTGTGCAAGAGGCAGCTGGTCGATGTTTCTCTCTCATGGACGTTTCTAGCTTTCTAGCTCTCTCCCTTCCTCTCTGTAAAACATCAATAAAATATATATATTTTTTAAATGCCCACAGAGGCCAAGCAAGAAATACAACTGAGCTGAGGAAGAAAAGCAAAAGGCAATAGGGGCTGGTAGGGAGTATGGCTGAACTGGACAGACAGCTCCTGCCCGGACCAAAGGCATTTCCATTTAAACCTCAAACTCCTTACAGTCCTGACGACACACCTGCAGGCTCCCAGGTGCAAACCCTGCTCCAATGATAGCTGAACGTGGCAGAGGCTCTTCCCCTCGATTTCCTTCACTTTATTGGTCTTGAAAGATGTAACCGCCTTCAAATAATTGTGGGTGTTTTTTTTTAAAGAACTATACTCTGGTTGTAGTGGTGGTTACGCAAATTTATACATGGAAAATTCATCAACTGTACGTAAAAAGTGTTCCATTTTACTGTGTAAAAACTTTTAAAAAATAGATTTTTATTGATTTTAGAGAGGAAGGATGAGGTTAGAGATAGAAACATCCATATGAGACTGGCTGCCTCCTGCATTCCCAACCCCACCCCCCCATCCGCCCCCCACACTAGGGATTGAATCCACAACCAGGGCACATCCCCTGACCAGGAATTAACATGTGACCACCTGGTTCATAGGTCGATGGTTAACCACTAAACCACACTGGCTAGGCACTGAATAAAAACTTTTTAAAAACCCAAACCAGCAAACAAACTAATAAAGCCTTTAGATTAGCATGATCAAATAAATAAATAAATGAGCCACATATGTAATTTTAAATGTTCTAGTAGCCACATTATAAAAAAACACTAAGAGCCAAAACTGGTTTGGCTCAGTGGTAGAGCGTCGGTCTGTGGGCTGAAAGGTCCCAGGTTCGATTCCGGTCAAGGACATGTACCTTGGTTGCAGGCACATCCCCGGTAGGGGGCGTGCAAGAGGCAGCTGGTCGATGTTTCTAGCTCTATATCTCTCTCCCTTTCTCTCTGTAAAAATATCAATAAAAATATATATTTTAAAAAACACTAAGAAGAAACTGGCAAAACTAGTTTTTATAATATATTTTTCAACCCAGTATAATGAAAATTTATAATTCCAACACGCAATTGATATAAAAGTTGTTAATGAAAAATTTAACTTTTACCAGGTCTTTGCAGTCCAGTGTGGGCATTCCCCACTTCCAGCACAATTCAGTGCAGACTAGCCCCACTCCCAGCACCCGTAACGGAAACACCCTGAGAACGCCCACTTGCCGGGGGCTGGGAAGGAAGCGGGCTGGTTTCGGTTCGGCAGAGGCAGCCGCAGTAGCACAGAACCAGCTGGCACGGCTCTGCAACTACCTCCTGTGCCCTACCCTGAACTTCGCGCCCGGGCACCAGTTCCCCGGAAGTCAGGTTGGCCATCTTCATCGTGATCATGGGTGACAGTTACAGGGCTTTTCCATGAGCCAGCACATACATTAATTCCTTTACTCCTCACGTCCTCCGTGAGGTAGGTCCTGCGGTCATCCATGATGCACAGTCAGTACCTACCTCACAGAGATGTGGGATAAAAAATCTACCCAAGGGCACATCCCTCTTCTGTGATGGAGCCAGGATTTGAGCCCAAGCAATCTGCCTCGACAGCCTGTCACTCTCAACAGCTACACTTTAAAAAATTGAGAAAATCCAAGTTGCTGTCGGGAGTTAACAACCCGAAGAGCGAGTATAAAGTACATTGTAAATATAAAGTTTAGCCTAAACCGGTTTGGCTCAGTGGTAGAGCGTTGGTCTGTGGACTGAGAGGTCCCGGGTTCGATTCCGGTCAAGGGCATGTACCTTGGTTGCGGGCACATCCCCGGTAAGGGGTGTGCAAGAGGCAGCTGGTCGATGTTTCTCATCGACGTTTATAGCTATCTCTCACCCTTCCTCTCTGTAAAATATCAATAAAATATATTTTATATATATAAAGTTTATGCTACCTGGAAGACAGCAGCCAGTACTTGTGCTGTTTCCAGGCGCTTGTCTGGGAACCCAAGGCTCCTGAGATGCTTCCTCCAGGTTTCTAAGCACAAGAACTTGCACCTCAGGAAGTGACAGGCTGGCTCTTTATTTCCATATGAAGATCCCCCCCAAAGAACAACCAGGTGGGAGCCATAGCCAGCGGGTGTGCTTCTTAGCCCGGCCTTTCCCTCAGGACATGAAAGCACCGCTTACCCTCAGAGGGGGCGGGAAAGAGGGGATCCTCGCTGAAGGAGACCCACTCCGACTGCTGGGTAGCGATCACATGGTCCAGGGTCGTCATGCTAGGAGGGTGTGGTCATCTTCACACTGCTGGCCTCAGGCAGACCCCAGTCGTGTCTGGGGTGGGGTAAGGGTACGGTAGCGGGGTGCACTTGGGCCTAGGAATCTGTCACGGCGATCTTGCAGGTGGCAGCACTCAGAATGTAGACAGGTTGCCTTTGATTAATCTGTCAAGAAGAAATCCGTTTTTTTTAAAAAATAAAATTTAAAAAGGATACATCAAATTATACCCAATCTACTCAGGTCTAGGACCTTTTTAAAATATATATATTTTTTATTGATATTTTACAGAGAGGAAGGGAGAGAGATAGAGAGCTAGAAACATCGATGAGAGAGAAACATCGACCAGCTGCCTCTTGCACACCCCCCACCGGGGATGTGCCCGCAACCAAGGTACATGCCCTTGACCGGAATCAAAGCTGGGACCTTTCAGTCCACAGACCAACGCTCTACCACTGAGCCAAACCGGTTTTGGTGAGGTCTAGGACCTTAAAATATAATATATATATATATATATATATATATATATATATATATATATTATTGATTTCAGAGAGGAAGGAAGAGAGAGAGAGAGAGAGAGAGAGAGAGAGAGAGAGAGGGAGAGAAACATCAATGATGAGAATCATCCATGGGCTGCCTCCTGCACGCCCCCCATTGGGGATTGAGCCTGCAACCTGGGCATGTGCCCTGACCAAGAATCGAGCCATGACCTTCCAGTTCATAGGCTGATGCTTAACTACTGAGCAATGCCAGCCAGGCAGGTCCAGGGCTTTCAACATACCCACCAGGAGGTCTGGGTGCTGCCCACTGGCCTTGCTGTTCTGTGCCCGCCCCTGTCTTGCCCCCACTTCTCCCACTCCTTTAGCGCCAAGAGCTCTGCATGTGCCTCCACCTCAGACTTGTAAATAATCACACAAATGTAAGCAATTAGATCCCTCTGTTCCCCCAATTATTTTAGTATGGAAATATTTTTAACTATGCTATAACGCCATCATTGTAAAACAAAGATTAAAATTTCCCAAAGTACTTTCACGTTCTCTTACCAAATGGTGAGGTAAAACCATGCTCTTTCCTATTAAATCAGTGCAGGTTCTTGCCTTGGGCAGGTAGCTCTTGGCAAGCCTGAGTTAAATCGTTGGCAGAAACCCAACAATCTCCAGATGGTATATCCAAGCACGGTTTACCAATTAAAAAAAAAAAAAAAGAAATGGAGTCATTTTGTTCATTTGGAGTAAGGGGGTAGGTAGGGCATATTTGCTTTAAGGTAAAATGTGCGCTAAACACATTCTGATTCTAGGCCCATGTGAATTAGTACATAAAAGCTTAGCCTTTACTTTTACTGCAATTACATTCTAAGTATATAGAAGGATACTTTACAGACTTCTAATTTTGTTTGTAGTATTACTGCCCTTTTACAACTTTAACCTTGCTCTTACTCTTATGATGACTTAATAAAATCTGAATCAATGCAAAATTAATGATTTTTCTGCAAAAGAGCTACTGTTGACCTTGTACAATATTAGTTCTTACTACTCACAGTATTCACTTTAGTCTAGAAGAGTTGAACTCATAGCTTTCTAAGTGGTGCACAATAAAAAGAAAATTTTATTATAGGTTATTACCTGCAGTAAGTAATCTATGCTGTGGAAAATCAGCATAAAAACCTTAACAGCTTTGGGTTTTGTGGGGGGTTTCTTGTAATTAAAGCAATTACTTTTGTTGTATAATGCTTCCTAAAAACAACTAATGGTTGTATAGAATTTACAATTTTTAGTATTTTCACACCATAACTCATTTGATTCAATAGTCACTTTAGTAGAGTAAGATAGATATTAATATCATTATTTTGTAGATGAAGAAATTTGGGTTGAATAAATGATTTACCCAACAGTATTTTTATTTCCAGGTCCTTGTTTTGTTTCTCCGGGCTTTTAAGTGAAAGAATTCTCATATCCCAGGATTCTGACAAATTAATTCTCTCATAAATGTCACCCAAAAATGATCAAGCAGAGGCCATAACAAGCAGGTATGTTAGATATGCCCCTTGAACCCGGGTCTTTCAATGCCACTCTAATCTTTGGGTCACAGCCACAAAAAAGTACTAGAGAATATATAAAAACTACCACCCAACTGAAACAATTTACAAATATCAATTACGATGGAACCATGATGAAATGATCTATGCAACTCCCTATGTGAAAACCCGCTAGGGCTGTACAGAAGATGCAAGGTTGAGAAATATCTCTCCCAAGTCCCTCTTCTAAGATCCTTACCAGCCATGAACCAGACATGTGCAAACTGACTAGAGAATGCAGTGCTCCAAACCAGATCTCCCAAAGAACCACATAGAGCCCAGCCCCCCACAGCTGATTTCCCATGATGCCTTTCTCTGGCTCAGTCAAATGCTCGAGTAACTCAATGTGGTAATGGCTGCGGGCCAAGATTAAACAGTAAAACTGAAGAGTCAGATGCCTCCTCTCCCAACAGCAGCAACATGTAAAGCAGGTCCAAGAACAACAAAAGAGCCACAACACATGTCCACATGCTGACACATGCAATGTTGCAGCTCAGTGGGGAAAACATCCTGTAGATCTCGTGATAATGAATTCACTGAAATTCACAGTGTGACTATGGGTGGGAAAGGGTTGTGGGAAAGAAAAGAAGGAAAAGGGTGAAGGTTATGGGGGAAATACTTGGAAATTTTAGAGCTCAACGGATTTAAAGACCAATAGTCCAGCTCTCAAGTTTTACGGGTGAGAAAACTGAGGCCTAAGGAAATTAGGTATAGGAATGGAGATTGAAAGCATGGGCCCAGGAGATAAGACTGTCCAGACTTCAGTCCTCAGATCACCCTGGAACAGCAAGAATAACAAAACTCAAGAGCCCCAAAGATCTATCTACCCCATACTCGTGAATCTCAGATCCAGGCATGGACTGGTTAGATAATGAGAAGTCCCATACCTGGCAGAACAAATCTATTATTGAGAAGCCCATGAAATGGATTTCCGGTATTTGCCAACATACAACCACATCATCCAATAAGCCATCAGACGCCATACCTAGAGTGCTGTGCTAGCAGCTGGCAACCACAGAGGAACCCACTAATTGTGAGGCTAAGTTCACACTGGGATTGGTTTCTCTGGGAAAACCTCACCCCATTTTTAGAACGTGAATCACAAAGTGAGGCTTAGGAGCATCACCACAAATGAGCAGTGACTCAGTACCAGCAGCAGCACTGACCGAGAGGCATCACAGACTTCATTGAGGTCTCCAGGTTGCCATACAGAGAGAAGCTTATTTTTCAGCATCCCTTACACACTACAATTTGGGGGTGAAGAATGCAGTTGGGTGATAGGATTGGGAGTCACAGAAATAGATTTGTCATCAGCATTCAGGAGTCCTGTGTATCCAGAAATGCACCTTGCATTCTTTGAGATAGTGACCCGTGAGCAGTCTGTAAGCTATGTGGGGAGATGAAGCGACACAGAAGAGCAAACACAAGAAATCCAGGGAGAACTGCCTCTAGGAGGATATACCAAAAATGCTGTTTAACCACAGAGAGATCCACAAGGGCTAGAAGCATAAGGGGATGGGCTGGTTTCCTGGATTTGAAGGACATCCCTGGTTCTGAACTTTTGAGAGGGAAGAGGAAGGACATCCTTGAAACAGAGGAGCAGCATAAGTGACGATTAAGATTCAGACCTTTGTGGGAGTTGTTTCTGGGCCAATGTAGCGATCAGTTTGATGAGAGCTGGGATGTTTACTGAGGAAATGTGGGGGCAAATGACTGGTGGCCTTAATGGCTGAGAAGAAGAGTTCAGTAGGAGGAGATGGGAAAGTTCAAGAGTGACTCAAGCTAGGGGAGCTTTACTTTCCTCAGACTCTTGGTGATGGAAGCTATTGGCCACAACGGGACCTCGGTGTGTCCCAAATGACAGGAGGCATCAGCAGAAGCATATCTTGGGTACTCCGTGCTGGGCCCATTCAGGGCCTGAAGGTTCGAGGACGAGCAAGACATCATCACAAAGGCTTCAAGTAGCTTACAGTAGACTGTAGGGAGGTATGACAGCAACATAAAACAATCACACAGTAGGCTTTCTAAACTACAGTACTGATAGGTTATCCATCAAAACACTAACAGTAGAGAGTAAGGGCTTTAAAAGACTACAGAGGCCCTGGATGATGTGACTCAGTTGGCTGGGCATCATACCATGCAATGAAATGTTGCCAGTTGGATTCCCAGTCAGGGCGCATGCCCAGGCTGCAGGCTCAGTCCCTGGTAGAAGGTATGCAGGAGGCAATCATTAAATGTCTCTCTCTCACATTGATGTTTTTCTCTCCCTTTATCTCTTTTCCTGTTTGTCTGTCTTCAAGATCACTTATTCTTCCTTCTATCATCTTCATCCTCCTGTTAAGCTCATCTAGTAAAGTTTTCTTCTCAGTTACTCAACTTTTCTAGAATTTTTTTATTCTTTTATAGTTTCTATTTCTCTGTTGAAATGCCTGATATATTCACCTATTATGACAACATTTTCCTTTAGTTCTTTTAACATATTGATAATAGCTGCTTTAAATGCTTTGTCTGCCAAATCCAAACTCTGAGCCATTTGGGGATTAGTTTCTGTTGGCTTTTTTTTTTTTAATATGAGTAACATTTTACTATTTCTTTATATGCCTAATCATAGCTGATAATACCCTAAAGACTTTCTGCATTTGATCTTTCTCTGAAAAAAACTGCTTTTTTTTTTTTTAACCAGTAGTCAATCTGCCTGCTCACCCTGATCTTTTGTAGGCTTGGTCTTCTACTTTGTTGGATGGATTTATGAAAAGCCCATTTTCAATCCTGAAGACAACACTTTTGGCAAATTTCACACAGTTTCTATCTGTACCGTACATGTGCACTCCAGCCCAGCCAGTGGTTCCCTGGGCATGCTCAGACTCACTTCTGTT
Source organism: Vespertilio murinus (assembly GCA_963924515.1). Lineage (NCBI taxonomy): Eukaryota > Metazoa > Chordata > Mammalia > Chiroptera > Vespertilionidae > Vespertilio > Vespertilio murinus. The sequence continues at coordinate 202,612,982 of OZ004704.1, forward strand.
CCCCCTTCTCCATGCAACCCTCTCCTTTCTAGAACCTGCCCTGCAGATTCCAGATTCTTCACTATCCCCATGCTCTGGTCTCCGTTTCTTTATTTCAGCAGGACTGCTGCAACCGAGTGGACTCCAACATACTACCTACAGCCAGAAAATTCCTCCTTGGAAGAGGGCCAAGATTGTGACCATCAGACTCACCTCATGAGTGTTCCTTCTCTCAGAATCAAAATGTTGTGCTCTCTGTTGACCAGTTCCTGGAAAGAGTTATCTCATACATTTATTTCATCCAGGTGTGTGATTGTTTACTGCAGAAGGACTGGTTTGTCGCCAGTCACAGCCAGAATTGGAAGCCCTTCCCTGAAACATTCCTTTCTGACATAGGTTCATTTTTTCAAAAAGGTCAGTTTAGATCATCCAGCTTAGGGTAATTTTATACTGATATCCTGGAAATATCAATTAAGAGTTTTATAGAACTTCCATAAATCATATCATCTGAGAAGGAAAGGAGGGTTTCATGTAGCTAGATGGATTAATTCCATCCCTTCAGAACTGGGACAGAGTTTTATTCTGCATTGTGCTTTATAATACCACAACATAATTCTTTTTGGTTAGTGATCCAAAGGGGGTTATTTAAATCTGAGAATCTGGCCATCTTTGCCTTATATCTCTGGGCCACATGTACTCAACTAGACAGACAGCTCTTTTAAAATTGTCTGCACCCACTTATTGAGTTGTGAGGCTACTGGCAAACACTGTCCAGCGGTCTGTTTGGGGTTTATGCAGAAACAACTTAAACAAGATCTAAAATTAGATCTCAATGCCAATTCCAAACTCCAAAATAAGGCTTAGCTCTTTTCTGATCAAGAACAAGCATCTAAATGTCAAAAGGAAAACCGAGAAGAAAGGAAGAATGGGAAAAATGAGAATGCATGGATTCTACGTATTTCTTTAGAGCTTTCTTCAAAACAAGACATTCAAGAAACGTACTGAGCATCTACTACGTACTCAGAATTGTGCATGTTACAAGAACACAGAATATCCAGCATGGTTTTATTTTCTGAGATCTTTGTCACAGTGGGCTAGAGAAATCACAAAAGTTTAATCAGGAAGTCAAAGTAACCATGCTACTTGCTTCATAACTTCCCAGAATAAACAAAAGCCAGGAAGGCACCGATTACCCTCTGGCAAAGGCCTTAATCAGATAAAAGGTTTGGAATACTGCTCCTCTTCCTTCTTTTTTTTTTCCCTCCCCTCCCCCCCCCCCCACTTCCTTTTCTTCCAAATTCTTTTCTCTTATGAACATCAGAGTTCATTTCAATAGAACCTGAACACAGTTCACTGGAGAACAGATACATACTCTCAATGAGCACACATGTGCACCCACACTCAGGGACACACACACACACACACACACACACACACTTTAGTTAACAGATGCTTTGATATTCCTGGAACGGAAATATTGAGTGGCCTGACAGATTGCTTTTCTTTCTTTTTTTTTTTTTAAATATATTTTATTGATATTTTACAGAGAGGAAGGGAGAGAGATAGAGAGCTAGAAACGTCGATGAGAGAGAAACATCGACCAGCTGCCTCTTGCACACTCCCTACCAGGGATGTGCCCACAACCAAAGTACATGCCCTGGACCAGAATCGAACCCGGGACCTTTCAGTCCGCAGACCGACGCTCTACCACTGAGCCAAACCCGTTTCGGCCAGATTGCTTTTCTTATTTTTTATAATTTTTTGTTTAAATATTCCTTTCTTTAAAAACAGACTGACCATTCTTCTTCCATCAGAAATTGGTGAGTAAAATGAACATTCCAGCCTCAAGCCAAATATATGAGAAAGAACTTCAAACGGACTATATGTTATATTTTAACTATAATCAATATCTACCCATGATTCTCTTATAAAGTAACTCTCTCCTATTTCTCTCTTTCAGTCGCACATACCATCATCCCCTACCCCTAGATGTCTGTTCTTGTTCTCTCTAAAGTCACATTATTTGTGTGTATACATGTACACACATATGTAAATATATACACATATAAACAAACACTCATATATGTACACGTGCTCACACGTGTACACACACACCCCTAGGTTATAATTACAAATATTCTATTGTGTGGATATTTGTAAAAATCCTGGTGGTTCTGCTATCCATCAGCTCCATGGCCCCACATTCGGAGTCCAGGATCTAAGTCACACTTGGCTTGAAAAAACTGGCTCTCTGATCTTTGGTGCATTCCTGAGGCAGTGACCCAGAAGGATACCCCCAGGAACCTGAACAGTGTGTCACGTTCAGTGAATGACCGTGGTAGGAGGGCAAGCTTTAAAATCTGCAGAACACAACACTTTCCAGGACCTTGAACTCTTAGAAGTCACTGGCTTATTCCATCTTGGTAAACTCATCTTGGCTGACTTCTTTGGTTCCATGTCTGGAATAGGGATGCTAATACTGTGCTTGTATAAAGGTAGAGAGTTGGTGTGGATCATTTCTTTCCATCTATATTTTAGAGTCATGAGTGTATCACTTTGAATGTTCCATCACGAGACTGCCAGTTTCCTAGGAGACTACAGGAGGCTTATGAGTCCCAGTGATGGCCATATTTCCAGGGCATAACCCTAAGACTTTCCAAGAAGCTTAACAAAATATTAATATTATATCTCATTCAAGAGAAGATGCCATAGATTGTAAAATGCATCTAATTTCAGAGATTATATTTTAAAATATGTACATACATACATATAATTTTTAGAATCAAGGAATACATTCTTATTTTTATTCCAAATACTTAACAAAATTATAATTAGCATATATTTCCAGTTTGCAAATAGAAACGGAAGGTCATGGATTATTTCTCTTTTTTTAAATGTATTTTTTATTGACTTCAGAGAGGAAGGGAGAGGGAGAGACAGAAACATCAATGATGAGAGAGAGTAATTGATCGGCTGCCTCCTGCATGCCCCTACTGGGGATCGAGCCTAAAACCTGGGCATGTGCCATTGGAATTGAACCCGGGACCTTTCGGTCCACAGGCCAACGCACTATTCACTGGGCCAAACCAGCTAGGGCGTCATAGATTATTTCAATTCATTTTTATAATAGCCCTGAGATAAGTAAAGCAGACATTTCTCTCACTTGATATATAAGGGAACTGGCTCAGAGAGGTTGCTTGACCAGTCTAAGGTCACAGCTAACTATGATAGATTTGGGACAGGATCACAGCGCTATTTTATTATGCCACATTCTGCCTTCCAGAAAACAGGTATAACAAATGTGTTAGCGGTGTCACCAGCATTCATTTCCTATCATCATCTGGCACCAGAAGATGTATCATTATCGGCTGAGTCAGTCACTGTAGTTTCTATTCCTGCTTTCCCAGGCTCCCTTGTACCTCAGGATTGGCACTTGGCCAAGTTTTGGACACTGAGACATAAATAGAAGTATGATGAGAAATAAAATTCTGAGAAATATTTTTTTGCCTTTGTTTTGTTTCACAGGTATTGCTCATGCATCCCTAATCTTTTTTTCTCACTTTCTCTTCTTTTCTATCTTGAATATGATCATGATGGCTGGAGCTACATTAGTCATACTACAGCCATGAGGAAAGGCTAAAAGAATCAGAGTCACTGGCCTTGATGACACTGAGCCACAGAACCAATATCAATGATTATGAATCTCTGTATTTATTATGTGTGAACATTTTTTTGTTTAAGGTATTAAAATCAAGTTTTCTTCATGCAGGTGAATGCAACTCTAATAAAATAGGAGAGAGAAATTGTGGTAGGCAGAATTCCACAATGACCCCCATGATCTCCACACCCTGGTGTTACTGATGTGATTATATCATAATGCATAGCAAAAAGGAATTTTGGAGATGCAATTAAGGTTATTAATCAATAGACATTAAGATAAGATGACTATCCCGGTGAGCCTATCCTGATCAATGAACTATTGAAAAGCAAAATTCTCTTTGTCTGGTAGCAGAAGAGAAAATCAGAGAAATTCAAAGTGTGAGAGGGAGGCTCTCCACTACTGAGACAAAGGAAGCAAAAATGGAGAGTGGTAAGGGGAGAGTGGATTGGTAAGGTATGTACACATATAATACCTTAATTAAAAAAAAAAGTAAAAAAAAGAAAATGGAGGATAAGGGTGGCCCCTAGGAGCCGAGAGTGGTAACCAATAGCCAGCAAGAAAAAAGGAACTGCAATCCTACAACCACAAGGAGCTGAATTCTGCCAACAACAGGCATAAGCCTGGAGGAGATCCTGAGCTCCAGGGGAGGACACAGCGGCCAACCTTTAATCCCAGCTTGTGATACTCTAAGCAGAACACACACCCAGGCTGTGCCCAGAAAGTAGTTTAAAATGGGAGGAGAATTTTTTTTTAAATATATTTTATTGATTTTACACAGAGAGGAATTTAGAGGGATAGAGAGTTAGAAACATCGATGAGAGAGAAACATCGACCAGCTGCCTATTGCACATCCCCCACTGGGGATGCGCCCGCAACCAAGGTACATGCCCTCGACCGGAATCGAACCCGGGACCTCTCAGTCCGCAGGCCAACGCTCTATCCACTGAGCCAAACCGGTTTCGGCGGGAGGAGAATTTATAACTCAATATCTGGAGGCCTAGGTAATGCCTTCTCTCTTTTTTTAATATATATTTTATTGATTTTTTACAGAGAGGAAGAGAGAGGGACAGAGAGTCAGAAACATCGATGAGAGAGAATCATCGACCAGCTGCCTCCTGCACACCCGCTACCGGGGATGTGCCCGCAACCAAGGTACATGCCCTTGACCGGAATCAAACCGGGGACCTTTCAGTCCACAGTCGGATGCTCTATCCACTGAGCCAAACCGGTTCTGGCAGGTAACACCTTCTTTAAATAATTTTTCCTATATAGATTAGGAGCTGAAATTCAACTAAATCAACTATTACCCATAGTGCAGAGTGAATAATGAAAATAGTAAAAAATACACAATTATACCTGTAGCACTTTAGAACGTGTTTTGTATGGAATTCTCTCTCTGGAAAGTTTAATTTCTTTGTCTGCCTTGCTTGTTACATAGGCCACGGCAAAATTAGCTGGCCTTTCCTGAGACCTGGGGCCGGCTGGAAGGGTGATCATTTTTAGTGCAAAAGGTGGAAGAATAATTCTGGGCATCTTTCTTTTGAGCAGCAGGAAGCCAACGAAGAGTCAACCGGTCTTCTGGAGATGAATGGTGGTGATGGCTGCACAACACTGTGAATGTGCACTTAAAAGTGGTTAAAATGATAAGTTTTATATTATATGTATTTTAACAAAAATTATTCTCTAAAAAAAGACTATGCAAGTGAAATCTTCATAATCAAAGGGAAAACTATGACTGTTCTGTGACGCTCCTGGGGCTAGGAATCACTGTCTCTGATTGGTCAGGAAGGCAAAGGTGCGGGGAGGGGAAGCAGCTGGGGTAGCTCTTGCTTATATTTTTAAAAACATATTTTATTGATTTTTTTTACAGAGAGGAAGGAAGAGGAATGGAGAGTTAGAAACACAGATGAGAGAGAAACATCAATCAGCTGCTTTCAGCACATCCCGTACTGGGGATGTGCCCGCAAACAAGCTACATGCCCTTGACTGGAATCGAACCTGGGACCTTTCAGTCCACAGGCCGACACTCTATCCACTGAGCCAAACTGGTTAGAGCATAACTTTTGCTTATTAACGATGATGTCCACAGGCCTCCCTCCCTCCCCGCCCTGGGCTCCCAGCACCACTTTGTCATTCCATGACGAGGCACATCATTTCCTTTGCTTCCCCCATCAGCCTTCTGAGGCAGGTGCTATTGGTCATACCACCATTTAAAGACAACAAAAGCTGAGGCCAGAGAGGCTAGGTAACAAGTCAGAGGACTAGTACTAAGTGGTAGTGCTGGGAGTCCAACCAACACCATTCTGACTTTGGAGACTGTCCTCAAACCATTCATTGACACGGTCACTCAGTCACCTAACAGAAGAGGGAAGGGACATCCATCCACACCGCCTCGAAGAGGCCCCGAGCGTAAATGACAACATAGGTTACTGTCGAGGATGAACCAAAGGTCTCAGGGGCCAGGGAGAGGAGCCCAGGGAGGCTTCCTGGAAGAGGCTGCAGACAGCCTGGGTCTTGGGAAAATGCACAGCACGCTGATCCAGAGCACCAAGCTCTGCAGTCAGGCGGGCCAAGACCCTGGCCATTGTTACCTGTAACTACGGGACTGTCTCCGAAACTCCCCAAACATGAATTTCACCGGGTAGTCTCAGAGATTCCTGTGAGGATAAGAAAAATGTTGTGTGGAAGACTTTCAGCACGGTGAAGAATAGGTGCTCTGTTAATGTTATCTATTACCATTATTACTTCCACTAAAAAAAGAACGAGTAGGAGTTAGCCTGGTAACAGAAACAAGGCAAGAACTTGCTGATTTCATTTCTGTGGCCATGGCATGCGGGAAGTGAAAGTGGAAGAAAGGGGGAGGTCTCAAGAAATTTGGGGGTAGAAAGGAAGTAGTGGTGAGAGCTTCAGTCTGAGGCATTGAAAGGCCGGCCAGCAGGATGCCAGGTGTTAGTTGGCTGGGAAAAGCCTGGTGAGAGGAGGTGCTGGAGGCAGGGATGCTACATTGGACAGGTTTTGGGGCCCCTCTGTGTGGGCATCTATGTGAGCTGTGTCTGTGTAAGCTCACTGCACGGCCGGTGCGGCTGGGGGCAGCAGCGTGCCTGGTGGGTGCTCTGAGGGTCCCTGGCCAGCGGACGTCACTGCCACAGGCACCAGCCCCGGGGTCCCGCTGCTGATGGATCCAAGTCGCCTGGGCTGTTTCAGTAAATGGCGGGCATCAGTGTGACCGGCACTGTGAGGCCACACAGAAACCACAACTACAGGAGTCCGGTGGTGACAAGAGAGCCCGTGACCACCCAGATTTATCAGTACAGCTGCAGGAACGTGACAACTCATTTCAGAGGCTCCTGCCAACGCTCCCGATATCCAAATACCAAGGAAATGAATAGAGCTCTAGGCCTCATATCTCAAGCTTGCGGGGGGGGGGGGGGGGGGGGTTGGGGAGGTGACTCTACTATAAAGTTAGCTCAACGTAGGTTTGTCTGGAAAACACAGAGCTTTATTCTCCAAGGCAGATGAGAAAGAGAAAAACGATGTCCCCATCCCTCCTTCTTTCAGAGAAATAGAACTTTTCCTCCTGCGTTGAACTGCCAACTCCCCTTAATTCTTTCCCTGCCACGCCAGTCTTCAGTGTCTCACTCCCAGTAACCCTCCCCCGCACCCCATCCGCTCGCGCCAACGCTCCCGCTGCACAACTCCAGGAGGCGCCACTCACACCGATGGAATGGGGTGTGCCCCGGATCTGAATGCTGCTCTTGGAGCTGTGCGATCCGGCAGCCCCACAACAACACACCCTCCCACCCCACCACCCACACTTAAGAAAAAAGCAGGAAAATGTCAAATGTTCAGGGGAAAAGTTGACTGGGAAAGAAGACGAAAATAAACACCTATCGCCATAAGAATCCTTGAACTTGTTTTTCATTCAACAGAATAAAAGAAACAATAGGGATGGGAAACAGCAATTAAGCCGGGGTGATTAGGAGAAAGAGAGCTGGATAGAGGGCAGAGGTGGTCCCAATAAACATCCTAAGGGCACTGGAAATATGGACTTAATTGGGAGTGGGGATAAAAAGTGAGTTTTAATTTGGGAAATGCTGAGATTCAAGCATTGGGGAAAATAGGGTGGATGTAGAATATGTAGATTTGGGATCTGATTAGAGGTAAAAATGGGGGCGGGGATATATAGCCAAGAGAATGAATTGGTTATCAACAGAGGAAGTGAAAAGATAGATGGCTGACTCTTGAAGCATGCCTACATATGGGAAAGCGGGGAGATGAGAAGGAAAAATAGGGGGTCCCAAAGTGAGAGGGCCAGACAGTCAGAGAAACAGGAAAACCAGAGGCCTCCAGGGTCATGAAAGCAAGAGAGAATTTTCAAGGTGGGTTTCTCTGGCGTTAAATGCTGTGACAAGACATTGTGGGGGCTTGGATGGTCAGTGCTGACCCCTAAGAAAGTTAACTGGAGTGTGAGCTCCTTAAGGGATGTCCACGCCCTTCTCAAGGTCAGGGCCAGCTGCACAGGAGGAGAGCAACAAGAATTCGTGGAATAAAGCAGCTATGAGTACAGCTTTTAAAAGAAGGCAGAAAGTGACCGGCGAACACAGAGTTGATCCTCATTACAAGCTTCCGTGGAGGAAGGACTTTCCTGTTCACCTGGCAGAAGCTGAGACTCACCGGAAGGGAGGGGCAAGAGGCTGTTGGTTTCCTGGGATCTTCCCATCACAAATTCTCCGAATGACCACAGCAAAATCGCAAAACCTTTTGCTTCTGCGTCTACAGATTTATTGGTTTGGAATTGATAGACACGCTTACTTGCCAATATATTGAAAACACCCAAAGGAGGAAACATAGACGTCACTTGTCTCAAACCCTATGTGGTCTCCACACATTCTCCAACAAAATAAAATGCCTAGCAGTAGACACTGCTTCATGAAAGCTCTTTATCGTGCGTTAATGGGTCATCTCCCAATGTCAGGCATGTCCTGGTGACATTCCAGGACTAGAAAGAGGACTCAGACCCAGACCTGCCTTGAGGGAGAGGAGCAAATGAAGAGCCAATCCCAAGAGTGTGACCCGGGCTCCCTCAGGAAAACCCTGCAGTGCCATGGGCACAGAGTGACACCCAGCCCAGTCCTGGGATCAGCGAAGGTGATACTGGGCAGGGGCTTGAAAGATGAACAGAAATTAGCTGGGGACAGGGGAAAAGGGCATTCTAAGCTGGCAGTATGGCATCTATAAGAACAAAATAAGACAATGCAACAGAGTCAATTAGAGGGTGTCATTTTTTAGCCATGTTTAAACAGTTAATATGCAAAACCATTGTTTCTTACCCAAAAAAAATGTGTACAACAGACATACCTGACTTTTTCATCCAGACCTCCCCACCACCTAACCCCACTCTTAAACATCACCCATCACAGACCCCAACATAGGGTAGGAACTAAGATAAGAGGAAGGTTTATCTAGAGATAAGGTATAAAGCGAAGATGGAGCTAAGAAATACGTACAAGTTCACAGATGGCCTGAGATACAGGGTTCCGGTTAAGAATGGAGGAGGAGGAAGAGATGGGGTGATGCAGAGCTAGAAAAGGGGTGTTTGTTTTGTACATGGCCGGAAAGCTTGAAGTGTAGTGGTTTTTTATAAAGCCCCCAAACAAAACAGCTGTAATAAAATGTAATATGTTCATACGAATTCTAGGAGATGAATGACAGCAAGGTGTGTTTTCTGAACTGTAGGTAATTCAGTCTGACTGAAGCAACGAGCCAGAAGGAGGTTAGGAGTCAGGTCAGACAAGACCTTGCAGGCTGTGCCAAGAAGGTTGAGTTTTGTGTTCAAGACTGAATTAAGAAGATCAAACTGAATAATTTTAAGTAAGGAAATAACATGCATTTCATTTTTTAAAATATATTTTTATTGATTTAAGAAAAGAAGAGAGAGAGAGAGAGAGAGAGAGATCAATGATGAGAGAAAATCCTTGACCAGGAATCAAACCATGACCGCCTGGCTGACTCTCAACCATTGAGCCAAGTCAATTGGGCAAGAATAACATGCATTTTAGAAGGATCATTCTGAAAGCAATGAAGAAGGGGACTGAAAGGGGAAGACCAGCTACTAAATATAGTGATCGGGTACCACAAGATGAGGGGTAAAGATGAAGGATTTTTTTATGAGCCATTTAAAATGTAAGACCATCAAGACGGGATAAAGTCTATTTGGGGCTAATTGAGATGGAGGGAGTAGTGATGTGGTGGATGGATGAAAAAGATCCTTGGAAAACTGGATAGATGTTAAAGCAGTTCACCGAGATAAGACCTTCAAGGGGGAGAATGTTTGAGGTGGGGTAGTGATAGGACGAGCGTGTTGATGGGCCTGTGAGAAGTGTCTGTGGGCCCTGTTAATCAGATAGATAAAGAGCTCGGAAGAGAGATGAGTGTTGCTAATACAGACTGACAGGTTATTAGTTAGTAGATGTGAGTTTGGACTAGGTTACCCAGAGGGAATGTATAATATGAGGAGAAAGAAGAACCGAGGATGGGAGGTTCAACATGAATGTGTTGGGCACAGGATAAAAAGATGCTCAGAAATTCAGCCGAAATGCTTCCTTCTCTAGTCATCATCATGGAGACCTGGGCCAAACTCAACCTTTCATTGCAGGGGAAATCAATCTGGTTTGCTGAGAACCGGTGGAAAGCCAGGAAAAGAGATATTAGTGTTCAATTCAACAGTGAACTGTTCAGGTAATATAGATTCATAGGAGTTCTGCCTACGCTCAATGACAACTGGGAGAAAGGAGAATAGGAAGCACTAGACAGAAGTGCAGGGATTGTGCACTTCTGGGTTTCCGGCGCTTGGAGAAGTGAACCCTTCTTCATCCTCCTGCAGCATGGACTTCTGTGGGTACCCCTACCCGGGTCACACATTTACACAGATACTTCCACTACATACACAGGTCCTCCGCCAGGAAGAGTTCTCCCGTTAGGGCCAAGGCCTAGATGCACAACTCCAAATTGAACACCTCCCCCAGAACTAGTCCTTTGTTTGTTTGTTTATCCTCACCTGAGGATATTTGTCCTTCGATTTTTAGAGAGTGGAAGGGAGTGGGAGAGACAGAGAGAGAGAAACATTGCTATGAGAGAGACACATGGATTGGGTGCCTCTGCATGTGCTGGCCAACCAGGGCTGGGGATGGAGCCCACAACTGAAGTACATGCCCGTGACCAGAAGCAAATGCAGGACCCTTCAGTCCAAAGGCCAATACTCTATCCACTGAGCCAAACTGGCTAGAGCTGGTTCTTTTAAAATAGATAGATAGATTTCAGAGGGCGAGGGAGAGAGAGAGAAACATCAATAATCAGATAGATTCACTGATCGGCTGTCTCCTGCACGCCCCCTCCTGAGGGTCAAGCCCAAAACCCAGGCATGTGCCCTAACCTCCTGGTGCACAGGTCTACACCTAAGCACTGAGCCACATCGGCCGGGTAGAACTGGTTCTGAATATTATTTTAACATGTACGAATCTCTGGGTTCTTTGGGCTATAATTTAAGGCAGAGACCTCTTCTCCAGGAAAACACACATCCAGGCAACAGTATTTACAGTCATTTTAAGGGCCTCACAGATGCCATTCCCCAAGTCTCTCCGTGAATCCCCGGGGACCTCTGGACTCGCTGCCGAAAGCTGCCCGCCCCTAGAACAATTTATCTAGTGCCTGTCACTTTCAGAGCTTTCAAAACAAAACAGAGCCGTCCCCGAGGAGCGGAGCTGAAGGAAGCCAGGCGCTGCGGCTTCTGCTGACCCCGAGCTGATAATTCCTCATTTCCGTGCTCAGCACTGCAGAGGCCGCCTCCTCCCTTTTCTAAGAATCCGTCCGCCCTCCTCTCCCAACAACACACAACCGTACAGCCCGAGCCCCGGCCAGACACCCAGCGCCGCCGTGGGCCTCGGGCTGCGGCTGTGCAGCCAGCCCCGCGACAACAAGGAGCATCCCGGGTTCGTGACTGCGGGCCGGGGCCGGGCACGCGTGTCTCCCGCTGCCAGGGACGGCGGCCAGGATCGGGGACTCGCTGGGTGGGCTTGGCACGGGGCGAGCCTCGAATAAGCATGTGTTGACTGAGGGCTTGCTCTGTTTTCATAGAGCAGCGGGGTCCTGGGTTTTTGTTGTTGTGTGTGTGTGTGGTTTTTTGGGGGTTTTTTTGGTAATATATTTTTATTGATTTCAGAGAGGCAGGGAGAGGGAGAGAGAGAGAGACAGAAACATCAGTGATGAGAGAGCATCACTGGGCAGCAGTCTCCTGCAGCTTTACCCTGGGGATGGAGCCCGCAGCCCAGGCATGTGCCCGGGAATCGAACTGGGACCTCCTGGGTCATAGGTTGATGCTCAACCACTGAGCCCTGCGGGCCCGGAAGGGCTTTGATGGGTGGCAGGCACTGTTGGCACTGGGTACTTCTTTAAAAAAAATTATATTGACTTTTTACAGAGAAGAAGGGATAGAGATAGACAGTTAGAAACATCGTTGAGAGAGAAACATGGACCAGCTGCCTCCTGCACACCCCCCACCGGAGATGTGCCCACAACCAAGGTACATGCCCTTGACCGGAATCGAACCTCGGACCTCTCAGTCCGAAAGCTGATGCTCTATGCCAGCCGTGGGCAAACTACTGCCCGCAGGCCGGATCCGGCCCGTGCGGCTGTTCTATCCGGCCCGCGGAGCCGAAAGAGCGGAGGGTTCTCTTGCTCTCCCCTCCGCTCCTTCACCAGCAGCCCAAGATGAGAGTGCCAGCATGGTCAGGTTGCTTTCGTTCCGGCCCTCCGGTCCAGTTTAAGAACCCATGGTGGCCCTCGAGTCAAAAAGTTTGCCCACCCCTGCTCTATCCACTGAGCCAAACCAGTTTTGGCTGGGTACTTCTGTATAGATTGTAAATTGAGAGAGCAGATACGTTAGGGAGTGTCATGCCTTGTAGGACAAAATAATCCTCAGGTTGTTTTTTTAATGTGAGCTACTCAGCACCTTTAAATGATGACAAGTCACCCATCCCCACAAATACACTAGGCCTAAGTGTATTTTCTTCTTTTAAATTTATTTTTCCAATAGTATTTGCATATATATTTGAATTACAAAAGGTATACACTCTCACTAAGGAAACTTGGAAAACACAGAAAAGCACAACCACTGTGTGCATTTGAAATGATTTGATTTCTAAAAATTCCCTTTGGCCTAAACCGGTTTGGCTCAGTGGGTAGAGCGTCAGTCTGTGGACTAAAAGGTCCCGGGTTTGATTCCGGTCAAGGGCATGTACCTTGGTTGCGGGCACATCCCCAGTAGGAGGTGTGCAAGAGGCAGCTGATCAATGATTCTCTCTCATCGATGTTTCTAACTCTCTATCCCTCTCTCTTCCTCTCTATAAAAAATGAATAAAATATATATATATATTTTTTAAATTCCCTTTGTATGCACCTTTTCAGCTGCCCAGGGACACTGCTGTTGTTTCAGGGTGAGGCGGTCCTTTGGCGTGGAGGGGGGGAGGCTGTCACCACAGACAAATGGGACAGGATCCTTTGACCTTGTAACTCCCTGGACTCTCACCTCGGGGTTGAGGATTCGTCTATTGTTTTTTCCCCCGTTGATGGAAATTTCCCACAGTTTTATGCCCAGTTAGTTCTCTTTACTTCCTCTACCCGCAAGACCAGGAAAACTCACTGGAAGCGCCTTCCTATTCATTTGTCTGCTCGGGTGTGTTTCTCGAGTTTGTTTTCAGTCCTCACTCACATCACCGCCGCCGTCTGCAGCCGGTTCCCAAAAATCCTCATAGGGACTGAGAAACCAACCACACATATATTTGGCCCTGCCACCGCTAATAGCCGTGTTTCTCTAGATAGACGTCTCGCTGACAGTAACTCTTGCAAAAACAGAAAAGCCACAAATTCAAAGCACTTGAAACCATAAATGCAAACACGGCAGACGTACTAATTAGAGAATTGAGAAAACAGACTTCAGAATGTGAGTGCCCATATTTCTGGATTCTTCTTTAGCTTCAAGAGAGGAATCCCATAAAAAACTCAAAAGCATATTATTTGCTCAGTGAAACAACTTAGATACATTTTCCAACCAAGTGTAACAATTGAATTTAAAGCAGTGGGGGAGGACTGGTAGTTCCATGGTAGGCAAACTCAGAGCCAACTATCAACAGGACAATGATTGAAATTTCTTTGGAGAGCCACATATTTAAAACTTAAACTTCTTCTAACGCCACTTCTTCAAAATAGCCTCGCCCAGGCCATGGTGTTTTGTGGAAGAGCCACACTCAAGGGGCCAAAGAGCCGCATGTGGCTCGCAGGCCGCAGTTTGCCGACCACGGGGTTAGTTTATTAGACAAGATGAGGCCCTTCTTACCTGGCGCATCACCGTTATGTAATATGGTCATTGCCAGGGGGACCCATTTTTTTCTGCATTTCAGCTTCCAGGTCTCTGAAAGAGTGTGCATCTGTGCTTCGTGTCCCAATCGCCACACACCGGGGCCAGACTTGACCTCTGGATGCCGAGTTTCTATTACAGAGGAAACTCAAGTGGCTGGCGTATGGGTGTGGAATTTATTACAGTATCTCCTTGACCTCTGTCCTTTATTTTTAATAAAAAGAAGGAAAACAGCAGTAGCAGTGTGGGCTGGATTAAAATGTGGTTCCCCGTTCAGGGAAAATCCCAAGGGCCTGAGGATGTGTGAGCTGTCACCACTGCTCCCTTCGCAGACACTGACAAGAGCTGTGGGGACGTCACAGCGATAAGACAGGAACAGCATCCCAGGATGAGCACAGCTGCTCTCCCGAGCCCGCAGACCTCTGAAACGGGCGTTTTTAGTACCAGTTCCCACCTCCAGATAAGGAAACTGAGTCTCAGAGAGTAAGTAGCTTGTCCAGGTCACAGAGCTGGGAAGAGGTCAAGTGGTATCTGATCCGGGCTCTGGCCTGAAGTCTAAACATTAGAGAGGTCAAACCACAGCTATCCAAAGACCAGCTCCCACAGCGCCACTTCCTTTCGCACCTGCAAAGCGAGAACCACGACCTGGAGCTGGCTTGACTTTCCCCAGGAGCGAGGTGCCCTGGTCCAGCCAGGACTCCTCCGCTCTCCGTCTGCTTTCCTTCCCTCACAGCCGAAGCCACTGAGAGGGCCGTCCATGGCGAGGGCCAGCGCAGGGATGCTCTGGCCCGGACTTCCCCCCTGGCTCCCGGCTGCCCACTGCCAGGCCTCCCAGTCCGGTTTAATATTGACAGTAAAGTGACCCTGATTCCCTGGAGCTGCCTCCCCACGGCCCGCTCCTGGACCGGGAACTGAACACCAACCAGCAGCCGAGCACGTGTGCGCCGGGCCCCGGGGTGCGCTGGGTGGCACAGCTGGAGGGGCTGCTGCAGGGGGCACGGCCCCCACATGCCAATGAGGCTGCTGGTGAGTGACCGAGACATGTGGGGTCTATGCAAACGGATTCCCACTCCCCAACTCACCGCCTTTTTAGATGATACTTTATATATAAAAAAAAAAGTCAAGGCGGAAGAGACAGGGCAAGGAAGAGAAGGAAGTGTGCTCCAACAGCCCTGCTGATGGTGTGAACTGACAGCCAAATCAGGACAGTTTTCCCCCCACCAGGACCTCGCGGATGTACAGAGAGCCCGTGAATGCTTTAGGGCACTTTTCCTGCTGTTAGCAGGTACAGGACACAGAGCTAAGAGGTTAGAAGAGGGTTTCAAAGCCCAGGTCTACTACAAACTTTGACAAATTACTCAAGTCCAGCCCCTGTCTCCTTTGTTAAGTGAGATGCGAGTCTCCCCGACCTTACAGAGTTGGGTGGACGTTAAGGGAGAGGATGTGGCAGAGAGGACCTGGAATATAGTAATCCTGGATGAATGGTCGCCGTTCACAGTGACTGATAATTTCAGTCATAAAACTGTTCACACCCTCAGCTGTTCAGTGTTTAAAGTCGAGGGAAATGTAGGGACAAAGAATGATATAGAAAAAATTAACATTTTATGTTTGACAATAGCAGGAAAATACACAAGTAAAACTGGATTGCTGATGGCCATGGGTGGACACAATGGACAACATTTAAACAATGTGTGATTCAATGAGCTCACCATCATTTTTGCTTAACCATGACAATATAACTCTTCCCTTTTCAAAGCTCAACTCAGGAAAGATAGATAAATAGAATCCATTTCTAAAGCAGAGAAATAAAATGTTTTCCTTTTTAAAATATATATATATATATATACTAGAGGCCCAGTGCACAAATTCATGGGGTCCCTCAGTCTGGCCTGTGGGATTGGGCTCTCTGACATCCCCTGGGGGGGGGAGGGGCTGGATTGCAAGAGGGTACAAGCCAGGCTGAAGAACCCCACCGGTGCGTGATCAGGGCTGGGGAGGGACATGGGAGGTTGGCCAGCCGGGGAGGGACCATGGGAGGACTCCAGGGCATGTCCGGCCCTCTCGCTCAGTCCTGATCCATCTGCCAGACCCCAGCAGCAAGCTGACCTACCAGTCGGAGCATCTGCCCCCTGGTGGTCAGTGCATGTCACGATGTTGGCCAATCTACTCCCTGCCCCCTGTGGTCAGTGTACATCATAGCGAGTGGTTGAGTGGCCTTAGCATATGGAATATACCGTATTTGCCGGCGTATAAGACGATTTTTTGGCCCTGAAAAATATGCCTCCAAGTGGGGGGTAGTCTTATACGGCGAGTATATAACAAACTCTGTATTTTGAGTGGAAATGTTAGGGGGTCGTCTTATACGCCAGCAAATACGTATTTTTCAGGGCCAAAAAAAATCGTCTTATACGCCGGCAAATACGGTATATATTATTTCAGAGAAGAAGGGAGAGGGAGAGAGAGATAGAAACATCAATGATGAGCAAAAATCATTGACCGGCTGCCTCCTGCACGCCCCCCACTGGAGATCGAGCCCTCAACCCAAGCATGTGCCCGAGCTAGGATCAAACCGTGACCTCCTGGTTCATAGGTCCATGCTCAACCACTGAGCCATGCTGTCAGGATGAAATAACATGTTTTAATCTCACTTTTTTTTTTTGTAGGTAATTAGCTAACTTCAAAGGGAAGGCAACCGATGGAGTGATTCTATCAAGCTGGTAGGGTCTAGTCTAGTATCTCACTTCCAAGTTCAGGTTGACAGAAAGCTACTGATAGCCATTGTATGTTAACTGACATTTGGCATAAAAGGGCTGCCAATGCCGCTTCACTCAGATGGTGTGCTGGCACAGACCCACGGCACCACAACGGGACCTTCTTTCAAGGGGTGCCAGGGCTCGGCCTGAAGGGACAGGTGTAATTATCTCCCCTGCAAATTAAAGGTAACGAGGACCTTTTGGACCTAGAGTGGAGGGCCTCCGGGGGTCTCACGTAAAGGGAGAAAATCCTAACTAGAATCGAGGGGCCCCACGTTCTCGGCGCCACCCTCCCTATGGAGACCTCGAACCCTGAAACCTCATAAGCGGGGCGTTACTGAACGGCAGGAGAGGTGGGAGGCAGACGGTGTGCGGCCTGCACGGCTTTAAACCGGGTGCTTGACCTCCCCGGGTCATTTTGCAAGTGGAAAGAGGCCTACGGCCTGCCGGGCTGACAGAGGTGACGGTGGCATTGGATTTTATTTACAAAGAGGTCTGACGCCATTAGTCCCAAAGTGCACTCCTATTAATAAAAGGGACGTGTGAAGAAGGTCGAATTGGAGTGCAGGGTTACCCATCTGCTAGTGAATCACTCAGCGGCTTCATTGGTGGGGAGGTGAGGCAAGCAGGCAGAATATGCCAATTGGATGGTCAGATGGCAGTCACGAAAGAAAGACTTTAAGAAGTTCAGACATACCGTAACCGGTTTGGCTCAGTGGATAGAGCGTTGGCCTGCGGACTGAAGGGTCCTGGGTTCGATTCCGGTCAAGGGCATGTACCTTGGTTGCAGGCACATCCCCAGTGGGGGGTGTGCAGGAGGCAGCTGATCGATGTTTCTCTCTCATCGATGTTTCTAGCTCTCTATCCCTCTCCCTTCCTCTCTGTAAAAAATCAATAAAATATATATTAAAAAAGAAGAAGTTCAGACGCGCTCTGGCCGGTGTGCTCGGTAGTTAGAGCTTAACCTGTGCACCGAAGGGTCTCAGGTTTGATGCCGGGTCAGAGCACGTGGGAGAGGCAACCAATCGATGTGTCTCTCTCACATATCTCTTTCTCTATCTCATTCTCTCCCCACCCCTCTCCTCTCTAATAAAAAACCAATTGGGTGGATGGGCGGGGGAGCTCAGACTTCCCTTCTCCTCTCCTCCTGACCCCTTCCTTCCAGAGGTCTCCTCAGAGACCTGGAACAGCCTGTGCGGAACCATCAGGGCCACAGTAAACGTAGGCCCATTCCCTACAACCCTGTGTCCCACTGAAATCTCACTCTTCCCCCCAGTGCAGTGTGACTGCGCCTCCAGGAACCTGGCCAGCCCGGCACAATCTAAGAAGAGCCGCCGTCTCTGAATCCATAACAGAGGGGCGTGCCCTTTGACTATTTGCCTACTGTTGGCCACACTGCTATTTAACTGCTACTTATCTGCATAAATATTAAATGACCTTTTCCTCTCAGATTAGAGGCTGTATCCGAAGACTAAGCATTTCATTTCTCTGAATTCCTCAGAGATAGCCTTGCGCCCAGAGATAGCCCTTTGCATGAAGCCACCTTCCAAAGCTTTTCCCGGGCCATTAACAATCTGCAAAGTAGCCGAAACCGGTTTGGCTCAGTGGAGAGAGCATCAGCCTGCGGACTGAGGGGTCCCAGGTTCGATTCCGGTCAGGGGCAAGTACCTTGGTTGCAGGCACATCCTCAGTTGGGGGTGTGCAGGAGGCAGCTGGTCGATGATTCTCTCTCATCGATGTTTCTAACTCTCTATCCCTCTCCCTTCCTCTCTGTAAAAAATCAATAAAATATATACAAAAAAAAGCACACACACAAAACAATCTGCAAAGTAGCTTCCCCCTCCTTGCTGTGACTGTGTCACAAAGGACAATGCCCACCTCTCACCTGTGAGTGAGGCCACCTGGGAGCACAAGTCCAGGTTAGTGATGGAGGTGTACACAATGAACAAAACCTCAATCCTGCCCTTCTATTACCTGTCTATACAGTTCTAAGTGCCTGCATTTCAGAAAGACAGCAATAGCACTGGAAACCTCCCTCCTGAAATGGCTAGAAATGGAAAAATATACACGATAACATCCTATATAATAATCCTATATAATAAAGAGGTAATAAGCAAATTAACCCTCACCTCCTCACAAGATGGTTGCCTACAACCAGGCCGGCAGGGGGGTTAGTGAGGGATGACCAAAGGACTGAACAGGCAGGCTGCATGGGGCAACCAGGCCAGCGAGGGGGTCATCAGGGGCAACCAGGCGGTAGGAGGGGGCAGTTATTGATGACCAGACCAACAGGGGGTATAGTTGGGGGTGACCAGGATGGCAGGGGGCAGTTGGGTGACCAGGCTGGAAGGGAGGGGGCAGTTGGGAGGAACCTGGCCAGCAAGGGGGGGGGGGGCAGTTAGGGGCGACCAGGCAGGCAGACAGGTGAGCAATTAGGAGCCAGCAGTCCAGGATTGTTAAAGGGATGTCTGACTACCGGCAGTTGGAAATTCCCGGAGAGGTCCCAGATTGGAGAGGGTGTAGGGTGGGCTGAGGGGATCCCCTCCCCCGCCCCCTGCACAAATTTTGTGCACCAGACCTCTAGTTTATTCAATATAAACATATAGAGAAGATACTATTTATCTGGAAATTTGATATGTATATTTCTTACACATCAAATCACCAGATAAATGCTACCCAACAGAATTGTAACACTTTTTTTTTTTAATGTTTTTCATGATTTCAGAGAGAGAAAGAGAGAGAGAAACATCAATGATGAGAGAGAATCATTGATTGACTGCCCCCTGCCAGGGATCTAGCCCACAACCCAGGCATGTACCCCGACTGGGAATCAAACGGTGACCTCCTGGTTCTTAGGCTGACACTCACCCAGCGAGCCCATCAGCTGGGCTATAACACTCTCCAATGAGTATGTTCAGCATTTTAAACCCCTCCGGGCTAGTGTCAGTCCTTTCCCTCACAGGCTCTCACTCCTGCCTAGGGTTTTATCTGCTGCATCTTTTCAAACTTCAGACCAAGTTTCCTGGAGACCTGAGATGTGGGAACCACGGCAGTTCCCAGCAGAACTGACCCAGAGGAGGTACCACGAAGGCCCAGCCTGCAGGAGGAGAGGGAAAATCCTGCAAAGTTACCCTGAGGAAAACAAGAGCACGCCTTTAAGGTGCCATCTTCCTGTCAGATCTCAATCAAGACAAGGGTCTTTTCAAGTCCCACTGCTTTCACTTCATAGCTTGGGCCCCCCAAGATATATCTTATTTTATGCAAATCTAACGTGTAGAATTCCTAGTGCATTCTATCCACACCCCAATGGACCAATTTACACTCATCCCCTCTTGAAACAAACATTGTAACCAGAACTCAAAACAATGTTGACCCTGAAAATATGTCATGCATTCAAACGGTGTCTGCTGGGCAGGCATATCGCTCATTATCTGGACCCTGGTAGAGTTCAAACTTTGGCCACAGCCAGGATTGAGAAAAACACGGTAAGGAGAAAACAAACCCTCACTATGTTTTGTTTCTTGTGTCCTATCATGCACACCAACATATTTTGTCCTTAATGTCCATTCTTGGAATGCTCTCTCATTACAGAAGTGGTGAGTCACAGTTAAGAGAACTGTTGTGACTTGCTCCACCCACCCACTGGTGTAAGCCAAACCAAGGCCGATTTTGGTTTCTCATGGGGTGGGGGGGAGAGGGGAAGGGGGGGACGTGAGGGGAGGGTTGATTACAATTTGCATGATCACATGATACACAAGTTTCATTACGAAGGTGACCTCAAGTGAAGTGAGAATTTTCTTGGTCTGACTTTCGTAAAATGCAGCCAAATAATACACCCAGTGGTGGGCTAACCCAGCTCCAGAAATTAATACGGGGATGACAAGAAAGGGGATGGGATGGGTCAGGATCGGACTACACTGTCAGGCTTGAGTGAGAGGTCGGAGCCAGGCGAGAGGGTGTGTGTCTATGACAGAATGGGGAGTTGGGCAGAATGACACAGGGAGGGGATAAAAGCAGCACTCTCCTCTCCTTCACTCAAAGTCTATAAAGTCCAGTTGTGTCATCTCCTCGAGCTGAGAATTGCATTTGCAATTCAATGTGCACCTACAGACTGCCACTCTCACAGACCCCACTGCTCCGGCCGGAGTCAGCCTCCAGCAAATGTGCCCGTGGAGACTGCGGAGGCCTTCCAGATTGTTCCCTTCCACAAGGTCCTCTGTTCAGGTCTCTCCCTCCACCATGTCTCAATTTACCCTTTTACTGCGTGGTCTTCAAAGTGTGGCCTTTGGACCGGCAGTATCAGCATCGCCTGAGCACGCCCATAAATCCTCATTCCCAGGCCTGCTGATTCTGGAACTCTGGGGATGAGGCCCAGGCACCTGCATTTTCACAAGCTGTCCAGATGGTTCTGATGCAGCTGAAGTTTGAGAACTGCTGCTTTAGATAATTTTATCAAATAACTAGAGGCCCAGTGCATGAAATTCGTGCACTGGCAGGGCCCCTAGTGGCTGCCTGCCACCACCAGGGTCTCCCTCCCTTCCCCTGGCCAACCTGGACCCCGGTCGAACTCCCGGACAACTCCTGGTGGAGGGGATAATTTGTACACTATGCTTTTAGTATATAGGATGACTTTAAGATGAGAGAATGTGTGCTTGTAAGAGAGGCCACCTGGGAGCACAAGTCACTTTTAGGAGAGGACTTGTAAACAAGACAAACCACTCAAGTGCCAACCAAATCACTTTCTAGTAGTGCAACGTCAAGTCAAGTCAAGTCACGTGGTAGATCAGACCGTGAGATTTGAGGCTGCTGTGTTAGGTCAGGCCCTCAGCATCTTCTGCTTACACTTGGCCTTAAAATCTGATGTCAAACTCTAACTTACAACCCGCAGTGGCTGCTCCCTGCCCAGAGGATGCAGTCCGAACCCCTGAAACTGACCCAGGCCTTCGGTCATCGCCTCTGGGCCACTCCGCTGGCTGTTTCCTTCTGCCCCTCCCTTCCCCTTGGCCACACCTCACTGCCTGCAGGGGGCTTACACTTTCCCAGGCCCCTGACTACAGGCTTGGCCACGTGCCTTACTTGGCCAATAGCATGAGAGCCAAAGTGAGGTCTGGACAGACTCAAAGCGTCCTATTTGTTCGGTCATGTTTTCTTTCTTCCCTCTCCCATAAGTGAAATCCAGATTGTCCCAGAAAGAAGCTACTTTGTAAGCCTCAGTAGGTCCAGAATGAAGACAGATCAGAAGCAGAGCCACAGCTGAGGTGCACTGGACATCCAGCGTGAGTGAGAAATGAACCTTGGCTGTTGCGAGCCACTGAGATTCGGGGGCCGCTATTCAGCCTAAACTATGAGAGTACTTTTGATCTCCTATACCCTCTTGGTCTGCAATGTCTTCTCTCCTTGGCTCTGCCCTTCTTTCCAACCCCACCTCCCTCCTGCCTGCACAGGAGATTGGCCCAGCATTCTACACTCAGTTCGTGGGTTAGCCCCTCCATCAAATACCTTTTCATTTCCCAGGTACAGAAGATCACTCCTACCTTCAGGACCTCCTCTGGAGGCTACAGATCTGTACCTGTGTCCCTGGATCTATGTTAGGGCCTTTCCATCCATTAGAACAACTCTTCTTCAAAAAAAAGGGAGGAGGAGGAAGAGGAGGAGGAGGAGGAGGAGGAGAAGGAGAAAGAAAAGGAAGGAAAGAGAGAAAAGAAAAGAAAGGAGAGAAGGAAAAAGACAAAAGACACTGAGTCCTCATTTCACAGAATGGGAGACTTTGGCTCAGAAAAGCAAACTTGCCCACGTCCCTCCCCACCCCCACCCCCACCCCCACCCCCCTCAGCCACAGAGACAGAGCTCTCACCAGATGCAGATCTAGCTCAATCTGAGCCATCTTCCCCTGCCCCCCATCCCCCCTCCTCCCACAGCAAGCTTTCAGATCCTCCCATCCTAGTAGAGAGGGTAAAAGTCTCCGCATCAACAACTGAAAGAGCCTATGAATTCATTTGACACTTGCAAAATCTGCATCTGGAAGCGAGCTTTCTGCCCCATGAGAAGAGAATCACGTTCTCTGAGAAAACGCGGTGATTCTTAAGGCTTCTGGGAAAGGCCAGGAGCCCCGAGGAGAACTGGGCCGTTTTGTCTGTGCCTTTCCCTCAAGTCATGGGGGTCCCGTGGTGTGACAAGACAAGGAGATTCGCCCTCGCATGGCCCTAGGAAGCTTTGTGGAGGAAGGCCTCTGGGTTTGGCACAGGGTAGGAAGTTAGGTTGCAGAGGGCTCGGAGTTCCAAAAGAGTTCGTTACATCTTGTTATTTCAGGTTTTAAAAAGAAAAATGAATGGCATCAAATGTTTCTCTGCCTCTTCAGATTAAAGAGGAAAAGGAAGGTGACACAGTGGCAAAGAACTGAACCAGACCACCCGGGCCAGGCGTGTGAAACCCGCCTAAAGTGGCAACTGCGGTTCAGACGTCCAGGAGCTGCTGGAGTTTTGTTTTGTGGTTAGGCTTTGTTCGTGTGTGTGTGTGTGTGTGTGTGTGTGTGTTCTCTCTCTCTTTCTCTCTCTCTCTCTCATTTTTGTGTGTGTGTTCTCTCTCTCTCTCTCTCTCTCTCTCTCTCTCTCTCTCTCTCTCTCTCGTTTGTTTAACGGAGGAGGACAAACTATAAGAACCTTCACATTTCTCCCCCCAAATCAGCCACACTAATAAAAGACAAGCATTCAACAAAGTACCATGAATATTCTCTTCACACAACATTCATACCATTTTTTTCAAGTGTTACAAGCGTTTCCTAAGACACGGGGGTCGGGCTCCATTTAACGCGCACCATGCCAATGGATACCCTCAAGGGATACGCTGCCCTTCAGTGATGCCGTCAGTGACATTCACAGCATGCTTCCCCTTCGAGTCCAGAAAGCTATTGGGAGCTCCAACTGGCCACTGGGCCAGTTCAGACACCTCTGATTTACGCTCTCAAAGACCATCCACCCCACATAGTGAATAAGAGCCGGCAGTAACTGAGCACTTCAGCGCGGTGCCCCGTGTGTTCCGGGTACTGCCTCCTGCAATAACCCTCAGAGCAAACGCTATCATGTGGGTGCAGTCGTGATGCCACCTTACAGGGTAGGAGAGTGAGGCACGGAGGGCACTGACTGACATGAAGAGACAGGCAGGGGCCAGGAGCTGCCCCAAACCACAGGTAATGATTCACTTACAGCCCGCAGGCCCTTCTCAGTAAGGACACACACACACACACACACACACACACACACACACTGTACACTCATAAACACCCATCTTCAACACTTCATCCCAGCCAGACACACACACACACACACACACAGTACACTCACTCATAAACACACTCCCATCTTCAACTCTTCATCCCAGCCAGACACACACACACTGTACACTCACACAGACACACAGACACACTGTACACAGACACACTGTACACTCACACACACACTGTACACACACACACTGTACACTCACACACACACACTGTACACACACACACTCTACACTCACACACACACACTCACGCACACGCTGTACACTCACACACACTGTACACTCACGCACACACACTCACACAGACACACTGTACACACACACACACACTGTACACGCACACACACGCACACACTGTACACTCACACACTGTACACTCACACACACACTCACGCACACGCTGTACACTCACACACACTGTACACTCACACACTGTACACTCACACACACACTGTACACTCACACAGACACACTGTACACTCACAGACACACTGTACACTCACACACGCTGTACACTCACTCACACACACACTGTACACTCTCGCACACACACTCACGCACACGCTGTGCACTCACGCACACACACTGTACACTCACACACAGACACACTGTACACTCTCACACACACACTCACGCACACGCTGTGCACTCACTCGCTCGCAAACACACTCTCCGGCAGCTCTTGGGCCGGCCGGGGCGGGTGCCGGTAATGGTAACGCCTGGCCGCGCTCGCCCGGAGGAACTCCATCCAAGCGCGGGGTCCGGGCCGGGAGGCGGCTGGGCGCTGTCCAGCGGGCAGCGCGCCTGAGAGCCTGGCCGGGTCCCGCCGCGGGACTCCCCGAGGCTGGGGAGGCCGCCAGGGCCGGATTCCGGGGGGGTGAAGGTGGGGGCCCGGCCCCGGGGACACCTGTTGCCGCCTCCCCGGAGGGACACGAAGCCGTCCCGGGACCCGGACGCCCGGGAAGACGCTCGTCGGCACACCGCGCCGGAGCGGGCGTGCGGGGGTCGCGGGGTCCTCCTCCCGCACCCCCACCCACCTCCCCTCCCCGCCTCCCTCCCGCCTCCCTCCCGCCTCCCTCCCGGACGCCCGCGGCGCGTGGGAACGCCGCGCCCCCGGGACCCGGGCACCTGCCGAGGTGGACGCGGGGGGGCGAGGGGCCCGGGGAGCCCGCGGCGCTAGGACCCCGGGGCCGGCCCGCCCCCCGCCCGCTCCACCTGCGGGCCCCCCGCCCGCCCTCCCGCCCGCCCTCCCTCCGCGGGGCGCGGCGCGGTTACCGGGGTCGCCGCCCGCAGGGTCCCGAGTGTCGGCGGAAGGCGGCCGCAGCGAACCGCCGCGCGGCCCGGGATCCCCTCCCGGCGCTCGGCTCCCACCGCGCTCGCTCCGATCGGATCGCAGCGCCGCCGCTGGCTCGCGGTCCTGGCGCCGCTCCCGCCGCTCCTGATTGGCCGCCGCGCGAGCCCGAGCCGCGCCCTGATTGGGCGGCCGAGAGCGGTGGGTGGCGCCCCGCGCCGGCCCCTCCTACTCCTCCCGCGCCCGCCGCCGGAGCCTGGCATCCCGACCGCACTCGCCGCCGCCGCAGCCAGACGCCGCCGGCCCGCGGTCCGGCCCCTCCGGGCCGAGGTCGGGGGGTGGGGATCGCCAGGAAGTCTCCCCCAAACCCCGCGCCAATGCTGGACCTCGGGGAATCCTTGCTCCTCCGGCTTCGCTCCTGCCTGGGGTTTTGACCACCTGCTCATTTTGATTCTGGGGCTACACACAGGGC
Source organism: Vespertilio murinus (assembly GCA_963924515.1). NCBI lineage: Eukaryota > Metazoa > Chordata > Mammalia > Chiroptera > Vespertilionidae > Vespertilio > Vespertilio murinus. The sequence goes on from OZ004704.1 coordinate 202,638,830, forward strand.
GCAGGACTCGGGCAGAGTCTTGTAAACAGCGGGCGCCAGATTGGGTTTGGGGACTCAGGTCGGACTAGGACCCCCAATTTTTATTTTCTTTAAATATATTTTATTGATTTTACACAGAGAGGAATTGAGAGGGATGGAGAGTTGGAAACATGGATGAGAGAGAAACATCGACCAGCTGCCTCTTGCACATCCCCCAATGGGGATGTGCCCGCAACCAATGTACATGCCCTTGACCGGAATCGAACCCCGGACTTTTCAGTCCGCAGGCCGTCGCTCTACCACTGAGCCAAACCGGTTTCGGCAGACACACAATTTTTATGTGGTCCAACCTGGGCTCGCCTAGCTGGGCTTCTCCGAGGTCCTCATCACGTTTCCAAAGATGTTAACAATGAGAAAGATGATTATCTTCGTTTACAAGGAACTTATTATACCTTGCTGGGGAAATAGGCTGGATAATGATGATGATAATAATAACAACCACCCTACTGTTGCTATGGTGCATGTTATTTGTGGGCACTTTCCGAAGTGTTTTGCGTATATTAATTCAGAAGTACGGGAAACAGCTGTCCTAAGGATGTCCACGTGTCCGGGAGAACGTGTGGACAAGCGATGTCCGTCCTGAGGATGGAGAGGTTTTTCATCTGGAAGACACACTGGGTCACTACTCCATGCTGTGGAGAGGGATTGTCGGGAATTAAAATTGTTCACACCTTCCGTTTCTTCTCCCACAGTCTTTATTCCTCCTGGCATTTTCTCCCACCTGCCCTGAACCTTTCTAAAGAATAAAAACAGCCGAAACCGGTTTGGCTAGGTGGATAGAGCATAGGCCTGCAGACTGAAGGGTCCCAGGTTTGATTCCGGTCTTTGGCATGTACCTTGGTTGCGGGCACAACCCCAATAGGAGGCATGCAAGAGGCAGCTGATCGATGACTCATCGATGTTTCTAACTCTCTATCTCTTTCTCTTCCTCTCTGTAAAAAATCAATAAAATCAATTTTTAAAAATGTAAAAATACACACATCTGCATTCTGAGAGTGTGGAAACCGTCACTGAAGGACACATCAGTTAAATCCTAAAGAGTAGTAGCTAAAAGTATGAAAGTGTGGAGGAACAGAAGAACCTATAAAAAAATAAATAAAATAAAAACATTTAAGGGTTGCCTTGCGGGACTCCCCTCCACCCCCTCAAACTCCCATCTTCAGCAACCCAGAGGGGGGTTGACTCCTTAGATTTGCATTGTCCCAGTAAAGAGTCTGTGTGAAGGAAATATTCTTTAACTGCGCTATTCAATACGGAAGCCCCCAAGCCCATATGTTAGCCACTCCAATGCGGTTAGTGAAGAACTGAATTTTACATTGTATTTACATTTAAATAGTCAAGTGTGGCCAGTGGCTACTCTACCTGCAGTGTAGCTTTTGCTGGCTTAGAGGGCTACAGCCGTCTTCAATGGCAGCTTGAAAAAATACTGCAAGGCAGAAACCGGTTTGGCTCAGTGGATAGAGCATCGGCCTGGGGACTGAAAGGTCCCAGGTTCAATTCCGGTCAAGGGCATGTACCTTGGTTGTGGGCTCATCCCCAGCAGCAAGAGGCAGCCGATGGATGATTCTCTCTCATTGATGTTTCTAACTCTCTATCCCTCTCTCTTCCTCTCTGTAAAAAAATCAATAAAATATATTTTTTAAAAAATACTGCAGGGCATGGGAACGGGACAGTCTATGTCTTTATGCCCCACAGCACAGCTGAAGTCTACATCCACTAGAAATTCTTCAGTAAGATCTCACTGCTCCCACCCTTCTCCTTTCTATGAACTCTGAATGAACTTCTGTCAATAGCAGTGTTTACTTTTGTCTTTATGGCAAGGTGCTCCCATTCCACAAATATTTATGGACCCAGCACTACGTGAAATTCTGGAAAGAGAAAGGATTGCAGACAATGTTGGCCAACATCCAAAAGGTTGGTCTGTTTTCTGTTTTTTTTTTAATGTTTCAGTATCCTATTATTTCAAAATATTTTTACATGCAATAAACATTAATATCTCAAGGCAAAACTATTTTAAATATGATAATGTTGCATGCAATAAGCACCAATTATTCAAGGAAAATTATCTTACATATAATAATATTACATACACTAAACATTAATATTTCAAGAATAAAAGGAATTTAAGTATGATAATACTGAGGGCCCAGTGCATGAATTCGTGCACCTTGAAAAGAACTGCAGGCTTCAAGGCTGCGGTAGGCAAAGGGGCAAGTCTCCACCCATCCTCTGAGCCCCTGTCCGGCCCCTCCCCCCTCGACCCCTGGCCCCCTGTCTGCTGCGAGCCCCACTCCCACTGCTGCTGCTTCCACGTGCTGACAGCTTGCACCTGCTGACAGCGTGGAGCGAATGGGGCTGGTGCCAGCAGCTGGTGGGAGTGGTGGCTGCTGCCCCAATCACCCCTCAGGAGCAGTGGGAGGTAGAGAAGCCCTCAGTAGCGATCAGGGCCAGCAGCTGCTACTCACACCTGCGGACAGTGGGACCGGCGCTGGGCACCAGCAGCTGGTGCAAGAGGATCCAGCACCACAGCAACTGTGAGTGTGGAGCACGGGAGCAAAGAATATTCAGTAACCACCCTAATGTCACCCTAATGACAGCGACTGGTGCCCTGCCTTGGTCTGGCGCACCCACTCACCTGCTCCACCATCCCACTTTGGCCAATGCCCAATGCCCATGCCTGCCATGTTCTGTGCATGCCCCCTGGTGGTCAGCACATGTCATAGTGTTTGCTTATTTGGTTGTTCGGTTTTTCAGTTGCTCTGCCTTTCAGTCTATTTGGGTATTAGGGTTTTATATATATACTAGAGGCCCAGTACACTCATTTCGTGCATGGCTAGGGTCTCTAGTGGCAGCTTTCAACCTCGAGGGGCCTCCCTGGGCCTCCCTTCTCCTGGCCACCTGCCACCGCCAGCTGGGGGGAGGGGCAGAGGGTGGTTGGCTAGCCAGCCCCAACCCTGGCTGAACACCCAGTTGAGCAAACAATTTGCATATTAGACTTCTATGATATAGGATAGATTACCAAAACTGTACTAATATAGTATGATATCACAAAAATTGTAGGAAATATTAAAAATCTGCAAATAACAGGATTACTTCTATTATATTCTAGTATATCCCCCCCACTCTATTTTTGTTTATCAGTTTATGTTGTTCATTATATTCCACAACTGAGTGAGATCTTATGACATTTATCTTTCTCCAACTGGGTTATTTCACTTAGCATGATGCTTTTAAAGTCTATTTTATTGGATGTGAGTATTGCTACTCCAGCTTTTTTTGTCTTTTCCATTTGCATGAAAAAATTTTCTCCATCCCTTCACTTTCATCCTCTGTGTGTCTTTTGTTTTGAAGTGGGTCTCCTGTAGACAGCATATAGTTGGGTCATGTTTTTGTATCCATTCAGCTTCCCTACACGTTTGATTGGAGCATTTAACCCATTTACATTTAGGATTATTGTTGAGAGGTACTTATTTATAACCATTTTAATTCTGTATGGCTAGGTTTGTGATGATGAACTCCTTTAGCCTTTTTTTTTTTTTTTTTTTTTTTCTGGGAAGCTCTTTATTTGGCCGTCTATTTTGAATGAAAGCGTTGCTAGATATAACAATCTTGGTCTCAGATCCTTGCTTTCCATGACCTTAAGTACTCCATGCCATTCTGGCCTGTAGAGTTTCTGATGAGAAGTCAGGTGTCAGCCTTATGGGAATCCTTTGTAGGTAACAGTTTTCTTTTCTCTAGTTGCCTTTAAAATTCACTCTTTGTCTTTAATTTTTGGCATTTTAATTATGATGTGTCCAAGCATGGGTCTGTTTGGGTTCTTCTTGTTTGGGGTTCTCTTTGCCTCCTGAACTTGTGTGACTTTTTCCTTTACCAGGTTAGGGAAGTTTTCTGCCATTATTTCTTCAAACACCTTCTCTATTCTTTTCTCCCTTTCTGCCTCTTCTGGCACACCTCCTATTCTAATATTGTCACGTTTCACATTGTCCCACAGCTCCCTTAAGCTGTCCTCCTGTTTTTTTAATTGTTTTTTTCTTTTTGGTTGTCTAATTGAGTAATATTTTCAACTCTGTCTCCTAATTCACTGATTTGCCTCAGCTTCTTTTAATCTGCTGTGTATTCCTTCCAATGTGTTCTTTATTTGTGTATGTCTTTCTTAATCTCACGCTGCTCTTTTTTTCATAGTTACTACCCGTATTTGCCGGCGTATAAGACGACTTTTTGGCCCTGAAAAATATGCCTCCAAGTGGGGGGTAGTCTTATACGGCGAGTATATAACAAACTCTGTATTTTTAGTGGAAATTTTAGGGGGTCGTCTTATACGCCCAGTCGTCTTATACGCCAACAAATACATATTTTTCAGGGCCAAAAAATCGTCTTAAAAGTCGGCAAATACGGTATATCTTTTTTCATCCTGTTGAGCATTTAAAAAATATATATATATTTTATTGATTTTTTTACAGAGAGGAAGGGAGAGGGATAGAGAGCCAGAAACATAGATGAGAGAGAAACATCCATCAGCTGCCTGAGAGAAATATTGATCAGCTGCCTCCTGCACACCCCCTTCTGGGGATGTGACTGCAACCAAGGTACATGCCCTTGACCGGAATCGAACCTGGGACCTTTCAGTCCGCAGGCCGACGCTCTAACCACTGAGCAAAACTGGTTTAGGCTGTTGAGCATTTTTAACACAATTACTCAGAACTGTGTTTCAGATAAATTTCTTATCTCTGCTTCGTTTATCTCTTCTTCTGGAGAATTCACTAGTTCTTTCATTTGGGGATTGTTACTTTGTTTCCTCATTTTGGTTGTCTGTTTGGGTTGGTGACTATATATTAGGTAAATCCTCTATACCTCTCAGTTACTAGTGCAGGACAGTGTTAAAGGCTGTTTCTGATTGTTTCAGGCTAAGTAAGACTCAAAAGCCTCCAGAGACCGCCTCTGCCTACAGTCTAATAGGATTCCAACTCAAACTGCCTCCAGGCTATCATCCTCAGGTGATCGGAGAGAATTTTTTTTCAACAGGGTGGGGCAGTTGCTTCTGCCTGGAGGCTAATTGTTACTTTTATTAAAATATATTTTATTGATTTTTTACAGAGAGGGATAGAGAGTTAGAAACACCTATGAGAGAGAATAATCGATCAGCTGCCTCTTGCACACGCCTCACTGGGGATGTGCCCGCAACCAAGGCACATGCCCTTGACCGGAATCGAACCTGGGACCTTTCAGTCCGCAGGCCAACGCTCTATCCACTGAGCCAAACCGGTTTTGGCTAATTGTTACTTTTAATCTCTTAAGGGGCCTCAAAGGCTAGGTGTTTCCCAATAGGGTGTGTCCGCTGTCTTCTCCCCAGGCAGGGGAAGACATCCTACACTGTGCGAGGGAATGACTCAGCCCAGGAAACGTGGGGTGTCTGCCCTCTGAACTCTATCCCCCAAGTCCCCAGTCCTAGGTTCTGCTCTCACAGCTCCAGCCCACTTTAGCCTCCATCTGCCAGAGCACAAGCCGGGTGGTGTGGGAGGGGGGGCTGCACAGGGAATTTTTATGCATTGGTCCTTTAAGAGGGTGTCCAAACTTTCAGCTGCCACTCCCTGGCAGACAACATCCCATCTTCGGTCCTTGGTATCAGGGTTCTCTCCGACGAGTTTTCCATTGATTATTCAGGAAGCCTTCCATATTTCAGTTGCAATTCCAGCTTGCTCCTGAAAGCATGTCCGTGCAGCATCCCCCTACTCTGCTGCCTTTTTAAAAAATTTTTTATTTTTTTAAAATTTATTAAGGTATTATATGTGTACATAGCTTACCATTGCGCTCACCCCCCCACCTCCCCAGGGTTCTGTGTTCGTTGGTTGTACTTATATGCATGCATACCAGTCCTTCAGTTGTTCTCTCTTTTTTTTTTCCTTTAATGATTTTTATTTTTATTTATTTTTTTATTAAGGTATTATATGTGTACATAGCTTACCATTGCCCCCCCCTCCCATTCATGCCCTCCCTCCCCAGAGTTCTGTGTTCGTTGGTTGTACTTATATTCATGCATACCAGTCCTTCGGTTGTTCTCTTATCTCCCCCCAGGTCTCCTTCCCCTCCCTACTGTCATTTGGCAGTCTGCTTGTTTTATGGTGACTACCTCAGGACCACACGAATAGAGTCTGCTCCTCCTCTGGTTCTCACCGCCCCTACACCCGGGTCCCACTGCTTCCCCGGGGCACACAGCTCTCCCAGGGCACATGTCTCCCCCAGGGCACATGGCTCTCCTGGGGTACACGGCCCCCTGGGACACTCTGCCACCATTTTTAATCTCCCAAAGATTGCCCAGGCTGAAAAGAAGAAGGAACAAGAGATATTCCCTGCTGGACCTGGCTCCTTCCCTCCTCCCCTCCAACATCCCCTCTCTCACATCACATGCGCTTCCAAGTGGAGATCCTGCTGATCAGATGCTGAATAGATATTGAAGAATCTTTATTTAGATTTCCTGTTTCCAACTCAATCCTCTTAATGACACTAATTCCTTCAGTCCACCCTCCACCCCCGTTTATGTTGATCTTTCCCTCCCATGACCTTTCACTGAACTCAAAATTGGTAGAAGGTGATGGCTAAATGTTCTCCTGTAATGTGGTATCCCGCTCAGAGCGAGACTCATTTGTTGTCAAAAGCGTATTTTGTGCCAGTACATTTTGTGGGTAACAAGAAAGACACGGGTCGAAACCGGTTTGGCTCAGTGGATAGAGCGTCAGCCTGCGGACTGAAGGGTCCCAGGTTCGATTCCGGTCCAGGGCATGTACCTTGGTTGCGGGCACATCCCCAGTAGGGGGTGTGCAGGAGGCAGCTGGTTGACGTTTTTCTCTCATCGAAGTTTCTAATTCTCTATCCCTCTCCCTTCCTCTCTGTAAAATATCAATAAAATATATTTTAAAAAAGAAAGAAAGGCAGTCACTGAGCAGCTCAGAGCTTGTGAGGAGGCTCAGGAATTGTTCCACCGAGTGTGGCTTAGATGTGCAGAAGGTTCCGGGATGCACAGAGCAAGGAGCAGCTGAGCACACCAGGGCAGAAGCCCTCTCCTCTGTGCAGTTACCCTCCCCCTCCCCCCCCCCACGAGCTTTCCAGCCCTTCGCTCCATTAAGCCAGCAAGCTCTTCTGGTTGATGTCCTTCCTCTCCTCCCACTGACCGGCGCAGGGCATCACGCTCTCCTGATCAGACGTCAGCCGTGAAGCTGGGCACGCCTGTGTGACGGAGACCACCGGTGGCGGAACAGGGGTGTGACCAGCGTGGGAAGAGGTCACACGCCAGGAACACAGGGCTGAGAACCCACAGATGATCTGGTTGGAAGATGCGTTATCTTACCTGGACCAGGTTGCGGTGAGATTCAAATGAGATCAAGCACCAGAGAATCCTTTAAAAAAAAAAAAATATATATATATATATATATATATATATATATATTATTGATTTTTTACAGAGAGGAAGAGAGGATAGAGAGCCAGAAACATCGATGAGAGAGAATCATCGATCAGCCGCCTCCCGCACACCTCCCACCTGGGACGTGCCCGAAACCAAGGCACATGCCCCTGACCGGAATCGAACCCGGGACCTTTCAGTCCGCAGGCCGAACGCTCCATCCACTGAGCCAAACCGGTTTCGGCCAGAGAATCCTTTTAATCTACACAAGTATACACATACATGAGGTATTTCTATTAGTCCATTTGACAGATCAGAAAACACAAGAAGAGGAAAGGGAACACAATATCCCAAGATAAAAAGGCCCCATTGGAAGGTTGTCGGAAGGCCTGGGGCTGACCCCCAACCCCATGATCCTGGGTCCGAGTCTGAGCCCGGGCCCATGTTGATAACGTGGGGATAATAAAGCACTGCGTCCGAGGCTTTGGTGAGCAAAGCGGGAGGAGAGGGTTCTGAAGACCTCAGCACTGTGCTTGGCACATATCAAGCATTTGATGACTAATATTCCCTATTATTATTATTATTATTATTATTATTATTATTACTAGTGGCCTGTTCTCCACTGCTCCTTCTCTCACCCGCCGGTCCCTCAAACAGGCCTCCTCGCCTTTCCTCACTGGTGTGTTTCCCGGCGTCCTTGGCCAACGGACGAGGCGACAGAGGGTGCAGGGCCTGGTCTTAAACTCTCACGGTTCCCCGGCAAACAGACCTGGAGCTCCCCGTGGGGCTGATGGCCTCCCTCTGAGAAGATGGAAAACATTAGTGGAGGATTTAGGGAGATGAGGAGGGGAAAAAACACACCAAGAACAACAAGGCATCTTTAACTGGAGAGAGCGAGGTCCCCCGGGGTGGGCGGAGCTGTGAGAGCAGGTTTGGACCTGGGACAGGCTCCGTCCGGATGGATCCAGATTCCGTCATTCGACAGCTGCTTGGCCTCCGAACCCAATCACCCCAGCCACCCAGACCCGGCTTCATCACCCACACTGCGAGGCTCGCACGGCAGCCTCTGGGGAAGCTTTAGTGATTACATGAGATAAGAGTACAATGCCTGGCATGTAGAAAATGCTCAGTTAACGTGTAAGTGAGTGAAGAGGGCTTTTAAAAAAAAATCAAACAAAACAGTCGTATTGCTGGAGGGAGCTGAGGACCCTGAAGAGCACACACCCCTTAAACTTCGTGTCTGCCGCTTGTCATTATCCTCGTCTCATTCCCAGAACCTGGATGGGGAGGGGAGAGGATGGGGAGGGGGAAGGGATGGGGAGGAGAGAGGGGGGGAAGGATAGGGAGGGGGAAGGATGGGGAGGAGGGAGGGAGGGGGAGGGGGAGAGATGGGGAGGGGGGAGCAGGGGGGGGGCCTTGGCCTGGCTCCCAGGCCTGGATCGGCGCTTCCTCAGCAAAGCTGACGCCCAGACTTGGGGACCGGCTGCCCCCCCCCCCCCCCCCAGGCCTCCTCCGGCCAGCTGGCTCAGAACCCCACATGTGCAGCTTCCCTGGCCGTCACAGAACCCACTCCCTTTTGTTGTTTTTTCTTTTCCCAACGATGGAGCAATCGCATGATTTCCCAGGAAAAACAACTCCGGCATCAGCATCGGAGAGTGTGTGGACGGAGCAGGGAGGGCTCTGGGTCCCCACGCCGAGCCCGGAGGGAAGCAGGCGGACCAGGGGCACGGCTGGCCTGCCCCCCCCCCCCCCCCCCCCCCCCCGCTGGCCGGCCGAGCAGAGCAGGGGGTGTTGCAGGATCAAAACCAGTTCAATTCTAGCAAACCAGGAGCTCACGGTGGCTGGGGGCTGAGGACCGGGCTCCTCACCAGTGTCCTCAGGACGGGCCAGGAGGAGTGTCTATGATCTTTCTCACCCACCAGCCAGGACAGTGAGGCTCAGAGAGGGTCCTGGGTCACAGTGGCCTGCACCCCTCTGCAACCCCCCCCCCCAGCCCATGGGCTTATCTCCCAGCCCTGGCACAGCTTTGCTCCCGAACCCTGGGTTCCTGTGAAACGCAATTCTATTATTCTATCCCAGCCGTGGGCAAACTACGGCCCGCGGGCCGGATCTGGCCCGTTCGGCTGTTCTGTCCGGCCCGCGGAGCCGAAAGAGCGGAGGGCTCTCTTGCTCTCCCCTCCGCTCCTTCACCAGCAGCCCAAGATGAGAGTGCCAGCATGGTCAGGTTGCTTTTGTTCCGGCCCTCCGGTCCAGTGTAAGAACCCATTGTGGCCCTCGAGTCAAAAAGTTTGCCCACCCCTGAATTCTAGTCCCTGGGCCCAGGGGGGCCCGAGAGTCTGAATTTGTACCCAACTTCCAGGGGGCACTGCCGCTCTAGGGACGGGTGGCGGGGGTGAGCCTGGTGGTGTGACCTGGCCTGCACGTGGCCGTCCCCCCCGGGTCCTGAGCCCCAAATAGGAAGTCCGGTTGTGCAGGTCCGATGTGCAGCGCCCCCCCCTACCCCACCCTACCCCTCTGCACAGCCTGCCAACGCTCCCCCCCAGACCCAGCGCCAGGCCCTGGGCCGCCTCGGAAGGAGGTGGTGTGGTATCTGCGGCTCCCAGGACCGGGCCACCCTGCCCGCCGTCTCCCCGCCGCAGAGGATCGCTGCGGGGCCCTGAGGCCGCCCTGGCAGGGCCGGCGGCCACCTGTCTCCTTGAAATAGTCCTCAGCTGCTGCTGACCTCACCTCGGCTGGGGCTCCGCGGGGCCAGGCCGCGGCCTGGAAGGCCCTGTCCCGGGCGCCGGTCGGTGGGCCGCGGGCGCCCCCGTGCGGCAGGGCAGCGGAGCGGGAGAGCCGGGCAGACGGGGCTCCTGGGGAAGACGGGAACCGATGGAATTACAAGTTCTCCCCCTCCCTTTACACGGTCAATAAACAACCAAGCATCCCCCCATGGGGCGGCCCAATCTGGGAGGAAGGCAGAGTGTGGGTTATTGTGCTGCCTGTTAGGAAACTTGAGGTCCATCGTTTGCCAAGAAGGTCCAGCCAACACACACAGAGGCAGGACTGGAATCGTGTCTTCATATTCTAAGGTCTATTCTTTCTTTTTTTTTAAAAAAAAATTAACATATTTTAATATATTACTAAATATATTAATTTATTAAATTTATTTAAAAATTATTTAATTAAAATAAGGGGGAAAGAGAGTTGAAAACATCGATGAGAAGAGACACATCCTCCTGCACACCCGCCACTGGGGTTGTGCCCGCAACCAAGGTACATGCCCTTGACCGGAATCGAACCTGAGACCCTTGAGTCCGCAGGCCGACGCTCTATCCACTGAGCCAAACCGGTTAGGGCCTATGTTTTTCTTTTATCCGGCTGATCTCTCCGGGACAGGTCTTCAAATTCTTTATATTAGTGGCTCAGGGGGATGTGTCAGCAAACTAAGTTAATGGTTAGAAGACACATCCTCATACCAATTGTGTGCTGGGCTCTAGACGCCTGGTTTAAAAACATGTCCGCTGGCGCCCCCTGGTGGGAATTGAAGTTATTGCAAACCTCTGGTAAAGCCATTGGGGCCTTCCTAGCTCATTAACTGAGTATATAAAAATTATGACAATTAGCACATAGAGGTCCTTGGAATGAAAAAAATAGGGTTCTAGAGAGAAAGAGCTGATTTTTAAAAGACTTTTTATTGACTTTTAGACAGACTCACTGACAACCAACAACTAATTTGATAAAAAACAAACAAACAAAACACCGTCTTTTTATTTTTTAAATATATATTTTATTGATTTTCTACAGAGAGGAAGAGAGAGGTACAGAGAGTTAGGAACATCGATGAGAGAGAGTCATGAGAGAGAGTCATCGATCAGCTGTCTCTTGCACATGCCCCACTGGGGATGCGTCCGCAACCAAGGTACATGCCCTTGACCGGAATCGAACCCGGGACCTTTCAGTCCGCAGGCCGATGCTCTCTCCACTGAGCCAAACCGGTTTCGGCAACACCGTCTTTTTAAAATGTTATACTGCAAATGTGGTCATCTCTAAGGGTTTTGGGCACAAGCAAGAGCTGTTAGGTGAGGACACAGAAAGTGTGAAGAAAGTGGAACTGCTTCCAACCGGTGCCTGTTCAGGCTGGAGGACTAGATGTCCAGCCTCCGGGGCTGGAGTCCCACGTCACACCCCCGTTACTCATTCACCACGGCTGCAGCAGGCCGACTGCTGGCCCGGGCCCTCCACCACCCAGGGGAGCCTCGTGGAGGTGCCCTAGGATCCCTCCCTCCCTCACAGCCCCATGCTGCGCCCCCACCACAGCCCCGCTCACCCCAGCTCCTCAGGAGGAAGGGCCCCATCCCGTCCTCCCCCCATAGATCCCCCGGTTGCACCCCGTTCTGGGCCAGGCCACAGCAACCAGGGGGGGCTCTGGGCTCCTCCGCCATGCTAAGGTGGCAGTACTGAGTTGCTTTAAAAATCATATCTGAAGCTTTAAAGAATTAAATGAGGCTGCATACAAGGCGAAATACCAACCATACCCACACAATGATGCCAGCACTGCTGGCTGCTGACGGTGTGGACATGGGCCTCTCCTAGTCGCAGTGCCGCCGCTGCAGCCTGTGGAAAGCAGGCGATGGTCCTCCATGTTTTTGGAGGGTTTTGGCTCGTGTTTCTATACAGTGAACCTAATGCCCCGGCAGTGGGTTTTGGACAGAAGCTACAGGTTCTGCCAGGAGTGAAACCAGCCCGGCCGGTGTGGTTCAGTGGTTGAACCAGGAGGTCACGGTTTGATTCCCGGTCAGGGCACATGTCTGGGTTACAGGCTCCACCCAACCAATCAGTGATTCTCTTTCATCATTGATGTTTCTATCTCTACCTCTTCCTTCCTCTTTGAAATCAATTAAAAATATATATATATTTAAAAAAGAATGAAATTAATGCTGAGTCCATGAGCGTAGCACTGAAGTATATGCAGTGTAGACAGTGATTCTTAACTTTTTAAAAATATCATCCTCTTAAGGAGCCTTTCATGTTTTCCCTTCTAATTCTTAAAAATATATATATATATATATATATATATATATATATATATATATATAATTTATTTTCTACAGAGGAAGAGAGAGGGATAGAGAGTTAGAAACATCAATGAGAGAGAAACATCCATCAGCTGCCTCCTGCACACCCCCCACCAGGAATGTGCCTGCAACCAAGGTACATGCCCTTGACCGGAATCGAACCCAGGACCCCTCAGTCCGCAGGCCGACGCTCTATCCACTGAGCCAAACCGGTTTTGGCCCCCCTTCTAATTCTATTTTTCCTCTCTGCTCCCCGTAAGTCAGGGAACGTCCAGCCCGAGGGCCTGAGAAGTCATTTGGCCTGGTCCGACCAAGGCATTAGCGCTAAATTAATTAAACGTTTGACCAAATAGGGCAGGCTAATTTTTAAATTGATAATCTTGTATGGCCCAAGAAAGATGTTATAACTATCCAAATGGCCCTTGGCAGAAGAAAGGATCCCAACCCCTGTCATAATAAAAACCTAATACCACAGGTACATTGAGTATCTGTTTGTGTACTGTGGGCCTTTGGAGCATGACACACCACTGCACTATCTAAGCCTTTTTTATCCACATACTCTCCCACCCCCCTCCACCCAACCAAGAATCAGTTTTCTGACTCAGTGGACCATGTGACCCCCCATGGAGAATGCACGGTGGTGACTGTGTTCGTTTTCTAGGAGTGTTTCAACAAAGTACCACAACCTTGGTGACTGCGAACGAGGGGCATCGATTCTCTCTCAGTTCTGGGGCCAGGAGTCCACAGTCACCGTGGGGCGGGGGGAGGAGCTGGGGAGAGATTCTTTCCTGCCTCCTCCAGCTGCCGGTGGCTCAGGGCTTGGCTGGCTGTGGCTGCGTCACCCCGGTCTCTCTGCCTCTGTCTTCGCTGGGACCCCCCCCCCCTCTTCTGTCTGTGTCAAATCTTCCTCTGCCTTAAAGGACACCTGTCGCTAGATGTTGGGCCTACTCCAGTGTTTCAGAATAGCTCGTCCCCAGATGCTTAGATTTTCCCCAGGAAGGCCACATTTAAAGAACCCCCTTAGGTTTCTTTTCAAACCTCTTACCTAGTAAATATTACTATTAAAAACGGACAACTAAGAAGTTTTCAGCGTATCTTGCTTTCTTGGGATTTTGTGACAGGGAGATACATGGATTACACCGTGAACTTGTCTTGTTGGGAGCCACCACTGAACCCACTACAATGACGAACATCTGTGGGTGGCAGAGGGCATGTCACTTGTGTCAGTGACACAAGCAAGAAAGCCTGTGTGTGTTTCACAGCTCCAAGGCCATGCTTCTCACCGTTTCCACTTGACTGTGGCCTTTCCTCCGAGACAGCCTTTGGCGCCCCCTAGTGGAATTTGTGGTAAAACACAGTCCTAATTTTCAGAAAAGAAAAGGGGAAAAAACGATTCTGCAGGTTTAAAATAATTAACTATTAAAAAACAACAACAAAAGGAACTTGGAGCTGAATCCGGTTTGGCTCAGTGGATAGAGCGTCAGCCTGTGGAATGAAGGGTCCCGGGTTCGATTCCGGTCAAGGGCATGTTCCTTGGTTGTGGGCACATCCCCAGTAGGAGTGTGCAGGAGGCAGCTGGTCCATGTTTCTAGCTCTCTATCCCTCTCCCTTTCTCCCTGTAAAAAAAAAAATCAATAAAATAGTTTTTTAAAAAGGAACTTGGAGCGTCTCTATTACAATCCAGTACAACTTACTGTCTACCCTCGAGAGAAGCGATGCTGGTCAGAGTCAAAGGGGACCGACCACCTGCCTGTGGATTCCCATTCTCCTCTCTGCTGCCTGCAAACGCAGTCCAGGGAGGCCCCCTGGGGGAGGGAAATAGAGTAAAGGTAGTCCTGGATCTCCCAGCCACAAAATCCCAAGAAAGCAAGAGATATTTAAAACTTCTTAGTTGTCAGTTTTGGGTGTTTTTTATTTTTTTAACATTTTTATTGATTTCAGAGAGGGAAGGAGAAACACCAATGATGAGAATCATTGATCGGCTGCCTCCTGCATACCCCCCCTCCCCCGGGGATCCAGCCCACAACCCGGGCATGTGCCCTGACCGGGAACTGAACCGTGACCTCCTGGTTCATTGGTTGACACTCAACCACTGAGCCACACCAGCTGGGCAGTTGTCAGTTTTTAACAGTGATATTTACTCAGTAAGACTTTCGGAAAAAACCAAAGTGAATTCCCTACGTTCATCATGATGCTCCCATGACAGCATCGGCCCGCTGAATGAAGAAAGACGTGCGAGGAAAGGCCCGCTTCCCGGACACGGAGCCAGCAGCCCTCCCTGTCCCCTCGCGTCCAGTGAGCCCTGACCCCCGCCAGAGAGAGCCCCCCTTTCCCGGCACAGGGGCTGCCACACAACAAGCCTCCGGGCAGTGCTGGGTGGACAGCCACTCCGAGGTTGCCGTGGTTTCTTCTCAGCAGTGACCCGTGGGCTAATGCTTTCTGCTTTTCAGATTGCAGAGGGCTTTGGGCTTGCAGGGCCCTCTCTCTGGGTTGCAGCTGCCCCCCCACAAGAGAAGTGTCATTCCTGAGCCCCCCATCGGCCCTAAAAGCAACTGCCAGGAGCGCTCACTTGTCCTCCCCCCCCCCCCAGCTGTTTTCCCACGGGGATTTCTCCTGGCTGTGTGGGAAGAGGGTGGGGAAGGGCTGAGAGGAGGAAATCCTACATGTGGGGAATTGCACAAGAATAAACTGTTCCAGCACATCTGTGTTTAAGTAGGTTTTCTCAAGAGCTGAGTCCGGGTCTTAATTATCTTTTTAAAAAAAAATATATTTTACTGATTTTTTACAGAGAGGAAGGGAGAGGGATGGAGAGTTAGAAATATCGATGATAGAGAAACATTGATCAGCTGCCTCTTGCACACCCCCTACTGGGGATGTGCCGGCAACCACATTACATGCCCTTGACTGGAATTGAACCTGGGACCTTTCAGCAGGCCGATGCTCTATCCATTGAGCCAAACCGGTTTTGGCTCTTAATTATCTTTTATATATTTCTAAGTCCATCCTCGAACTTGAACTTTAAAGGAATTGACTTGTGTGGCAGGCATCTTCCACGCTCTGGGCACACACTGGCGAACAACAAAGACATGATGTCTGTCCTCAAAGGATTTACCATCAGGGAAACCGAGATGAAGCAAATACTGTGAGCAACCAAGGCTGAGAAGTGGTGTTCAGGAACAATACAGCGGGGAGCATAGCAGGG
Organism: Vespertilio murinus; assembly: GCA_963924515.1. Lineage (NCBI taxonomy): Eukaryota > Metazoa > Chordata > Mammalia > Chiroptera > Vespertilionidae > Vespertilio > Vespertilio murinus. Next base: position 202,654,524 of record OZ004704.1, read on the forward strand.
GACCCGATCTAATGAGGGGCTAAGCGGGGACTGGAGGGGGGCAGTGGGCCTGGCCAAAGGGGACGGAAAATGGATGCCCATATATCCCCATGAGATGGATTCACCTTTTCCATTACTTTAGCTATTTCAGGAAACCAGATGTGGGAGGCCTAGGGTCAAATCGGTAGGCAATTTGGCCTGCTAGCATTCGGAGCTCTTGAACAGTGAAGTCAGGAAGCGGTCCTGGAGGCCTTGCTAAAAGCAGCCCTCCTCGTGGCCGGTCCCCGTCACCCTCCCGTGCGCCCACAGTGAGCCGCAGGGGTTCTATTCAGAGAGGAGCAATCTAGAAGTAAATCGAAGACCGAGGATTTCCATAAGGAACAGACTGTTTGTTCACCCCCAAGGTTGCAGATGCTGCAAATAGTATGCTAGAAAACAGAACAGAGAACTGTGGACTGGAAAAAACTCTTTTAACTGGTGACAAAAGGAGACAAGACCAGCTGGATCAGTGGTTGGCACACCGCGGCTCGGGAGCCCCATGCGGCTCTTTGGCCCCTTGAGTGTGGCTCTCCCACCAAATACCATGGCCTGGGCGAGGCTATTTTGAAGAAGTGGCGCTCGAAGAAGTTTAAGTTTAAAAAGTGTGCCTCTCCAAAGAAATGTCAATCGTTGTTCTGTTGATATTTGGCTCCGTGGACTAAGGAGTTTGCCGACCACTGAGCTAGAGGATTCCTTCTTCCCCTCTTCGCTTATACCACCAGGATTAGTTTCTACCGATTTCAAAAGATTTCACTCTGAGCAAACAAACCAATCTCTCACATTTCCCTAAGAAAAGACAAATCGCAGGCAAGGGCGTGGGGAAACCCAGCGGTGCCAATTCTGAAACTCCCAGCTGTGCTTTCGCATCCTGATATAACTGCGGCCAAGAACGGCAGTTTCTGCTGTTCACCTTTAAATCTGGAATCATGCAAAACTCAATGACTCAGCCTTCATTTTCAAAGTTAGAACCCTTGTTTAGGATACTTGAATCTCTTATGTAATAGTTACAAGACTTAGGAGAAATTCCTTTTAATTCCGGCAGGCGAATTAATCGAGTTCTATTCAAGGTAGAGAGAAGGTAAACGGAAACTGGATTGAGTAAAAACTGAACATATTTATATGAATTTTATTAATATTTTACAGAGAGGAAGGGAGAGGGATAGAAAGCTAGAAACGTCGATGAGAGAGAAACATCGACCAGCTGCCTCCTGCACACTCCCCACCGGGGATGTGCCCGCAACCAATGTACATGCCCTTGACCGGAATCGAACCCGGGACCTTTCAGTCCGCAGACCGACGCTCTACCACTGAGCTAAACCGGTTTCAGCTATTCATATGAATTTCTAAGGCAATTAACCGGCCACATTCTACTCAACTTACATGAGAGAAAATTATGTGGGATTTAATACACAATTTGGCATTAACACTAGGTCATGTTTAAAAGAAGTTAATCCAGACCAAAAAAAAAATATTTGGCTACCAGGAATGTCAGAGTTTTGCTCAAAATGTGATACTAACAAAAAAAATTACAAGGTTAGTAGAATTTTGGGATCCAAGAATAAGCTTGTGGAAGCTGATGGCTCCCACACAGTGGCAGAAATGACACGGGAAGAAATATACAAGACTCATCACCACTGCACTTCCTTTTGAACTGGGAGATTCTAAAGCTTGTTCTATTTTTACTTGACTATTCAAATGTTTGATAAATAACCAGAAAGCAAGAAAAATATGCTGCCCCCTCCCCCCAAGTTTTTCCTACAGAAATTACTTCTAATGTTTTACTTGAATATATCTATGTATTCGCTGTAACATAGAATAAGCAAATTTTAAGGCTAGTATAACCAATCAAAGTGTGTTATAAAAAGTTAGAGGTTGATTCTCATCAGGTCACATCCAATGATGACAGAGGACTCATTTTCTTTTCTTTTTAAAAAAATATTTTATTGATTTTTTACAGAGGAAGAGAGAGGGATAGAGAGTTAGAAATATCGATGAGAATCATCAATCAGCTGCCTCTTGCACATCCCCTACTGGGGACGTGCCCGCAACCAAGGTACATGCCCTTGACCGGAATCGAACCCGGGACCTTGCAGTCCGCAGGCCGACGCTCTATCCACTGAGCCAAACCGGTTTCGGCCAGAGGACTCGTTTTCCTGACTCGTCGGAAAGGGGCTCGGTGGTAAACAGGCATCACACCCAGCTGTGGCCGAGAGCCAGCTGCTCATGCCAAGGCCGACTCCCCCAGCGCTTTCATTCTCGCCAAGGTCAGTCCCGGACATCTGGGGCGGCTGGTTGTCCTCCCAGAAGTAGAGTCTGAGATCCAATTTCTCATTTGCTGCAGTCTGCATCATCGGACGTTTTAGCCAATAATCAGATGCTTCAAAGTGGGAACGTTTTAGCTCAATTTCCTTTTCGAACTGGCAGCGTCTAGGAAGTGAGGGTCAGACTGGTCAGCCTGCTTCTGCTGTGCATTTTGTGCGCCAAGTTCACTGCTGCCTGAACACTTTATTTTTCATTTTCACCCTGAGATCAGATGGCTTCTTTTACATACATGTTATCTTGGTATGGTCTGCAGCGCTGTCAGCCCTCTTAAAACTTTCTGGGGCAAGGTCACGCATGGAGAAACTTGAGATACTTTCTCCTGTCATCAGGATTAAAGTGGATCATGCTTACTATGTATCCTAGGCGAAGAGGGGAAAAAAAAAGGTAACATTTCCTAGCAAATTCATGGCCTCCTCCGGGTAAGAGTTAACTTACAGAAACCTGAGTTTCAGGAGTTGAAAGGAAAGCTGGATTCAAACTGCCCCAAATAACTGTTCCCAGAGGCTTCGTTAGAAATGGAGCCGCGGGGAGGTGCTCGGACGGGCACATTCCAGCACACGGGATGATAACCAGGTGGGATCTTTATTTCACAAGGGCCGAGGCGCAGTACAAAACGAATCTGTACATCTCTCTATTCACAGGGTTGGTTCACACAGTTATATTACATGTCACCAGCCTTCATACTGTATGTAATTAAATACAAAATACATTTACAAAAAAAGAAAAAAAGAGTCTGCCACGGTGTTCCTTCCAATGCCAGCTTACTGTCTCTCAAAGCTTCGCCTAAGTCTGGATAGCGGTGGCACCTTGATCAATGTTTCAACATCGGTTTCTTGTTATAAATCAGAGAAAGGTGTCAGCTCGCATGCCGTTCCAAATAGGAAAGACAGCACACGGGAGATGATTCGTGGCACACCCCCGAGACGCCCCTTTCATGCACACACACAGTCAGAGCTTTACTGGTGCAGACAGTCACTTTAAAACACAAACCTCTTTTTGCGGGGGCTGTTTTATATTTTCTTGAAATAGCGAGCGGAAGGAGAGATTTAGCTGCGGGCACTGGCCGCGCCACGGTAACACCCAGGGAGTGCCCCGGACAGCGCGGTCCTCAGGAATTTGGTGTTTTCGCTTATATTTGTGAGCAGTGACTGATAAAAAAAGATCTTCGTGAAAACAGAAGTTTCTTTTGCTTTGTTTCTTGCACGTCTCCAGTCCTAATATTGTGCAGCATGTGTGACAGTCACTTTGAAAACAAATACACGAGAATTTGTCACTGGGGCAAACGGAGACCATGCTGCCCTTCCTGGCAGATAAAGTCTGTGTGACCAAAGCCTTTTAGTTTGAAATGTGCATGTGAAACACCAGTCCAAACCTCTGGACAGGAAGTGTTCTGTAGATGTAGCCAGACAGTAATACGCATGCCACACACACACACCAAGAACTGTGGTCTTCACTTGTAGGTTTGCATGCATACCTCCAACTCACTGGTTTGAAGAACAAACATGAGGAGAAAAGAGGGGGGGGGAGCAAAAAATTAAAAAAAAAAATCGATACGAGATACTTAAGTTTTCTGTAGGCAACAGTAGCCCTTTAATTAAATGAAGCGTCAGATCATCACCAGATCACAAGTGAAAGCTTCTACAACTTCCCGATGGCACGAAGGCAAGACAGCTCAGCAGTAACACTCTCGCAGATCAACCTTACGTGCACAAGGGTGACACACCGTCATGAGTGTTAAAGAGTAACACAGGTTAATGTCATTTAAGTGTTAAATGAGGAACTTTGAAAAAAGGAGTTTTGAATTTTTTTTTCTGTGCCTTTGAATAGTAACCAAACAGATAAGATAAGCCTCACTCAGAAAACAGAAACAAAGACTCCAAACACAAAAAGAAGAAAAAAGAAGAAACCCAAACATCAATGCTACCTTTGCGACATAAAAATGGAAGCAAATGGCTAATGTGGAGACTCTGAAGCAGCGGAGTGAGCAACCAGCGAACGCACGGGCGAGTAAGCCCGACGCAGAGACAGAGTAGGACACGGGACGGGGGTGACGGGCTCCCGCGGCGAAAGGAAGCCCCCCTCTACCTGCTAACTCTAAAGGCTACCACTAGAACTCCTGAGTCCCGGAGTTAGCTTAATGTCACTGACATCAACGAGCTTTAGTTACTGTCATCTTATTCAAATGGATGCCATTTGATTAGGTTCAGTATTGAGCATTATTTTAGGAGAAACACCGGTTCCTTGAGAAGGAGCAGAGTATCTTGAGACAGTCAGAAGGACTGAAGTCATAGGAACGAAGTTATTTTAAGAATACCGTTCGGATTTCCAGCAGCAAAAGGCCCAGGGTAAAACAGGAAGTGGGAAAAGCCAAGAAGGGGTATGTGGAGTATCTATAATAATGAAAGCATAATATGCTAATTAGATCAGACAAGGATCTAATTTCCTGCGAGGGAAGCCCAGGTCCTGGGTCCCGGGTGCCAGAGGGAAGCGGTGCAGGCGGCTGGGGGAAGGAAGGCCTACTCTTGCACGAACTTTGTGCACTGGCCTCTAGTTACTAATAAAAAGCACAGGGCCAGTGGCAAACTGGTAGGAAGCCTGTTACTGCATGAGAACAGACTGCCCTTCCCATCTAGCTTTGGTAGTGCACACTGTTACAGGACATGTTTTTTCCAAGTATTGGAGGGTGAGAGAGAGAGAGAGAGAGAGAGAGAGAGAGAGAGAGAGAGAGAAAATGCTGCTAAAGGAGAAAGTAGGCAGGTAGTAGAAGGGAAAAAGAGGAAGTTAAACTTTAAATCAATTAAAACAGTTCCTTTGAAATGATGCGTGGCTGATAGTGATTCTGAAGGGGGGGGGGCAGAGGCAGATAGGACACCCCCATATCCTATCCACTGCTCTCAAATCACCAAGTATGAGAGATCAAACAAGACATAATATTCACAAGAGCTACCCAGAGTGGCACTGTACTTTTTGAGAGTAACCGTTCTGCCTTTCAGATACACTTTTAGACACAGGGTTCTCACTGTGATCCCGTCTTTAGACTTGAAGGTGATTATCTCGGAGGAGAGTTTGCTCTACTTTAAGCAAAAAAAGCATACAACTTCACATTTAAAGCCCTTGTGTTCATTACTGGCTAACGAAATCTGGTTCTAAATGCAACGCCCACTTCAGGAACCAGTCTCACAACTCTACAACAACAAACTCTTCAAGTTTTCCGGCAGGCGAGGGGTTGAGGGAAGAGAGTATACAGGTTAAGAAAACAGATTGAGGTCAATAGCCTCCAAAGCCTGCTCAGGTGCAAATGTAGTCTCAGACAATGGAAAGAAATACAAACTCTGTTTAATTTTTTTTTCATTTGCAAGATAGGTGAAGTTCGCAAGTTTTCTTCACGGTTGTTTCCCATACAGTTTAATCAGACAATTCTCAAGTGGAAGAGCCTTATTTTTCTAGTGTTCACAGTAGGAGGGTGGTACATAGGACAGCTGAGCAAGTGGCTTTCTACTGTCACAAAAAGCTGCAAAAGTAAAAACCCACCTGGACAGCGTGACCAGGCCTCGGCCTCAACCACTGAGCTTCATGCCTCCTAGATCCCGCCTCACTCAGCCTTGGTATTCTAATGGCATTCTAAGTAGGATATTTCCTACTTAAGAGGATTCAGGAGGGTGGTCCGCTCCTTTGCAATAAGAAATGCAAACTGAGTCAGTCCTGGGAACTGCGGGGTCAGCTTCTGGGGAAGGATGTCTATGGTCTTAGCACCCCAGGCAGGGTTCTGCAATATTGCTTTCTAATTTCTCCCGCTTAGTCCATGCTCGGGCTTCCAGATCAAGGCTCTGCGTACTTAAAACAAGCAGATTGCATTAAGTAGGTGGGGCAAACGCATGTGTTAGCTCAAGGAGTCAGTTCACAAGGTTTTATAGAGATTCCATTCCAAAGAAATGAAGTTCACACCCAGTCTCTGAAGGAGAGAGTGCGGTATAAGACGTGACCGTCACCGGCAGTCAGCAACCTCCCTTCCTTCCCTTTTAAAGGAACAAATGTGCTGACTACGTGTACTTGCATGTGGATTGGCAAAAGTTTCTGCTATGGCCATTCTGAAGCCTTTTTTTTTTTTAAATGTTAAAGGCAAGTTCTACTTCCGGACTTTCAAACACGTTATGGTTAAACTTGCGAGTAAGTGGGTGTTCCTTTGCACACATCAGTGTTTAGTGTCGATGCACAAGACCTTGAAGATGGTTGACTGGAGAACTTATGCACACTGAGAGAATGACCAGAAGGACCCAGGAGAGCTGGATACAGTAGACATTACTTTGAGTGTCTCACGTATGTTTCCAGAACAAACAAAAAAAAAGGGAAGCCACTGAGACTTGTTATTCCAAACGGCACTGAAATTCAACTCAGTTTAGGTAAGAGTTACTTATCCCTGAAAATAAAGGCATCAGATTCTAAGCAGCTTTAGGAATTCGATGCTTCCTTGTGCCTCTTCCAGGAGGTGGCCACGGGGCCCGAGTCCCAAACGGAACGCAGGAGTTGTCTGCAAACGGTTCGCTGGGCTGTCCCGGATCACGGCCGTTCCTGCGGCGGCTGCTCCGGGGGCGCCTCCTGCGGGGGCGGTGCTGGCCGCGGCCCGGGCGGCCGGGGGCCCGGCGCGTCCTGGTGCTGCCTCTGCCGGTAAGCGATCACCGTTCCCAGCAGCAACGCGATGATGGTCATGAGGTAAAGGTCCCACTCAGGCCCCAAAAGCTGGTCCATGTCGACTTGCGTAAATACATCTCGGATCTTAACGGGAATAGAAAAATCAACATGGTCACTAACGTGTCCGAGAAGAAATCAGGAAGATTATATCACCGACTAGAGATAAATACAGAACTTATTAAAATAATTGGTTTTAGGGACAGCTTTCAATGTTTTTATGTAAAAAAGGGTTTAAAAGCCTTAAACGGAAACTCAAAAAATAACGTGTCTCAGGAACAGCTATTATTTCATAACAGTTGACTATGTGAAGCGTCTGGCAGGGTTTCCTTCCATCAACCACCTGATGCACTCATTCCCAACCATCCCCCCAGGAAATATCTGAGCTGAGCAAGGGGTGAGGGAGGGTCCGGGGAGACTGTCAGTCTCGGTGCGCCTGGCGCCCATTTGCAGTCAGGGCACAGTGGCTAAGACGCTCTGCTCTAGTGACCGCTTGCTATGACATGTGCTGACCACCAGGGGGCGGTGGGGAACGAAGGAAGGCCCCGGCCAGGCCAGAGAAAGGAGGCCCTGGCTGGCAGCCAGAAGGCCTCAATGGGCCCTGATCACTGGCAGGCCTACGGACCCTACCCGTGCATGAATTTCATGCACTGGGACTCTAGTAATTTATATTTGCTGGTACAAGCACTATATTATTTTGGAAAGATTACAAGAAACTATTAACTGTGTTTCCTGGGGAGGGAATGGAAATGGGAGAATTTGTGTTTATCTTACTATTTGACTTTCTTGCCATGAATACTTACTACTTTAAAAAAAAAGTATTTTTACTGATTTCAGAGAAGAAGGGAGAGGGAGAGCGAGAAAGAAGCATCAGTGATGAGAGACTCACTGATTGGTTAACTCCTGCATGCCCCCTACTGGGTACATGCCTGCAACCCGGACATGTACCCTGACCAGAAATCGAACCATGACTTCCTGGTTCATAGGTTGACACTCAACCTCTGAGCCACTCCGGCAGGGTATTACTTTTATTTTTTTAAGGCAGAATATCTACATGGTAGGATTATAGGACATTTTATTGTCTTTATATTTCTGTCTTAAAAAGGAAGAATATATTTTATTGCATGATCAAATCCTAGACTGTTATCAACAGTTTATTAGTCTTAAAAATTGTGAGAGACAGGGTCTGGAATAGTCCTGGCAGAGAAACAGCACACTGCCACACTGCTAGCTTTTAACCGAAGGCACAAAGATGCTGTCAGTTAGCAGGGGTTCAGCCCTGGCCCAGGCTGCCAAGCGATTATACATTTGCCATTACAAATGCATAAGATATTGGCAGGACAGAACTCAACAGCTCAGTCCTCCGGAGCCCTATCCACAGGGCCGTCAGTTTCACGGGCTAGGGCTGCATGAGGGGGAAGTCAGACTTCTCTTTATAGATGCTGGAGCACCGTGGACTACGTTAACATCTGTGTGACACAGGAGGGAGCCCATTCTGGCCTCCATAGCTGAGATGAGGTATCCACCTGTTCTGAAAGATGTTAACCAAAGATTGGCAACACCATCCTTTCCCAGAATGAATTAAAGTTAAATAGCCCTTGTTTCTGCATGTATTTGAAGACTTTCAGAGTCCAATGCTGTACTAGTTAATCCATTATGAGGAACTCTAGGTACTGGGAACAACATGCAAAACTGGAGAACCTAAGAGCAACACGTAAGTGTTGTTAACTAAAGCCGGCAGCTTGGAAGAGAATGGCTAACCCATCTCCAATCGAGGTTCAACCTTTAGCTTATTTGAATAGTTCAAAGTATTTTTAGAGAAGGAATTCTGGTGGTGGTTTTAACGTGTTTCACTATCACAAGCCTCTGAGGCGCAGCAGCCCGAGCAGGCTCTCAGGTTCTCCTTCTCCTTCCTCCTCTTCTAAGTTCTCTTTTCTCAGGGAGGGCTGAGTCACCTCTAGGCAGGCAGTCATCTGACTTAATGTTTACTGAATTCAGTTAACTACCGCTTCAAACTGCCATGGGGCGCCTCAGTTTTCCCCAAACCAGAAAACACCCGCATCACGTGAAATGCTTCAGCACCGGGAACCTCCTGTGGCGCTGCCGGAAACGATCACAGCTGTGTGGCCACATCACCCCGCACTGGACGACGTCTGTGGGCACCTCACCGGGGGAGAAGGGAAGGGACCAGACACCTGCAGGCTACTCCTCCCCGCTTCCCCAACATTTAAAATACGAGTCTCTGGACTGAGGTTACATCGTTTGTATTTAACTGAAAGGCGTGCACCACTTACATTTGCTTCCCGTATGTACTGCAAGAAATAGACGACGCCCAGCTTGCAGAGCGCTAGGAAGACTGGGACCTGTGCATCTGGGCTGGCTTCGGCTGCCATGTCATAAAAACGCTTTGCAAGGTGAATATCCTATAAGATAGGTAATAAACCCAAATTCATTTCTTGTTAAATTAAAAATAAATGACTTTTAGTTTATACATTGGAAAATTTATCTTATCTTTCAAGTTTCATTTTAAAATTTCCCTTACCTAAAGAAGAACCCCCGTTGTGATTGGATAATAGTTCTTTAATTACCTAACATCTTAATTTGGAAAAGTTTAATTGAAAAATTTTAAGACTTCATTCATGCTCCCCTCCAACCTGACATGCACTTGCTGAGTAGATTTTCAGAGGTAAATGCTGCACTGTCTTAAGCTGCACATTACACTGTTAATCTGGCCACTTCCAGGGCTGACCTGTGAGCTGCAAGTTAATTCTGTCCTACTTAAAACTTAGCCAGCTCCAGGTTTTGGTCTGGAGCAGTGAACTTCAAAATGGAGCAGACAGTCAAGGTTTCCCAAGGGACACTGGCAGGGGCACTGCTAAGGCACATCCTGTGTCTCCCTGTCTTAGACAGATTGCTGTGAAGGGCAAAGCAAGTCACAGGTAGTTTTGGCACAGGTTGGAGTGTTCAGATATATGTAGAATGGGATGGTGTGAGTTGTGAAACTTTCATTTACCAACCTTACTTCTATACCCTGACTACTGTCAAAGGATATCAACCTCCTAGGAAAAAATTCCATGAGACCTGGGAAAGAAAGGCTAAGCATTAAAGATTACTTCCCCCCACATATCTAAACATAAACAATTGCTTTCAACTATTCCCTATATGTGCCTGATTGTCACTAGTTGAGAAGAAGAGCACCTTCAAACGACTGTAATAGTATGGTTAGTGTCTTTGATTTAAAAAAAAACAAAAACATTTTTTGAACTGCCTTATTTTTCAAGTTCATGGATCAAACTATGTAATAACACAGGCTATATGTATTTGAGTAAATAGGGTAATTTAAATTGAAGTTATCAAATATATCCTGAATTATTTATTTCAATTATAATCAATCCTTGTCTTATTAATATTTAACATTTTTCTAGTTACACTAGATGCTGATTAGATTTTAGTAGCAGGAATGTCTCTTTCATTCAAAAATTAAGAACAAAATGGGAAAAGGTCATTATGATGTCATATAAAAATGAATGGATTTACTGTTATTTTTACACATAATTATTCTTAAAAGTTAAATCCTAGAGTTCCCTCTCATCACTGATGCCTTTTGTCACATTCCTTTTTTTTTTTTTGGTAAGGATTTACATACATAAGCTATACATCCTATTACATTACAAATTAAATGAGATGAGAAAAGCACATTGATTAGGTTCTTGCTTTATAACCTATTATAAAAGTAGTACAGAGTTATATGACTTTAGTCTTGATTCCTAGGTGTATTCTATAAAGGCCACAACTTACATGTAATTTTTATATTAGTCATCAAACATACAATTAGTATACATTTCAATGGGAATACTGGACTAAAATATGAATTCAGGGAGAAAAAAAAGATGCAATTAAAGAATTTACTAGATATTTTTTAAAAATTAATAATGAGCGTGTCAAATTATTTAGAGTAATTTAAACATTTTATTAAAAATGATCTTATTTAAAATAGCTAGAACTTATATCCTTTGAAACTTAGGCTGAAATTTTTTATTTGTTTGTTTGCTTGTTTTTTACTTCGGAGAGGAAGGGAAAGGGAGAGAGACAGAAACATCAATGATGAGAAAGAATCATTGAATAGATGACTCCTGCACCTCCCTCCTGCACCTCCCCCCTGCCCCCCCCCCCCCACACACACACTGGGGATTGATCCAGCAACCCGGCATTTGCTCTCATCAGGAACTGAACCCTGACTTCCTGGTTCATAGGTCTGCACTCAACCACTGAGCCATGCTGGCTGGACTATGATGAAAAATTTTAAATGTCAACTTTAAATGTACAAAATGATATTTTTCAAAAATTTTAAGGGTACATGGGCAAAGCTTAAGACCATGGGTCTAAAGACTGTTAGACTTCACTAGGAAGGCTTAAGAATCAGAAATAAAGGGAGTGGAGCACTCACTATGGTACAATAGAAACTAATCCTAATATATAAAAACCCAGGGTCTGTAACAACCAGATTTGACCGACTGTGGATCAGGCCCAGAGAGAGGCCTGGAGAAGCAGGGTCTGATCCATAGCCCCCGTAGCATCTGTTGATTAGCCCTTGCCTCTCTCTTTCTCTCTGGTCCTCCACGGGGGCTGCTGATCAGCCCCACCTCTCTGATCAGGCCCGAAGATAGACTTAGAGATGCTGACTGGCATAGCAACTGACCAATTAGAACCAAATCTGGGTGAACTGTGAGGAGCCAATGGCTGCTTAGGAGGCAAAACGTTTGACACTGGCTGGCATAGAAACCAACCAATCAGAACCAAATCTGGGTAAAGTGCGAGGAGCCAATGGCTGCCTAGGAGGTGGAGCTTTTGACTCTGGCATAAAAACTGACGAATCAGAATCTAATCTGTATGAAGTGCTAAGGCAGAACCTAAGGTGGGGGGTGAGGAGGGGTTTTAAGGGTAACAGCTGTTTGGTGTAAGATGTAAGAAAGCGGTTCAATTTTTTAATGACCAGTTTGGCAGTATAGTGCATATGGCTGGCTATCAGTCCAGATATAGAGATTATGTTTTTTTGTCTGCCTAGAGCATCTTCCTCCTGATGAAAAAAGCCTTCCCCCTTATTTAAGCAACCCTATCCAATATAATCTATCTATACTACTAAAAGGGTAATATGCTAATCAGACTGGGCCAACCAGCCATCTTCCAACATCTGACTTCCTTCTGGACAAAGCCATGGTGGTGGGGGCTGAGGCAGAGAGGGCAGTTGGGGGCAAGATCAGGCCTGTAGGGGAGGGCAGTTAGGGGCGATCAGGTAGGCAGAGAGATTAGGGGCAATCAGGCAGGTGAGCGATTAAGAGCCAGCTGTCCCAGCCAAAACCGGTTTGGCTCAGTGGATAGAGCGTTCGTCTGCAGACTGAAGGTCCCAGGTTCGATTCTGGTCAAGGGCATGTGCATTGGTTGCAGGCACATTCCTGGTGGGGGGTGTGCAGGAGGCAGCTGGTCGATGATTCTCTCTCATCAATGTTTCTAGCTCTCTATCCTTCTCCCTTTCTCTCTGTAAAATATCAATAATAAAAAAAAGAGCCAGTGGTTCCAGATTGCGAGAGGGATGTCCGACTGCCTGGTTTAGGCACGATCCTAGAATTGTGCCTAAACTGGCAGTCGGACATCCCCCAAGGGGTCCCAGATTGACAAGGTGCAGAGAAGGGGGGCTTCCCCCCCCCCACACACCATGCATGAATTCTGTACACTGGGCCACTAGTCCTATATAAAAAAGGCTAATATGTTAAGTGTCTGGTTGTCTGGTTATCCATTCAACCAATCAAAGCATAATATGCTAATTATATGCTAAGGCTGCTCAACTGCTCACTATGACATGCACTGACCACCCGGGGGCAGCCACTCTGCTGCTGGGGTCTGGCAGATGGGGACTAAGCAAGATGGGCCAGACACACCCTGAAACCCTCTCTCAGTCCCTCCTTGTGCTCTGGTGGGGTTCCTCAGCTTGGCCTGCACCCTCTCGCAACAGGGAACCCCTCAGGGGATGTCAGAGAGTCCAATCCCGCAGGCCAGGCCGAGGGACCCCAATGGTGCATGTTCGTGCACCAGGCCTGTAGTATAAAATAATGTTGAATGTAACTGTAATTGATGAAACATTTTTTAATTGAAAAAGAATCAGGAATAAGTTTAGCAACAGCAATCATCTTAAAAATAATCATTTAAAAATAATTTAGAAGCAATAGAATTTGTCTGATTATGGTTGGACAGTTTCTCAAATGAGGAGTTATCGGTAGAAGCTGCACTGCCTTTCTATGTTCATGAATCTGTTTTTGGCTTAATATTCTATATATAAGAGTGTGGATATCAACATGTGTGCATGCTGGAAGATGTGAGAGATACAGAGGCAATTTTGTAAAATATTACAAAACTGCCTTACAACTTAGTATCTAAAATCTGAGCACATTTGAAAAAAAAGCCTACTTTCTATAAAAATGCAGACCTTTCCCCCAAATCACATTTTATATTATTCAAACATTAATTTGATGTGCTGCTTACCTGTTTAATGCCTAGTCCTTTCTCATGCATATACCCCAGATTAAACATAGCCTGCGCACTGTGTTGTTGCTCAGATGCTAGACGATAGTGAATAAATGCAGTCTCGTAATCCACATCGGTGCCAAATCCATAGAAATGGTAGTCTCCGAGCTTAATTCTAGCCACAGTATAGCCTTAAACAAAAGTTAAATGCAAAGTTGCCAATAAATAAAGTGTTTAAAACAGATCACAGTTATTTCTCTTCCTGTTACCATGATTATATAAAACAGAATTTTAATTAGTAGTATACAAATTTTACAACCAACCCTTTTACCTAAGCTATAAATTCAGTAAAAAAATTAAATTAGAACTACTTTTCTGAAGAGGGCTTTGTAACAGTCAAGGAGAGGTAGAATAAGGTAGGCGGCAACATTCCCCCCATGTCTCCAATAATATTCTTTAAAAAAAATTTTTTTTATTGATTTCAGAGAGGAAGGGAGAGGGAGAGATAGAAACATTGATGAGAATCATTGATGGGCTTGCCTCCTGTACGCCCCCTAGTGGGGACTGAGCCCACAATGTGGGCATGTGCCCTTGAACGAAATTAAACTTGGGACCCTTCAGACCACAGGCTGATGCTCCTACCCACTGAGCAAAACCAGCTAGGACTATTCTCTCTCTTTTTTAAAAGTATTTAAAAAATTTATTTTTTTATTGATTTCAGAGAGGAAGGGAGAGTGTGAGAGAGAAACATCAATAATGAGATATAATCATTGATCGGCTGCCTCTTGCATGCTTCCCACTAGGGATAGAGCCCACAACCAAGGCAGGTGCCCTTGACCTAAATCAAACGCGGGACCCTTTAGTCCACAGGCCAACGCTCTATCCACTGAGCCAAACCAGTAGGTTCCTATAATATTCTTTAAAAAATCATGCTCTAGACCAGCCGTGGGCAAACTACGGCCCGCAGAGCTAAAAGAGCAGAGGGTTCTCTTGCTGTCCCCTCCGCTCCTTCACCAGCAGCCCAAGATGAGAGTGCCAGCATGGCCAGGTTGCTTTTGTTCCGGCCCTCCGGTCCAGTTTAAGAACCCATTGTGGCCCTCGAGTCAAAAGTTTGCCCACCCCTGCTCTAGAGTATGATGTCATTTACATTTTAAAATCGTTTAACTGGACCCTTGTTTATGCTTGAAGAAGGGATGATAGGCACACAATGTGGAGAGTAGTTTGGGAGAGCAAGAAACCATCAAATGAAAAATTGGGAGAAAGGTTAAAACCTTTTGGGATTTGAATTAATGTTCTATTCTATATTCTATTCAATTTTCACTTACACAATATACAGGGTTCAAACTACAAACCCAGGGAGAAAACCATAGCATTGCTTAAACGTCTAGTACAAACACCTTACAATTCAGTTTGGAAGCCCTGGGACTAGAATTTCCATTTTAAGAATAAATACCAATCACGAAGCTAACAAGTTAAGCAATAGTATCTCTACTTAATTTTATGGCGATGAATAACAGGACTTAATTTTTATGGGAGATTAAAAAAAAAAAAACCCCAAAAACACAAACTAAAGGAAGGTTTCTGGGTGAAGAAACTCTTGTCCTCTTGGCTGACCCGCACACGCACCTTGCGAGGCCGCCCGGTTCCAGTGGAGCAGAGCCCTGGGGTAGGTTTCGTTCTCACCCACGATGGTGGCTTCTCCTACGGGGAAAGAGGCACACAGAGCAGGCATTTAGGGAAAGGACTAGACCGGTAGGCTTCATTTTCAAGCTAGAACGAGTATGTGGAGCGTAGCTGAAATAAGAATTGGAATATAACAAATAATAAATGGGAAATATATTGTATTAAAATTAAGCAAGTACTAGAATAAAATTACTGAGTTCCAAAGAATCACTGCATTTAGGACAAAGTTATATCCTGACACACGTTTTATCCACAGAACCAGAGACTGAGCACTAGGCCACGCTGGGGACCTACGTAAGCTGGAAAAACAATATTTTGTATGTGCTATTTTGTGAAATTGTATTTGCTGAAAGCAGCAACCAATTTTTTTTTTTAAAGTATTTTATTTATTTTTTACAGAGAGGCAGGGAGAAGGATAGAGAGTCAGAAACATCTATCAGCTGCCTCTTGCACACCCCCTTCTGGGGATGTGCCTGCAACCAAGGTACATGCCCTTGACTGGAATCGAACCTGGGACCTTTCAGTCCGCAGGCTGTTGCTCTATCCACTGAGCCAAACCGGTTTCGGCGCAGCAACCAATTTTATGATAAATGTCAAATCTATTTCTACTGTCAACTCTCTGGCTGAGAGATCTGAAGTAAAGTAACTTAAACGAGAGGGACAAGTTCTATTTACAGCACAAAGAACGTCCTTTGTGCTTTTCCTTCAGACAGGTAGCCGGATGTGAGCCCCTGCACTGGGAGCCCGGGCAGCACCCAGAGGAGCCTTACTCTGGTCGAGGATGAAGGCGGCGTTGCTCTGGGCCACCTCGTAGCCCTGCTCGGCCAGCAGGAGGTACTGGATCACGGCAGCGTTGTAGTCGCTGTCTTTGTAGCTGTTATAGGCAGTCATAAGCCGCTCAGACCAGCGGCCCCGCTCACACACATTCTTAAACAACTGTGAGAACGGGAGAGAAGAAAAAATGAACAGAAGAATAAGAAAGATAAGCCAGAAAACCATTTTTCACATTAGCCACGTGAGCGTTAAGCTCACTCTTTCAATGTCGGGTAATTTTACTGAATATACGTAAAAGTCTGGGATATATATTTGAAGCGTTCACTTAATCTTTAGATGAGGTTATACAAATAATAGCAAACAATTATATACCACTGACAATGGTCAGTCAGACACTGTCCTAGTGATTTATGTATAACACGTATATTAACTCATTTACCCCTCAATGGAGTTGACTCTATTAGGTGAGTCCTATTAACAGCTACATTTTACAACAAGGAAACTGGATCAGAGGAAGCTTTAGAAACTTTGTAAACATATATCAATGTCACTCTGAGGTGCCAATTAGGAGATATTAGGACCCCCTTTTGTAACATTCATAAGCTTTTTTGACACTATGTCTCAGATACTGTCTTAGGTACTAGAGACAGGAGACATAGTATCCGCCCTTATTAACACTGACTCTAACAGGGAGGGTAAATGAAGTAAGTGTCATGGCCCCACACAGACCAGTCTTCCCTTAATATACCAGCAGGCTGAATCTGGTTCAACTCCAGAAGAAATCACACAAGAAAACAACAATTAAAACAGCAGACTTTCCGTCCGGCCGGTATGGCTCAGTGATTGAGCTTCAACCTAGGAACCAGGAGGACACTGTGCGATTCCTGGTCAGGGCACATGCCCGGGCTGTGGGCTCAATCGCCTGTGTGGGGCAGCTGATCAATGATTCCTCCCATCATTGATATTTCTCTCTCTCTCTCCCACTTCCTTCCTCCCCGAGATCAATAAAAATATATTAAACAAACAAACAAACAAACAAACAAACAACAACAGTAGACTTTCCGACTGAGAAAATTAATTTCCCGTACAGAAGTTGGTAGAAGAGCCCTCACCTCCACTGCATTGTGGCAGGATCGCATCACACCCGTGCCGCTGGCGTGCATCTGTGCGAGGTTGTAGAAAGCCAAGATGTGGCCTCCCTGAGAAGCTAAGTTAAAGTACTTCAAGGCCTGTTTATAATCCCTCTTGACTCCAATGCCATCTGCAAGGAAAACCACATGAAAGGTCAGGAACAGTCTCAAGTAAGATTCAGCTGAGACGTCAGAGAAGTAGAGGAGTAAAACAAAATAAAATTCAGAATGGTTACTGGGGAAAAATGTAAATCCTATTAATACAGATCTGTACATTAATATATACTAACAGAATTCCCAATAAAAAGCAAGATGCACAAATCACTGAATTGGGAGAACACGAATCAGCCAGCATTCAACCCTCTCATTTCCCCAGCACAGTGACACCCAGTGGGAAAGGTAATTTGCATCTTGGGGTGTTCATCATTAGCCCGCCGTCACTTACTGTAGTACATGGAGCCGAGCTGTAGCTGCCCATCCACCCAGCCTTGCTCCGCAGCTTTCTGGAAATACTTCAGTGCCAGGTCATAATTCTGTGAAAAAAGATCATCGCATCACACAATCACATATGCGAAAGCTCAAAAGGCTAACATACTCAAAAGTCAGGTTAATTTATTAAAAATAATTAATAAAGCACACAAAATAGTCTCAAAGAGCCATTGAAAGAAATACCTTCCAATTTTTAATAACAGATAACAACAGACTTGAAGTCACAGGGGATTATATTTAAGATGCTGAAGAAAAGCAAATCAAGATTTTGTGAGACAATTTGCATGTTGGCTCTTGGAAAGCATAACCACCACCAGTGGAACACAAGGACAAGGGTTTAAGAAACAGTTGTATCTTTTCTGTTAACAACCAATCTTTTTTAAAACCTCGATTCTTCCAGTATTAAATAAGGGTAATTTTCCTCTCCTTATTCATTCTTTCCCTGTGTTCACAGTGAACACTATGCGGTCATTAAACTTCAAAGATCGTGTATCCACAGAGATAATTGAAACAAAGATCACTATGGAACTTCAGTTTCCTAACAAGACTAAAGGAATAAAAATGAGACCACATTACTGTTTCTCATGCTAGGGAATGCCTACAGATTAGAATCCCAAACCTAGCTCTTAGTTTCAGGCCCAAATAAAAAGAACACATTCCTCAGAGATATCCTACAGAAAAAGGGGACAGCAAGGAGACTCCAGGGCATCCCGCCTCAGGAAGCGGCCCAGAAGAATGAGGACAATGGCTCAGGAGAACCAAGAGCCCTTGCAGTCACAGAGCTCCAGGGAAGGAAGAGCTCATGAGATACAACCAAACAATGTCAGCTGGAGTTGACATTCAGGAGGTTTCTGGGTGACTCGCACTGAGCAGTCTTAGGAGTCAGAACCCGACTTCTCTGAGCTAACGAGTGAGTGGTAGCAGCTCATATGGTTCATTTTTTGGAAAAACTTGGCAGTGCAGCGAAGGGCTGCAGAGAAAAGAGGTAGTGTCTAGAAGGGCAAAGGGAAGAAGAGAAAGCTTTTCTCCTCTACATGGGAGAGAGCTGAGCATTTTCTTAGGCTTGAGTGAAGAAGTACAAGTCTAGGGCGATGGAAGAGTAGACAGGGCGGAGAGCACTGGTGGGAGGAGGAGAAACAGCTGCCCATCTTCAGGAGGAGGTGCCAGAGGCAGAGCCACCCCAACACGGCAGCTGGTACAGCGAGTACAGGGTGAGGGATGGTAAGGACAACCGGGAACAGTGTAGGTTTGGCCATAATGAAATGGCCTGCCCGGGCTGGCTGGGAGCTAGTTAAGGAATACTTCCCTACCTCTCCAACTAACTCCTTGTTAACACTGCTTGTTAGAATGTTGGATGGGAAACTTACAACTTGAACTCCTCTCCCGTAGAGGTAAGCCATTCCAAGCCCGCTCTGCCCAACTGGGTTGCCCTGCAAACCAGAGACAAAAGAGTGAAAGAATTAATTATGAAGTAGGCAAGACTAAATGCCTGCAAAATAAACAATTTACAAGCATGTTCCAAACCCGTTTTAGCACTTTTCAATTCAAAACAAAATTTTCTCCTTCCCATCAAGCTAAACATAATATTGCCCTTTAGGTATTTGGGGTTTTTAAAAAAAATTTCTGAAAAAGAGTAAATAGTAAAGTCATCTAGGATTAAATTTTCATGAGTTACCTTATGACCATCTGTTCCATGAATTTATGATATAAAACATAACTAACATATTTCATCTTTTAAAGACTAAAAACAGGTCGCTTTTTGGGGTATTTAAAAAAAAATATATTTTATTGATTTTTTACAGAGAGGAAGGGAGAGGGATAGAGAGCTAGAAACATCGATGAAAGAGAAACATTGATCAGCTGCCTACTGCACACTCCCTACTGGGGATGTGCCCGCAACCAAGGTACATGCCCTTGACTGGAATCGAACCTGGGAACTTTCAGTCCGCAGGCCGATGCTCTATCCACTGAGCCAAACTGGTTTCGGCATTTTTGGGTAGTTTTTAAATTAGTAACCTTCCTCCTCAAACAAGAAGGAAGACTCCATGGGGTATAGTCAACAACAATGTAATAACAGCAAAATGGGAGATTAGGCGGCAAAGAAATGCTTAGGATTATTGGAGTGTCGAAAACCAAAGGTACTGGTAATCATTGTTTTGAAACTTTAAAAAGAAAAACTTAGAATTCACCTAAACTCAGAGGGATAAAAGCATCTTCAAAAATTGGCACAGCTTCCTTTGGGAAATGCTCACCTGACACTTAGATCTACAGTAATAGGTAGTTGGCAAAGAGATATGTGTATGGTACACAATGGAGGCATATAGGGTCTTAAGTATTCATAGGTTGCTTTCTTTGTACCAGAGAATGCCTAAATTATATACTGTTATCAAAATTATCCAATTGTGTAAGTTTTAAACCTCAAATTGCAACTAAGATTAGGAAAATTATGTAACTCTCAATTGCATTACTAAAATCACATTTCCCTGATCAGGACATTTCTCAGTAAAATTCTGAGAGAGGCTTAATATACCATAATCTGGCCCCTAAAAAATTGATAATTTCCTCCCCCCCCCCCCATTCAATTCATTCACATGAACCATATTTACATAAATGCTTTCACTAATTTATGGCATGATGGTCATGATTCATCTTTTAATACAATAAACTTATTTATTAAAATAATAGTAACGTGATACACATTTGAATGCACTGAGTCACAAGGTCTTACCATGTCAGCAGCTTTCTTAAAGTAGTGAAGGGCTGTCTCATTACTCTGAGGCACAATATCACTTCCCTCTGAGTACATCTGGAAACAGATCCCAAGTTTATTATGAGGTGTGATCCTCTCTCCAGTTACACTGTTCTCCTATCTCATCTCATTCTGGTTTTTGTTAGATCTCATGAAATCTTTTAACAAAATTAGAATTCCCCGAAGGATATTTTAGAATTAAAAGCAAAAACTGAAAAGTAGACATTTTTATACTATTATACATTCTGTCACATCAAATTTATGATTTACCTTATGACCATCTGTTCCATGAACTTAATATTTTCTACAATAAAAGCCTAATATGCAAAATGACTGAATGGGCAGAATGACCAATGGAACAATCGGTTGCTATGACACACACTGACCATCAGGGGGCAGACGCTCAATGCAGGAGCTGACCCCAGCCCACAGGCCCTAGGCCAGCCAAAGTGGGTGCCACAGGGGCCCCCTGATCACCCTGCTGGTTGCCCTACAGAACAGCCCTGATCTAGGAACCCTATCTATGCACAAATTTTGTGTACCTGGCCTCTAGTAAATATAAATACATTAATATATAAATCAACTTACAGGTCAGTCTTAGGAGAAGAAATCTTTAACCCCCAGAGGAATCTATTTTCTCACTCTATCCGGAGCAGTTACCTGGGTTGACACATTGCTTGGGATCAGCGATTAAACGAGGAAAGGAAGGCTATCAGCAACGTCCTATCCTTTCTCCTCTACCACTACTTCCCCAGGCTACGAGCAAAGGTAGTCACAGTTCAGAAAAAGAAACAACTAAATGGTTATTCTAAAAGGTTTCAAGCACCAAATGATTAAAGTCTCAGGGATCATGATAAGGGACAAAGAGAAAGAACAGAATGACCTACACTGTTTTTATCCACATACACATTAATGACAGAGACATCATTTTTGATAGGATTAGTAATTAGAGCAAAAACTGAAAGGGCTCAAGCGAAAAGTTCTTAAATGCCTGACAAGAATCATGAGGAACACCACTATTGTCTAAAATCTAAATGTAAAGTTCTTAGGCCCCAATTAACTAACTGTGATCCTGTGGCAAATACTGATCAGATTTTTCTATTTGGAAAAACCTTTGCGATGTATTCTATCTGAGCCTCCTTAACATTAGGATTTTGTTATAGATGAAAATATTGATTAGTTTACACTAGAATAGCTTTCAAAATAATGAAAAAGGAAGTTAGGAGACTGTGCCATGACATATGTAATCTACTCATTAAGTCTCTAGACTTGAAAGTCCTCTTGAGAAAAGGACTGCACTGACAGGTGGGTAATGGCTTCTCATTTAAGAAGATGAAAAGATCTGCAGACAAATTCCAACCAGACCTAAGGGCCTCTATTCAGCATGGAAGTTAACAGGTAATTATGACAGACTAGCGAAAACCTGCACAGCATCAATGCCGCATCATTATGTCCTAGAGGCCCAATCACGAAATTCGTACAAGAGGAGGTCCTCTCAGCCCGACTGCCTCAGCCCGCACAGCCCCAGCGGCTGCCTCGGCCCGAGCAGTCCCAGCTTCATCTGGAAGGTCGCCCAGAAGGATGTCCGGAGGGTCGTTCTGCTCTTCGGCCATTCAGTCAATTTGCATATTACACTTTTATTATTATAGATGACATATGAAAAGCAGGAGCTCAGATAGTGGTGGTTAATTTTAGTGGAGAATTAACATATTGAAGAGCAAATGCTGTTACATTTAATTCACCTAGGAAACTGCCTCAGGTTGGCAATATTTTAGGACAAGACACAATAAGTTTGCCCTGGAAATTTTATTTCCAGTTTGTTTTGGGTAAATTGTAGATCTTGAATACAGTATGTACTCACACTGCAAACACCTCTTGCTATTATACAATACATTCATGGGGTGTACAGTACCTTTCCCAAGAAGGCCATCGCATGTGAATTGCCAGCATTAGCTGCTAAATTGAAGTAGTCAAACGCTCTCTGTGAGAAAAGAATTTATTAAAATAGTTTTTAATAGAATCTGCCCTTGGCTTTTAACCAAAATAGTTATTTCAGGAACAATTTTAAAATCTTGTTGCATGGCAGAATCTCAGTTTAAGTCAATGGCAATATGACACCGATTGGTTGCTTCAAGATACCCACCCCCCTCCCATCCAATTTATCACAGTCCTGTTACCACCAACTCCATCCTGAAACCAGCCATCTTCTACCCTCCATTACCACAATTCCAGTCAGAGCTACATTATCTCTCACCTGAGAGATACATTATCTTGAGCTACATTATCCTCACCCTGCTAAAATACCCCCCTGACCTCCCCGCTTTTCATTCCTGGCTTATCCAAAGGGACTGTTTGTAAAACCTCTTCATGCTGGTCCTTACGGCCCCTGCAGTTCGGTAGAAAACACACCGTCACGATCAGGCCCTGCTTACTCGGTGCTGCTCCCTCTTGCTCTCTGCACTCCGGGCCAGCAGCCTCGTCCTCCCCGCCTCGGGCCTATGCACACACCGTTCTTTCTGGCCTGGGATAATTTTACCGCCAGGCTCAACTTAAATGTCACCCATCTCTCTTCAGAGAGAACTGCCACCTCCCGCTACTCAGTAATCTGTTATTGGATGCTTACATTTCCCAAGTAACAACGATCACAATATATTACATATTTTTGCTGTGATCATTTAACAAGTAGGAAATGCAAAAAAAATAAATAAAAAGTATCAAATTCTTCTATTGAACTTGAAGCTCTTAAGGACTGAAGGACTGGAGTTATTCCGTCCAGCATTCTATCCGAAGTGCTTAGCAGTGAATGGCACATAGGCACACAAATATTTGCTGAATTAACACGTCCTGGGAAAACCCTTTCTTCCATCTTCATAGCCTGTAAAATAATTTATTTGTGCAGCTGCTTCACAGGTAAGTGGCATATACTACTAAAAACATTTCAAAATTTTTTGTACAAAAGGTATGCAGCAAACTTATCCAGAATTCTGTCCTCTCATCTGACGTTTTTAGTAAGATTTTATCTGATGCTGCATGGGCCTAATGACATATATTTTAATGACCTAAAGATAGTAAGAGCTGTCAAAATGCCGTCTGAATTTTTAAAAGCAGGTATTTGGCATAGTTGCGTTGATACATCTAATTCTTAAAGTTGATGGGACACAGTACATGAAGTAATCTTCATTAGAATACTTAACTGGCATGGGAAAAAGACAGTGCTTTTTGAATCTGACAAGCATTCACAGAGGAGTTACCATGAGAGGTGCTGGGAAAAGAGTGGCAAAGAAGGCAGACGCAGCCCATGCTTTTGGACCTTATATTCTAGCAGAGGAAACAACTTAATGAACTAACTTACATAATTAACCAATTCACAATGGACACGGGCCGTAAGGAATACAGATTTTCAGAAATCCTAACTGTGGCACATGCCTTATTCCTGGGGTGGGGCTGAGGCCAGAGGAGACGTTAGGAGAAAAGATATTGCAGTTGAACTCCAGAGGAGGACAAGGAATTAGCTACATGAAGAAAGGGGTGAGGTAATATTTACTCTAGACAGATAGGCCAGCATTGCAGAAGCCCTGAGACAGGGAGGTTCTTGATATTTGCAAAGACCTGAGGAAAGGTCCTCGTGCCTGTGACGGAGAAAGCAAGGGGCTGGAGAGGCAAACGGAGAAGGGAATGGGGCCGAAGGGGCCATGTTAAAGGTTCTGTTCTTTAAGCCTCTAGAAACTGTGGACCACTCCAGAGTGTTAAGCAAGGGAGCCATATGATTAGAAGTCTAGTTCACAAAGACGGGCTATTGCTCAGGAAATTCAAGCAGTAGGTAACTCACACAAGTGACAGGTGTACTGGTGGAAGAAAAGGGAAGAGATGGTGGCATTTAGGACAAAGCAGACAAAAGTTGATGACTGGATATAGATCTAGTACAGGGTGGGCAAACTTTTTGACTCGAGGGCCACAATGGGTTCTTAAACTGGACCGGAGGGCCGGAACAAAAGCAACCTGACCATGCTGGCACTCTCATCTTGGGCTGCTGGTGAAGGAGCGGAGGGGAGAGCAAGAGAACCCTCCGCTCTTTTGGCTCCGTGGGCCGGATAGTACAGCCGAACGGGCCAGATCCGGCCCACGGGCCGTAGTTTGCCCATGGCTGATCTAGTACCACTATGCACTCCTAATTCTCATAAACTCAACAATGAATTTTCCTTAGTTCTATAAAATGTTTGCCAATGGGAGTCTTAAGACATATTTCAATCACATACCTATAGAAATCACAGCCCACTGAAATATGTCTTAAAACTCCCAATTATGTATTTTTGGCAGTATTAAGAACTAGACTTTAGAATTGATAAAACATTTCCCACTCCTATGAGGTATAATCACATTTTTATTCTTCAGCTTCCTCAGGGGTTAGTTAAATCTCAAAGGTTCATTTGTGATGGCTGTCTTAATAACACGAACTTGAGATTGTCATTGACTTAGCCAGAAATACACCCGGAGAATTATTTCTCGCTACAACAGGAAGTGCAAAGCCCCAGGAACAGAAGTTACCTGATGATTCTGTTCTACTCCACGCCCTCCGTGCAGGTGCAGCTGTCCCAGACCGACCTGAAAATGATCAAAAATGAGGAAAAGTCAAGGGTAGCACCTGGAGTGTGATTCCATTAAATCAACAAGAAAGGCTTCTATTTCTTACAAAAATTGAAAGATTTAGCCTTACCGCCTCAAGATTTTACGCTACTTTACATTTTTAAAAACTAAAAATATCCGCTTTTAATCCAATACTGAATTTGACACCAATGAATCCACTCTAAAGGAAATACTCATCAAGAACATTAATCTGAGAAAATTATGATCAAAGACGAGCAAAGGACACATGAACAGTTCTGAAGAGCCTCTGAAATCCCACGTGTCCCAGAGCCTTTTTGTTTCTAGAGAAGGTGGCAGTTTTTGTCCTTGGTGACTCCACGAAGGGCCTTCACCATCACTGTCATGCTGTTCCACTCAGGCAGTTTTCAGCTGTGGTGCTCAGCGGAGCCACCCTGCCAGCTTTTAGGAGCCATGAATGCCTAGTCCTCATCCCAGCTGAATCCAAATGGTATGTTTTGAGAGTGTGTAGCTCATAATAATGTAGCTAGCAACTGCTAAGAGCAATACAAATGTTACTTACAGATGTAAGCGCTTGCCCCGGAGACTGCAGTACACAATGCGTTAAGACAACACATGAGATGCGGACCCTCATACCTGTGCTTGCACGTCACCCTTCTCGGCCAGGAACTGGTAATACTGAATCAAATCTTCTTCCAGCATCCCGCTGTTCATTCCCGGGTTTTCCACCTCATCTGGCAGCCGTATCCTCTGCACTACCGAGCCTCCTGTCAGCGAGATGTCGCTAGCAACTGAAACAGGGCGGCAAAGTAATGTCATGGATCTGTCAGCAGGAGTGTCCCACAGAGAGGAGTATAATTTGAGTTGCCAAATATTGACAGATATTATGTTACAGGAAACTGTTCCTATAGTAGTCCGTAGATATAAAACAGCAATCTAAAGCAAATTTAGTTTTTTCTACAAAACACTAAAGAAGTGGAGTCCAGCCGAAACCGGTTTGGCTCAGTGGTAGAGCGTCGGTCTGTGGACTGAAAGGTCCCGGGTTCGATTCCGGTCAAGGAATTCGATTCTTGGTTGCGGGCACATCCCCAGTAGGGGGTGTGCAAGAGGCAGCTGGTCGACGTGTTCTCTCTCATCGACGTTTCTAGCTCTCTATCCCTCTCCCTTCCTCTCTGTAAAATATCAATAAAATATATTAAAAAAAAAAAAAGAAGTGGAGTCCATAGCAAAATTTAAAAAAAGCTAAGTACTTCCTAATCGACGAGGGTAGGGATGGGGAATATCTAGCCTACAGGACTAAAATCATTTGATCTGGCCCTGCCAGGGCATTAGGGGTGAGTTAACTCAAATTTGACCAAAGATAGCAGGTTAATTTTTAAGTTCATAATTTTGTATGGCCTGTGAATGATGTTATAAATATCCAAATGGCTGTTGGCAGAAAAAAGGTTCCCCGCCCCTGACCTAGGGTAAAGACAATTCTACTTGAAAAGAGCCATTCATGACATTTCAAGTAGTACAGTAAAAATAGATGAATTTAACATTAGTTGTGTTAAGGGTACGTGTGTGTTTTGTTTTTTTGCAAGGGGAAAGGCAAAAGCATAGATACCATGGTTGGCCACAAGACGGTAATGAGTCAGCGCGGATTCGCAGCTCTGGAGGACCCCGATGCCGGCCCAGTAGCGGTAGCCCTGCAACACAGCCTCAGTGAGAAGACGGCGCTCCCATGTGCTCCAGTGCATCCCGCTGGAACAGATACAGCTAACCATGCTTGGCATGCTATTCTGCTGTTTTCTGATCCAAGGACACTATCACCCTACTCTTCCTGAGCTTTAGGCCATGAGGCAATTTATTTAGCCACTACAACAAAAGCAGACTATAAATAACTAAGAACTAGAAAGTAAAAAAATAAAATTTTCTAGAGCAATCGAAATTGATGCAATGAACTTGATGCAGTATGCGCATTTTACCTACAGGAGAAAATTACTTAAGGCCTTGCTTGGGACAGGTTTTATTCTTATTTTATACACAATTTTAAAAAAGGGGTACTCTTTCAAATTGGCAAAGCAGCAGCAACACATGAGCAAAACGGGGAAGTCAAGGGACTCTTTAGAAGCAGCCCAGCAGTAAATGACTTCAGCATAAGGGGAAGAGAGCTAATAATAAAGAGCAAGGAACAGAAAGTGGAGCTCTCTGGAGTCATTTTGTACAGACTCAAAATAACTTTACAAGCTTAACAATCCTTAGGGCATTACTGTATAATATGTAATGTTCTTACTCTGTACAGCTGTGGAAGAAGACTGGTGAGTAATTAGAACAAACCCTCATTTTTCCCTTAAACTGCCTCAGCAGTTTACCCTTGCAAACAAGACAGAGTCCATGTAAACAGGACAAAGTCCATGCTCCTTGGCATAACGTACAGCTGCTTATGTGATTCCTGTTCACCTACCCTGCTGTGAACCACGGGTAGGCATTCTCTCTGGCCACACCGAAGTGCTTGTGTTTTCTTGCAAACACCACATGCCCTCTTGTTGCTGTCCCTCTACATATACTATCTTGCTCCTGCTGCCCGGACACCTCTGCTTTTCACATTCACCCACCACAATTTACCCCTCAAGAACAGGGTTAGCAGAAGCACCTCCTTAAATCCCTCTCCTTCCGATGCTGCTTTCTAGGTCAGTGGCCGGAAAACCGCAGCTCGCGAGCCACATGCAGCTCTTTGGCCCCTTGAGTGTGGCTCTTCCACAAAATACTACATACGGGTGTGCATGTATGGTGCGATTGAAACTTCATGGCCCACGGGCAGAAGTTGGTTTTTGGCCTGGGCAAGTCTATTTTGAAGAAGTGGCATTAGAACACTCAAGAGGTCAAAGAGCCACATGTGGCTCACGAGCCGTTGTTTGCCGACCACTGTTCTAGGTGATTCCTTGATGTTCTCATGCTGTGCTATAATGGTCTCCTTACTTGTGCCTCCCTTTCTTGATTAAAAGCTTGTTGAACTGTATCATACTCATCTTTGGCATCCCAATGACACGTACTCAATGAATATTTTTGGAACCTATGAGTAAAATTAGTTAGGAACCACCCAGCTGGCCAGAGAAACAGATTTTCCTTCTTTTTAAAGTATTATAGCTCATCAATGACTAAGCTGTAAATTCTTTTCCATAATTTTTCCTGTTTTATTTTTTTCTGCTTTCAGTCTCATTTCTGCTTACTCTGTCCTTTATGTTCTTGTAAGAATGAATTTATATATTCATTTGAAACACAGTAATATGAAATGGAGGTCATGTGACTTAGCCAAAGTCAGTTTATGAAGTACAAGGCAGATTAAATACACCACAGGAGAGAATTTAGTGGAAAAATTCTCTATTTCACCACTAAGCCATTTAAGGGACCAATGGTATCAAATGGCACATAAAAGATATTTTGTAATGAACTTTTAAGGACAACTTAAGTTAGGTTTAAAGAACTTTATAGGTTCTTTATATAGTAGGCCCTTCATCAATTTCAATATAACATCTGTGACAACCAATCTAAAAGAATGACTTTGACAAACAATTCCAATTTGTAAAAAATAAAAAAAGAGCCATTTATCAGATATTAAATCTGAATCATGCAAGTCAGAAAAGTCATGGTCATTTGTTAATCAAAACTACTTCTGCTACTCAATGTTAGTATTCTTCCATTTAAGTCTTACTTACCAAAATCATGTGGGCTATTAGGTTGCCCCCAAGAGCTCCAAAAGTATAATATACGAGGGCCTGTGAATGAACAAAAGATGCTTAGCTGAACATAGGCACATATATTTACTCAATTCAAAATGTCATGTAAATTAAAGTTTTAATAATATTACCTTTGCCTGACTTGAATTAACACCAAGTCCAGAGGCGTAGAGAAAGCCAAGAGCCTGAAAGAAAATGACAACTGCCTTTGGTGGAAGTTTATTCAAGACAGACATAGTTTTATGAACTATAAAAAGGTGAAAGAATCTTTAAATGGGAAACAATTTAAATTGTTGCCAAGTATGTACAACTTGGAGTTAAAGAGCCTCAGAAATGCATTCAAGGTTTTACAAATTATACAATGAAATACAACTTTAAACAAGTCAAAATGATTATCTTGAA
The DNA here is from genome assembly GCA_963924515.1 of Vespertilio murinus. Lineage (NCBI taxonomy): Eukaryota > Metazoa > Chordata > Mammalia > Chiroptera > Vespertilionidae > Vespertilio > Vespertilio murinus. Next base: position 202,683,617 of record OZ004704.1, read on the forward strand.
GATTAATAATAACTTATTAACTAGAAAAAAAAAGACTGAACATAAATATGGCTTTTACTTGATCTTGATGAACAACTATTATAAGAACAGAACAACTCAACACAAAGGGGCATACACAATGGAAATGGATAAGAGACTGCCAAGATCCACTATCCCAGGAACACAAAGAGGCAGCCAGAGGTCAAGGTGAAGCAGTCAAGGAAGAAAGGTCACTTTACAATGCTAAAGCACACCATTTTCTAAAAAAATTCAACCAATCAAAGAATGCACTATTATTTGCCTTGACAATTTTGAAGTATAAGCTAATGTTGAAATAGTCTGGAAACAGACTTCAACTGTGACTAAACAAATCTAAAACCTTCAGTAAACCTGAATTATTAAAGGCATCTTATATAATAGAGATATTATGCAAATTGACCATCACACCCTCACAAGATGGCTGCCTACAACCAGGCTGGCAGGAGGGTTAGTGAGGGACAACCAAATGACTGAACAGCAGGCTGTGTGGGGCAACCAGGCTGGCGGGGGGCGGGGGGGGGTAATTGGGGGAGACCAGGCCGGTGGGGGGGCAGTAGGGGTGACCAGGCCAATGGGGGGGGTTGCATTTGGGGGCAACCAGGCTGGCAGGTGGGGGGTGTTAAGGGGTGACCAGGCTGGCGGGAGAGGGGGGGTGGCCAGTTAAGGATCGACCAGGCAAGCAGGGAGGGGGAAGTTGAGGGGTGACCTGGCCAGCTGCAGGGGGTAGTTAGGGGCAACCAGGTCAATGGGGTGGGGGGGGGCAGTTAGGGGCAACCAGGCAGGCAGGTGAATAATTAGGAGCTAACGGTCCAGGATTTTAAGAGGGATGTCCAACTGCCAGTTTAGGCCCGATAACTGGGATTGGGCCTAAACCAGCAGTTAGACATTCCCCCAGAGGGTCCCAGATTGGAGGGTGTAGGCTGGGTTGAGGGGGACCACCCCCCCACCCCGTACATGAATTTTGTGCACTAGGCCTCTAGTTTTAAATAAATGTGGTGGCACCCTAAATCCTAGTTGTCAACCTCACCATTACTAATAGGGAATCAAACAGATATTTTGTATCAAATGGTGTGATACAATATGGAATGCAGAACATCCCCATAATGCAGTCTAGCCCAAAATATTTTATTAGAGTTCATTAGTCTTTAGCTGTGACAGCCAGTTTATAGGAAATATAGATGATGAAAAAACCAACTAAAGGATACTATGCAGAAGTAAATGAATAAACTGAGTGAGGACATTCTGCAGAAAAATGGGCCCTCTCTAACACAGAAAAAAAGAAAAGAAAAAGAAAGGGGATGGTAATGCTAGAAATAGCAACCAATATAATGTATAGTCCGGGGTTAGGTTTGGACAAAACTAGTGTAAAGGAAATGTTCTGTTCAATACCACTGAATATGCTAAGGGTATTATTATATGATGTAGAAATTTACTGGCAAAGAAAGGTTAAGATTAACGATTGAAAAGAGCACGTTATGGAACAGTAGACAATGACATCTTATTTTAATCAAGAATTTGTATGTATCTATACACACACACACACACACACACAAAGGTCTAGGGGTGTGTGTATGCATTAACATACTACCAATGCTCATGTCTAGTTGTACATATGCATGGTTGACTTGCTTAGCATTTTTAGTTTGTATTTCTAGCTTCTTATGATGGACCTGTACTGATTCTGTTATATATATATATATATATATATATATATATATATATATATATATATATATATATATAAAACATCAAGATTAATAAGAGTTGGAGCATCAGAACTTTGGAAAGAAATGCACTGGTGAGTAATTTAGGTAAAAGCCAATTACCTTTAAGTTTCATTCACTACAGATCAAATCTGGAAAACTACAGACATAATTGTGGCAAGATGCCTTAAGTGACCATAAATGTTCTCAGACAAAGGAAAAAGACTGTCTAAGAAGTTTGGCAAAATGATCTGCCACAAAATTAATATTCAAAGATATTTTATTTTTATTTAAAATTGATTTCAGAGATGAAGGGAGAGAAAAAAAAAAACATCAATAAGAAACATTGATCAGCTCCCTCCTGCACACCCCCCTCTGGGGATCGAGCCTGCAATCCAGGCATGTGCCCTGACCAGGAATCAAACCCTGATCTCCTGGCTCATAGGCAGATGTTCAACCACTGAGCCACACCAGCCTGTCAAGATATTTTATTTTTATTTTTCAAAAGAGGTTAGGGCAGAGAGAGTGAACCGCTGTTAAAATAAACAAGTGCCGTGTGGGAGGAGACTCGCCAGTGCAAGCACACTTACGGTCTGTCCCTTGGGAGAGCCTTCCTCAGTCAGCTTCTCGAACATCTCCTTAGCTGTCTGGAGGTTCTGTGGCAGGTAATCACCAAACAAAAGAGCATACGACACTCTCTCCAGGGCCTTGGTATGGTTCAGGCTTGCTGCCTTTTGAAGATACCGATACGCTCTTTAAATGTAAACAATTAAAAACTCATTAGCAATAATTTGGACTTCCATTACATTTTTTAAAGATCTACTGAAACACAACACGAATAGTTTCCTAATTCTATAGTCATGTTACTCATGTATAGAAAACATACTGGCTACTTTGTTTTTAAGTAAGGTACCGCTTTTCTCTGTCATCCTAATACCTTGGAATAGTCTAATTACACTAATAGTAATCCCCCAAACTTCCAGAAACATTAACTACATGTGTAGTGAAAGAACTGTAATAATACGGTGTCCCATAAATAATCCATTGCAATTAAAAAAAAAATCTTTGCACAGAATATAAGCTAGCTGAAATTAAAGGGACATAAAATATTAGAAGACAGTCACTTGTTTTACGTTCTTTCCAAGCATAAATTCCTAAATCCTACTCTTTGTCTGCAAGAATATTATAAAGCAAAAACAAATGAATAAAAGACAAAACAAAAACAAAAACAAAAACACCTGACAATAACGCCTTTTGTTTGTTTTATTTTAAATTCTAAATAGCATATGCATTCTTGGTTCTTGAAAACTACAACTTTAGTCCATCATTTCCATTCTGCTCATTGTACATTGGTGGGGTCAGTATTTACACCCTTTTTATCCTAATGAGCTAATAGCTGATAAAAAAAAATGCCACTGAAGTCCATATATGGTATCACCATATTGTATTAAACTTTCAGACCCATATATGGTATTAAACTTCTTATAATGCACCTTAACAAAGCCTCTCTTTTGGTGAAACACTTAAAAAAAAACCCAACAACTTCGCTATTTATCCCTAAAATGGCCTATTTTAGGGGAGGCATCTACTCGCAGTGCTACCTACTCTCTTTTTTGGCTTTTCTTATTGCTTCCATTGAGGATTTTCATCCCATTCTGGTATATCACTTCTGCTTCCAGCATCTGCCGTCTTTTAATAGCCTCTTCTTCAGCTAAAAACAAAATGTTAAATGCACTTAAATGGATTTTAATGCTACACCAATTATTTATCAAGCATCAGCGTGTATTCTGCCTTTTGAGAATACAAACACAATTAATGATCTTTCATTTTTTACAGAGCTGACTCCAAAGACACATATTGTAACTGTGGCCTTTACCTGACAGAAGATAAGACTTAAAAAACACACAACTCATTTACATCAGGTTCTTTTAGAGAAAATCAATATCAACCTGCTTTTGGAGGGTACTTTTCTGCTAGTAATTCTAAAACTTTTAATATAATTTGACTGAAATTTCAGTAGCAAATTATGATTATATGCCAAGTCAGCTAAAATGAGGACAGAAAGATTATTATTATTATTATTATTATTATTATTTAAAAATATATTTTATTGATTTTTAAAAATATATTTTATTGATATTTTACAGAGAGGACGGGAGAGAGATAGAGAGCTAGAAACGTCGATGAGACGAGAAACATCGACCAGCTGCCTCCTGCACACCCCCTCCCGGGGATGTGCCCGCAACCAGTGTACATGCCCTTGACCGGAATCGAACCTGGGACCTTTCAGTCCGCAGACCGACGCTCTACCACTGAGCCAAACCGGCTTCGGCTATTTTATTGATTTTTTACAGAGAGGAAGGGAGAGGGATAGAGAGCCAGAAACATCTATGATGAGAGAAACATCGACCAGCTGCCTCCTGCACAACCCCCACTGGGGACGTGCCCGCAACCAATGTACATGCCCTTGACCGGAATTGAACCTGGGACCCCTCAGTCCACAGACCAACGCTCTATCCACTGAGCCAAACCGGTTTCGGCAGACAGAAAGATTATTAAAAAACAATAGTCAGCCCTTGCTGGTTTGGCTCAGCAGATAGAACGTCAGCCTACAGACTAAAGGGTCACATGTTCAATTCTGGTTAATGGCACATGTCTAGGTTATGGGCTCGATCCCCAGTAGGGAATGTGCAAGAGGCAACCAATCAATTATTCTTTCTCATCATTGATGCTTCTCTCTTTCCCTCTCCCCTCCTCTCTGAAATCGATGACTTTTTTTTTTTAAGTCAGAAAAATACCATTTTAGTTAAAGGACACCTTTTAAAAATATATTTTTATTGATTTCAGAGAAGGGAGAGGGAGAGAGAGATGGAAACATCAATGATGAGAGAGAATTATTGATCAGCTGTCTTCCCACACGCCCCCTATTGTGGATGAAGCCAAAACAACCGAGCACATGCCTTTGATGAGAATCGAACCCGGGACCCTTCAGTCTACAGGCTGATGCTCTATCCACTGAGCAAAACTAGCTAGGGCACTCAAAGGACACTTTTTCTTCTAATCACTTTTTCAAAAAAATATATTTTTAAAAATTTATTTCAGAGAGAAAGGGAGAAGGATGGAGAGCTAGAAACATCAATGATGAGAGAGAATCATTGATTGGCTTGCTGCCTCCCTGGGGATAGAGCCAGCAATCCAGGCATGTGTCCTGACCGGGAATCAAATCATAGGTTGATGTTCAACCACTGAGCCACACAAGCTGGGCTCTTCCTTATCACTACTAACCTTCTCCATGATGCTATTTCCTTTACTATTAAAAACTGGTTTACAGCCGAAACCGGTTTGGCTCAGTGGACAGAGCGTCGGCCTGTGGACTGAAGGGTCCCAGGTTCGATTCCGGTCAAGGGCACGTACCTTGGTTGTGGGCACATCTCCGGTGGGGGGTGTGCAGGAGGCAGCTGGTCGATGATTCTCTCTCATCGATGTTTCTAACTCTCTATCCCTCTCCCTTCCTCTCTGTGAAAAATCAATAAAATATATTTTTAAAAAAGTTTTACATTTATTAAATTAGCAGCCTGCCGGAGGGTTTGCAGAACGACTTGTGCACACCAACAGAAAACCCGCTCTAAATAAGACGGTGTGATTAGCCGCCTGAGTGACAGGCTGAAAATCAGTAAGCACACTGCGTGCCTCCTGTGCTACACTCTGCTCTTTAAGGCTATACCCATATTATCAATGCTGACCATGTCTGCCAAAGGTGGAAAAAGATGGCTGGCGGAGGCCTTGAAGATGCTGTCCAAGACACGGAGCAATGTGGACATTCCCCCTACAAACCAATACTTACTCTCACAAAAGCCCCACTTTTCATCTGCATTGTAGTCATAGGTGGTAGCACACCACAGTCTGCTATCTTCCCTCCCATCTGACGTACACTCATCATATTCTTTATCCAGGAAAAGAAAGGGGAAGTGGCAGGGCTCTCCATGTGCTGTGCCCTCAATGGCGGTCAAAGCTGGAAAGATAAGATAGGAAGAAAAATTGACACGTGAACAGCACCTGTGGTATCCATGATTCAACACTGTCATTTTCGGCTACTAGAATTTAAAGATGAAGATACATGATTTGGAATGGGGAATATACAAAAGTCAGCACTAATCCTATTTAGGGGTGAACTGAAGGTGAGTCAAAACTTAGTGAGCATGAATAGCTGACTCCCAGCTCTGTAAATAGCTTAGGCTGAAAGGCTACAGGCTGAAGGTCTTGAGATACAATAACCTTAGAGTGCAGTTTACTGTACAACTTCTGTACAATTAGTGAGCAAAAAACGAGGCAAATGCAACTGAATCAATTCCTCTGCTTGGCGCAACTCTCCTATTTTCCATCTGACTGCTGTAAGTCAATTTCTTCAATAATATAAATTAAAAAAAAATGATCCCCCACTACTTTATTAGAGCACTTATAATACATACTGGGTTTCTTTCTTTACCATACTCTCGCTCCCACTGGACTTTGAGCTAAAGGGTGGAGATCTATCTTTAATTTGTTCCATAAGTTCTGAGGCTCTCCTAGGTGCCGGGAATGAGGTGGAGCAGAGGTCTCTGCTCTACAGAACTTACCGCCTCCCAAGGAAGAGAGACATTAAACAAAAGTGTGATCAATGTTATGGAAAGGAACGCCTCCCCTCTCCGGAACTAAAGCTTACATGACCCTCCCAGCGCAGTCACCAACCTTTCGGACCTCACAGACCACCAGTGGTCCTCGGACCAGCGGTTGCCGACCGCTGTCCCAGAGGGAGTGGCTGAAAGGCTGCAGGGTGGGGTGGGGGAAGTAATAGAGACGGAGGGAACAGATGTGGTAATAAAAGAAAATAAGCATGGTGCATTAGACAAAATAAAAAGAGTTCAGGAAGTTGGGACATGCATGGTGAGTGCCAAAGTAGATACGAGAAGCAGCTAAGGAAGCACGAAGCAGCCAAGGTCCTGACAAATCTTATGAAAGAGTTTGAACTTCATCCTGAGAACAGTGGAACTCACATAAGAGTTTTAAGTAGGAGTGACATGCTCATTTTACTAAAAGGGTGGACAATCAGCCGAAACCGGTTTGGCTCAGTGGATAGAGCGTCGGCCTGCGGACTGAAGGGTCCCGGGTTCAATTCCAGTCAAGGGCATGTACCTTGGTTGCGGGCACATCCCCAGTGGGGGGTGTGCAGGAGGCAGCTGGTCGATGATTCTTTCTCATTGATGTTTCTAACTATCACTCTCTCTTCCTCTCTATAAAAAAAATCAATAAAATATATTAAAAAATAATAATAAAAGGGTGGACAATGGAATGGAGGGAGGGTTAGGTAAGGCGACTAGTCCAAAGGTTGTGACAGACATCTACCTCAGAGGTAATGGGAGACTGAAGAGGATCCTGGAGTGAGAGAAGTGGAAATACAGAAGGGATGCTAAGGAAGTAGATATGGTACTACCTAGTGACTGACCAGATGCACAGAGGAGAGGAGAGGAGAGGAGGCAAGGAAGCTCTCGGGTGTTGGGCTGTAGGAAGTGAGTGGAAGGTTGTCCTGACTCAGATAAGAGGTTCCCACTCCCTAACTGGCCGAAGTGACTCACTGTATCTAAACTGTTTGGAAAAACAATGTGGTTTATGCTCAACGTCTGTTTTCCTTCTCGAGTCTGTAATTGTGGTACATCTTTGCTAGACAGAGAGTGATTACATGATTAGTCTCCATCAAACACTCCAAGAGCTGGTCACTGACGAGCTTCTGGAAGAGAACATTTCCCGCGCTGTCGCATGTGCTACGGCACTTTGCTGGGTCCAAAGGCTCTCCTTGGAAACTTGCATCTGGCTTCCTTTGGACTTTGCCCCACAGTGATTTTGCTTTGTATTCTTTCACTATAATAAATCACAGCCGTGAGCACTACTATATCTGAACCCTCCTAGCAAATCACTGAGCCCAGGGAAGGTCTTGGGGAGCCCCAACATCAGTTGGCACCAGATGTGGCATTCAGGAGAACGACCCTGACCCTCTGAGTCCGGTGTGAGCACTGTGTGGGAGAGGAAGGATAAGGGCAGGTATGGTGAGTCTCAGGCTCCCGATGGGTATGGGGTCACCCCTGGCAGGCAGCAGCAGCTGAGCGCTGTGTGTGAGAGGGAAAGTTACTTGTGGAACGTGAGGACAGATCCAGCTCCAGGAGAGCAGGCTCTCGGGTCCCCAGCTGCTCTGGACCATCCTGGTTAAAGTGGTGATGCCTTTGGGTTTGTTCTCTTCTTCCAATAGGAGAAAGGACCACCCACTCCCGACCAAGTTTCCAAAGGTGAACGGGCAAGTTGGTTATTTTTAAGAAATAAAGACTTGTAGAAACCAGATGTGTGAGCGGGTATCTGGACTCAAAGAAAGACAGGGCAAAAGGGTGGAGGACAGGCTCGGCTGCCACGGGGACCTCCTGGCCCCTGCAGCTTCTTGCTTTGGTGCTGCCAGAGAAAAGCCTCCGGCTTTTAGCAAAATCCTGACCTTACGGATCCTCAGTGCCTGGGCTTGATTCTAAGCTACCAGCTGACACTGTCTGGGCTTGATTCTAAGGCGCAAGCTGATGCTGTCCGGTATAGGCTTCCAGCCTCGGCGTGAGTGGAACTGAGAGCAGGTCTGGGCTCGATAAACAGAACTCAGACAGCGAGTGACCTCTGCACGTTAGGTCCCTCTCCGTGGGGCCTACACCGAGAGGAAATCAAGAAGGCTGGGCTAAACTGTCCGAGCCACATACAAATGTCCACAGGAAAGGGCTGGCTCTTTGCTGGGACCATTTGAAATCAAGCTGCTGACCAGCTCAGCTGTATGTTCTGACAGAGACTGACTTAACCTGTGACTTGCCCAAAGCTGCTTAGGGACTGTGATGACAGGCTGTAAAGGCTCCTGACCCCTCGGCAACACTCACTGTCAACAGGTCTCACTGTTGGGGGTAGGCGGGGAGTCTTTGTGTGTGGCTCTCCTGGAGAGCTGCTGTTTGCAGCAACCAGCTGACTACCTGACCGCTGTCCTCGCCTTTCCCCTAGTGGACTCACCTCAGTGCAATTGGATCATCCACTGCAGCTCGCTCAGAAAGGCCTTGACCTGCCCGGCCAGTGCTGCCCAGTGGAGGAGCCCTGACCCATGCACCAGGAGGTCCCAGTCTGATTACCAGTCAGGGCCCATGCCTGGGTCTCAGGATCGATCCCCAGTGAGGGGCACGCAGGAGGCAGTTGATCAGTTTTCTCTCATCATTGATGTTTCTATCCCTTTCTCCCTCTCCCTCCCTCTCTATGGAAAACACATTTCAATAAAAACAGATTTCAAAGAGGGTCTGACCTTTTCTAGGCAGCTCACTGGCTAAGGGGAAGGAAGTTATGTAAACTGATACTGAAATTGTTTGAAAATGCAGGATTCTGTCTTGAACAATTCCTGAACATGATGTCTTTTTAGTTCAGATGAACAAAAATGTTTTTCTGGCCGAAACCGGTTTGGCTCAGTGGATAGAGCGTCGGTCTGTGGACTGAAAGGTCCCGGGTTTGATTCTAGCCAAGGGCATGTACCTTGGTTGCGGGCACATCCCCGGTAGGGGGTGTGCAGGAGGCAGCTGGTCGATGTTTCTCTCTCATTGATGTTTCTAACTCTCTATCCCTCTCCCTTCCTCTCTGTAAAAATCAATAAAAAAATATATATTTTTAAAATGTTTTCTGTGAAGGTGTTTGGCGCCTCTTGCACACTATCCCTCCAGAAGAAAGGTATGATGAGAGTAGGGGATGATTGTGAAAAAAACATAAAATTATGATTACTGAATGGAAACACTGATTTGGCAACAACCAAGGAAAATAAACCTAAACCCCTGCACCTGGAGAAGCACAAGAGAGAGGAGACGGTATTATGACCTTTTGTTTTTCAAAACTTCTTATGGGAACTCCTCCCTTCTGCGGAGGAAAGCTGCTGTGCACCTGTCCCAGCTGTGGAGAGCGCTCTGAGCCCGTGATCACGCGCCGCAGGCTGACCACACACAAGGCAGGCAGGAGGCGGCGGCCCAGCCCTGCACTTTCCGAACGGAACCCCCAGATGTTGTCCACACTCCTGAGGTGTGTGAACTGGTGTCCTGGACAACTAAACCTTTTGGAACTGACCGGCGGTCTCTCTGAAACCAAGGACTAAATTATTGTACTGGAAACCCTAGGAAAGACACCAATGATGGGAGGCCACACGGTACCGCCTGAAGTGTGTCCTGCTCGTGGGTCCCAACTAATTTGCTTACACATTCACTCCCAGTGTTACCGCATGGCCCCCTGGGACAGCTCCAGCACGTGCACCATGGCCGCCGCGCACCACCGAAGCCCCAGAAGGCTTTGGGTCAGCTCCCCCTCAAAGCCAGAGCCCTGCTAGGCCTGGATGCATGCTTAGGGCCAGGCGAAAAGGTTAACACAGAAACTTGAGGAAGCCATCTTTATGATCAGTGGGATCTGTTAACTGGCTAAGGCCAGGCCTTGTGAAGGGCTTAACTGAAGTTATTACCACAGGTTGGCCTCGCTCTGCTTTCTGGGTCTTACTGATAATAACTCTGCTGTGAAGACAACGTGGCCAGTGCCCACACCACGGGCTGGCTGTGCAGAGAAGACCTGGCACCGCAGGCCTAGACTCCCTCTCTGGAAGAGGCCTGCTTACCAGGCTGGCCCTCGGCTGGGGTCTGGGAGCTTAGATTTCTGAAGGATTCCCACGACCCTAACGGTTAAGAGCGGCTCACCCCAATGATACAAACAATACGATTTACACTGAACACCTGCTCTGCTTCAGGGAGTCTGACCACTGGTATACACTAAACACAGAGCGCCTATGTGACCAGCCCCTAATAAGAACTTCAGGTACGTGATCTCTAACAAGCTTCCCTGGCAGGCAACAGCTCACCTGGGTTGTCCCTTGCTGCTGGGAAGTAAGCACGTACTGTGACTCCCCTAGCAAAGGCCCCTGTAGCCTGGTCCGGTTTCCCCATACTCCACCCCATGGACCTTTCCCTCTGCTGGTTTTGCTTTGTATTTGTATTCTTCATTAAAGAATGCTTTGTATTCTTTTGCTGTAATGAACCGTAGCTGTAAATATCAATATGTACTGAATCCTGTGAGTCTTTCTGGAGAATCACCAGCAGTCTGGGGTTGCGGTCTTGGAGACCCCCCCACATAATTGGGAATAAGCTTACATTGTTCAGGACCCAGCAAGAAGGCAGCGTGGCTGGAATCCTGAGAGGGAAGAGGAGCGGGAGGGGGGGGGGGCCCTTGATCGCGGAGGGCCTCATTAGTGCAGGCAGGGAACTGGGTTTGTTCTGCTGTGGCAGGAAGCCCCCGGAGGCTTCTCCACAGGAAGGAAGATCAGACAATGGGGGCGGGTGGGGGTGGGGAGGCTGAAAGCAGGGACACCAGACAGGAAGCTGAACTTCTCTAGGAGAAGGAGAAGCAATATGGCGGCGGCATGGCTGGGAGGCTGACACAGACAGCAAGTCTAGAAGCAACTGCCATATGACCCAGTTCCAGTGTAGTTTGACTGCAACCACACAAAGCCATGCATATGCAATTTATGTTACATAAGCCTTTTCATGTATTAATAATACATTAATAACAAGTCTAAATAAAAGAAAACAATAAGGTAATTACTTCAAAACCAAAAGAAGTGAATCCAAATTTTTATAAAATGGTTGGTATAACTACACAAGATTATTCAAGTGATTTAAAAATACCCTATTACAAATACTTAGTAAAATATACTGAAAACAAAAAGAACTATAAAGGAATCTTAAGCTACATTCAGTGTCCCTGCTGTTAGTGGCAAGGCGGCCACTGTTATTAACTATATACACACCAGAGGTCTGATGCGTGAAATTCATGTAAGAGGCTCAGCCCTCGCAGCTACGGCTTCATTGGAAGGTTGTTCAGCTGTCTGATCTAAGGAGCATATTATGCTTTTATTATTATAGATAACTATGGACAGAAAAGTTCTATAACCTGAAGGAAACAGACAGACAAGTCTCCAGGAAGCACAGAGAGTCCCAAACAAGACAAAGCCAAAGAGACCCACACCAAGACACATCAATATTAAAATAACAAAAGTTAAAGCCAAAGAGAGAATCTTAAGACCAGCAAGAGAAAAGCAGTTAGCGCTAAAGGGAGTTTCTATGACTATCAGCTGATTTCTCAACTTTGCAGGCCAGAAGGGATTGGCAAGAAATATTCAAAGTGATGAAAAGCAAGAACCCTACAACCAAGATTACTGTACTCAGCAAAACTATCATAGGACCTAAGCTTCCATAAAGAACTTCCCAGACAAGCAAAAGCTAAAGTTCATCACCACCAAACCAGTATTACATGAAATGTTAAAAGGTCTTCTTTAAGCCGAAACTGGTTTGGCTCAGTGGTAGAGCATTGGTCTGCGGACTGAAAGGTCCCGGGTTCGATTCCGGTCAAGGGCATGTACATTGGTTGCGGGCACATCCCCAGTAGGGGGTGTGCAAGAGGCAGCTGGTCGATGTTTCTCTCTCATTGACGTATCTAGCTCTCGGTCTCTCTCCCTTCCTCTCTGTAAAGTATCAATAAAATATATATTTTTTTAAAAAAGGTCTTCTTTAAGAGGGAGGAGGAAAAAAAATTAAAAGTATGAACAATAAAATGACAATAAATACATATTTACCAACAACTGAATCTTAAACAAAGAAGTAGAACAAAAACAGACTCACAGATACAAGGAACATTTGCATTGATGGTTACACGATGGGAGTGGGGTTGGGAAGACTGGTGAAAAGGGTGAAGGGGTTAAGAAGAACAATTGGTAGTTACAGGATAGTCATGGGGATGTAAAGTATAGCATAGGGAATACACACAATAATACTGTAATAACTGTGTTCAGTGTCAGATGGATACAAGGTTTATCGGGATGATCACTTAGTACAGAGATTTTCAACCCTTTTCATCTCATGGCAATAATTACTAAAATTCTGGGGCACAATCTGACAAAAAAATAAAGGTATCATTTTGATTCATTTATATTGGATGGCTATTGCTGTGTTGGCTGTTGTCATTTTTTTATTTGCCTATCTAAGGGAAAAGATGTCAGGCATTGCACATTTTAAAAATCCTCGCAGCACATTGGTTTAAGATTGCTCACTTAGTAAGTTATATGTCTAGTCACTGAGTTGCATACCTGAAACTAATATAATGTTACATGTCAACTGTAATTAAAAAATACAAATTATTTAAAGAAAAGATTAAATAATAAAAAGGAATGAATTAAACTATAATACGTGGCCCAAATTTAAAAATGGTTAATAGATAGCTGGCCTCGATACAGGAATAAAAGTTAGTTTCACGCCCTGGCCAGTTTGGCTCAGTGGATAGAGCGTGGGCCTACGGACTGTAGGGTCCCAGGTTCAATTACGATCGGAGGCACATGCTTGGGTTGTGGGCTTGATCCCCAGTGGGGGTGTGCAGGAGGCAGCCGACTGGTGATTCTCTCTCATTGATGTCTGTCTCTCTCTCCTTCTTCCTTCCTCTCTGAAATCAATACTTTTTTTTTTTAAAGGTAGTTTCAAAGGAAGTAAACCGACTTATTTTTCTGAAGATCAATTTAGTAATATGTATCAAATGCCTTTTAAAATTTTACATTTAGTCCATCAAATTCACTTTTAAGAACCAATTCTCAGGAAATTTTCATAGATGTGCACAAGAAACATCTAAAATGATCTCTCAGCCTAACCAGTTTGGCTCAGTGGATGGAGCGTCAGCCTGTGGACTGAAGGGTCCCAGGTTCGATTCCGGTCAAGGGCATGTACCTTGATTGTGGGCACATCCCCAGTGGGAGGTGTGCAGGAGGCAGCTGATCGATGTTTCTCTCTCATCGATGTTTCTAACTCTCTCTCTCTCTCCCTTATTCTCTGTAAAAAAATCAATTATATAGCCGAAACCGGTTTGGCTCAGTGGTAGAGCGTCGGTCTGCGGACTGAAAGGTCCCGGGTTCGATTCCGGTCAAGGGCATGTACCTTGGTTGCAGGCACATTCCCCAGTAGGGGGTGTGCAAGGGGCAGCTGGTCGATGTTTCTCTCTCATCGACATTTCTAGCTCTCTATCTCTCTCCCTTCCTCTCTGTGAAATATCAATAAAATATATTAAAGAAAAATCAATTATATATATATATATATATATATATATATAATTTAAAAAATAAAATAAAATTATCTCTCAGCAAAACATATATATATATATATATATATATATATATATATATATATATATATAAAACCTTATTTCAAAATCATACATGATATAGGAAAATGGTCAAGATAAACTGTTAAGTGCAAAGTGCAGGCAGTAAAATGGTATATACATTTTGATCCAATTTAGTCTTAAAACTGTACATCTTACACTGAAAGAGTAATTAATTCTCTATGATGTTAATAGCTGTTATTTCTAGTTGATGCGATTAATATATTTTTAATTTTTTAGACTGGTTTTTCTATTAATGTGTATGGAATATTTATAATTAAAAATTATATTTTTAAAAGGTAAAAATCTCATTCACGTCCTGAAAGTGGCTAACAATAAAATAATAAATGGGTATAGCAGTGATCTTTAAACAAAACGATAGAAGGGTGGAGGGACAGTGTATAGTGGACACACACTGTTGTGATAAATATCATATTTTAAATAAAAAAATAGAGGGTGTCAAGGTAAAAGTTAGAAGAGGAATAAAGTTTATGTAAGCTTCAATTACAGAGAGATAAATACCTAAATCAAACTACTTAGGATGACTGAAAAGGTTATAGCAGTAAAAATCCTAACACAATTATGAAAATAACCAACAGAGCATGTTAGACAGTCCTTCCTGAGTTTCTTTTTTTATTTTTAATATATATTTTATTAATTTTTCACAGAGAGGAAGGGAGAGAGATAGAGAGCTAGAAATGTCGATGAAAGAGAAACATGGGCCAGCTGCCTCTTGCACACCCCCTACCAGGGATGTGCCCGCAACCAATGTACATGCCCTTGACCGGAATTGAACCTGGGACCCTTCAGTCCACAGACTGACGCTCTACCACTGAGCCAAACCGGCTTCGGCCCTTCCTGAGTTTCTAATGTGTGTACCATTCTCACAGATTATTACATATTGGGGTCCAAAAATAAATGGTAGAATATCTATAAGAAGAAGAAGATAATAGGCTAATTAGACCAGGCATCATTCCTGACAAAGCCGGGCCTGAGGGAAGGCAGTCGGGGTCCCGGGGGCCTGCGGGAGGTTAGAGGAGGGAAGCCGCCGGGTCCTGGGTGCCGGAGGGAAGGCCCACTCTTGCACGAATTCTCATGCATCAGGCCTCTAGTTAATACAAATACAATTTGGACTACTGAATTCGGCCAATGTAGAGTGGGTCAAATCTGTTAAGTGAATAACTTTGATATGTGAAAATCTTGTAAAACTAAGTTTTATACGTTATTTGTTTAATAATCGGTAAACCCAGATTTCTGCATCTTTTTACACTAGCTTTAAAATCAGTCGTCTCGTTCCTAAATCAAGCAAAAGCAAAGAAAATGCCAGACTACCTGGTTTTTGTACTTTCGTTGGTTCTTCGTAATCTTTGTTTTCTGGATCTGAAGGTTCTAGAAAGCTGACTTCTTCTGTGCCACTTCCCCCTTCTTGGCTCCTGGGGCTGTCTTCCTCCTCCTGAAGAGGTGCTTCCAATTCTGGCTCCTCTGAGTCAAGAAATATCTGACCAGCAACTACTCTGCCTGCTGTGCTGTGGTCCTTTACTGACTCATCTGGCGGCAAAGAGGTCTGAGAACAGAGAATATTTTTAGTTACCAACAGTACCAACATTGGCTTCGATCTAATTTGACCATTACTTTTACACTACAGACATCTCTCCTACAGCTCCCTGAATGCGCCACACTTGCTCATCTCTATAGGCTGTTCACCACATTGTCCGCATCCCCTGCCTAACTCTGGCTCTTCAAATTTCAGCTCAGATGTTAGTTTTCCCAGGAAGCCCCTTTTTTTTTCTAATTGATTTTTTTTTTTTTCTGATGCAAACAGCTGCTGTATTTCTGCTAAGGAGACAATAACACAGATAAGCCAAAGAGCTGAGTGGGAAAGGGATAGACCGTGCAAAGCGGAAACCTAACATAAAAAGACACACATACCAGTGGCCTCTTTAAGGGAGGGAGAGAGGGAAGGAGAGAGAGAGAGAGTCCTTCACGGGGATTGAGCTGCAACTTGGGCATGTGCACCAACCAGGAATGGAACCAGAAACTTTTCGGTGCCCATGACCACAGGATGACACCCGACCAAATGAGCCAGACCGGCCAGGGGTGGGGAGTCTCTCCTAATTCCTAAAGTCTGAGTTAGGATCTTCCCATACGTGCTCCCAACATATCTCATATTTCCCCTTATGATATCCCTGCACTAAAACTTCCTATTATCGATATTTCCTCTAATGTAGAGATCAGGGATCATAACTGTCTCCTTGAATACATAATAATCAGCATTAACCATTCAGTCAAGCAATTTAAGGGCATAACTCAACAGGTTCTTTAAAAAAATTGATATAAGTAGAAATAAATGGTAGAGAGTCTTCAAAATTTAAAAAACTAAACATTAAAAAGAATAAAATCAATCTCTCATTAGGCAATAAGAGACAACATACACAAATACACACACATCTGGGAACATTCAAGTTGAAATTCAACCTAATAACCAACATTCTTAATGGAAATATTTATTATTTTCGCTCCCATAGGTCAGTGGGTTGTTTCTTACCAAAGAACTAGAGCTATATTGATACCAGCTATCTTTTCTTTTTCTTTTTTTTTTTAAACCCAATTCTGTTGTTCAAAACATGTAGATTTCATACCCTTTGTTTTAAATCGGGCATCAAATATGAGTCAATGCAAATGTTAGTACATACCTTGGAATCTAAGGATTCATCCTGGCCGCTTTCATCATCTGTAAAAAAATTTTTAAGACAACTTAGTCATCTTTCTTGTTGGGAAGTCACAAGTATTATGAAAAGAAAGCATTTGATAAGTACAACAAATAATCATCAGGCACTGGATAAATAAAACTAGAATTCTCTAAAGCTGGCTGTATTCAACAACAGTTCAGAAAAGACTACATGAAAGGAGAAAAAGGGGGTGAGATGGTCGTTTATCCAGGAAAGAAATTCGCTTGACCTGTTATACAGGTAGGAATACCAACACACCAAAACCAGATACTTCAGGATACCATCCAATTATTCTGTATATACTCAGATTACTGCTGAGAGTTACTAAACTTATAAAAATTAGTCTCTGGTTTTGTGGTTTAGGATTCTATTCTTTTCTTAGGCTCAGAATCTGGAGTTCCACCAGCTTATGTTTGTGCTGATTAGAACTTTATTGTTCACTAAGACTATTAAAGATGTACCCTAAGAACTATTATAATTTGACAGTAGAGTTAGTATACTGAGATAGTCGTGTTCTATTTCACTGAAGAGATAACCAGATACAGGTAAAAAGTATCATCATACTATCATGTATTCATTCACAAAAGACATATATATTTATTAAGAAACCAACAGCTTATATTAAATAGACAATGAATCCAGCCACTAATTACAGCCCTCCCCCCCCCCCCCATTCACATCTGCTGCTTTGGTTTGCCCAATAACATTAACTCTCCAATTTTCTGTTTTCCTGGTATTACTTCTATTCTGGCCACTGGTTATTCTTTGTCCTTTTTGTTTTGTTTATTAATCCTCACTGGGTAATTTTTCCCCCATTGAGTTTTATTTTTATTTTTAGAGAGAGTGGAAGGGAGGGGGAGAGACAGAGAGACAAGGGGTCTGGGGACCGAGCCTGCAGTCTCGGTGCTGTGCCCTTGACCAGAATCAAACCCTCAGCCCTTCAGTCCAAGAGCCAATGCTCTAACCACTGAGAAAACTCGCTAGGGCCTGTTCTTATGTAAACACAGGTGACAACTCCATGCCCACATGCAAATGTTTGGTCTTTGTGTTTCTGGCCAGTTAACAAATAAAGGATCTCTAAACTTCCTTTTCACTCTTAAAATAACGTAATTTTAGCTAGGAATGAGCTTCAGCTTTGCCTGTTCCCTAAGTTATATGAGAAATTAACCAGTAGACAAAATGTCATAAGACCATGTGATTTTTACTAGAAAATTTTGTGTTATGGTTACCATTTATCTTTACTTCATATGGTCATATTATTCATAACCTGTAATTCCAAGATAAAACAAAAACATGTTTTGAAATTTGTATTATCACTGAGCTAACCTTTAAGAATTATAACCAACTCAAAATTATATACAAAACACACAACTCTATTTCACAGTATTGGTTTCTTTTGAATATTTGGAAAAAAAAGTCTATTAGTGAGGTTTTATCATATATAAAAGTGCTGTCAATTCAAAGAAGCTTAAATTACAGCTTCTTTCATATCACTGCTTTTAGATTACCTTTCATATATGTTTTCATTCCGGTGAGTGTGTGTGTGTGTGGGGGGGAGGATATAGCGTGTCTTAATCCACAATGCCCATACATTTAGGTAGTGATGTCAATCCTATATAATAAAAGCCTAATACGCTAAATGTCTGACTGTTTGACCAGTCGCTATGATGTGCATTGCTTGTCAGGGGCAGACGCTCTAACCAGTAGGTTAGGTTAGCTTGCTGCCAGGGTCCAGCTGATAAGGATTGGGCGAGACAGGCTGGACATGCCCTGGAGTTCTCCCGCGGTCCCTTCCCACCCAATAGTGCACCACACCAGTGGGGTCCCTCGGCCTGGCCTGCACCTTCTAGCAATCCAGGACCCCTCAGGGGATGTCAGAGAGTAGGTTTCGGCCAGATCCCCGCTGGCTAGGCTGAGGAACTCCACTAGTGTATGGGTGCATGAATCCGTGCACTGAACCTCTAGTTAATTAATAATCACCCTGCATGCTAACTTCTTCACCATTATCACCCAAAGCCCAAGTTCTACCATATGGTTCAAATTCCATTCTCAACAAATCTTTGGATAAAGGGGAAAAAATTCATTTCTATTATATATCAAAGTTGTATGTGTGAATGTATTCAATTAATCACAAACATTAGATAGTTAATAAATCAAGAGCAGACATTGAATATGCAAATTTATATGGTATATCCCTAAATACTAAAACTTTAGATTGTCTGGAATTCTTACATCACTAAATTTAGTATCCGTCACAACAGGTCACATATATACCTAATCACTAAATAATACAGATACCTATAAATAAATTTTAAGACATATACATTTGAGATACAAGCTGTTAGGCATTAATGTGTTTCTGAACTCCAAGAGACATGGAAACCTGTGACAACAGGGTTATTTCATGTGAATTGCATCATGCTTCTCTCTCTTTCTCTTTTCTCTTCACAAACAGGAATAGATACTAAGGTTACTGGCAAATAAGAGAATTCTTTCTCCTTTACTAAAGTGGGAGAAGCTACCCCAGATGGTAGTTTTAAAGCATAAGCTATTTTCTCTTTCAAACTGATATATCTACTCACATAACGCATTTAAAGAAGTTGCTTATAACCTGAAAGTTCTGACATGTAGAAATCAGGTAAGGACTAAAGACACTGAGGTTATGCATAAATAAAATGAAAATAGTAATGCTTTTTATCAGAACACAGACAGACATCAAGCAACAAGAAACCTGCAAAAAGGATGCAAAAAGGATTCAAAGAGGAGTTACGGCTTTCTCACTCAACAGTATCACATCCAAAATATAATGGTTTGCATTACTTTAGTAATTGTATACTTTCCTTTGAAAAAGATCATTTTCATTTTTATTTTATTAGCTAACAAAACTGCAAAGTACCAGGGATATTCTTTCAAGGAAGGTAATGAGCACAAATTCATTTTCTTTTTTTTATTTAAAAAAATATTTTTTTATTGATATTTTACAAAGAGGAAGGGAGAGAGATAGAGTTATAAACCTCGATGAGAGAGAAACACCGACCAGCTGCCTCCTGCACACCCCTTACCAGGGATGTGCCCGCAACCAATGTACATGCCCCTGACCGGAATCGAACCCGGGACCCTTCAGTCCTCAGACCGACGCTCTACCACTGAGCCAAACCGGTTTCGGCACAAATTCATTTTCCAACTCGTCATGTAAATTACACTGACACACCTTCAAACAGAAAAGCTTACGAGTTTGGTGCAAAAGGACATCCTGTTTTCTGCTTTGCTACTGAATCTGTGCGGATTCTAGGATGTTCCTGATTCTTAATTACTCCTGTTCTGAAGCTGGAGACCTGGGCAAACCTGGCTTCGTTATATACTGATTTCATCCATGTGGTTCAATATGGCAAACTTGCTCCGATTCCTTTCCCCCAATGTACCAAAGAATACCATCTGCCCTGCTGACTCACAGTATTTTTGAGGAACAAAAGAACAATGAAACAGCCTCTGCAATTTCTAATCTATCCTCTGAATATATGGTATTAATACAACTATTACTTGAAATACCCAGCAATGGACCTAATGTAAAAGACTCTGTAATGGTTTTGGCCCAAAGAGAGAAAAGCAAACCATTTGCCTCTTCCTGCCAAAACAAACAAACAAACAAACAAACAAACAAACAAACATGTATTTCTAAGTGAGAAAAGTTAGAGTACTTTTCACTATCATCTTGAGAAAATAAAGGAGAAATACCTTTTCAACATCCTCCTTTAAAATTTACTTATTCACAGAAAAAATAAAACGTTTCCCATAAAAGTATCATTTTTATACATGCTTCTAAAACAAGATATCAGAGAATAGCTACTGGCAGTGATAGGATCAAAATTCTTTTTGTTGGCTAATCATTGTATTCTACCTGCTAATAAAAGCAACTTCTTCTGGGTAACTATTAACATTCAAACTTTTTACTTTTTTTTGTTTATGTTTTATTGATTTTTTACAGAGAGGAAGAGAGAGGGACAGAGGGTTAGAAACATCGATGAGAATCATTGATCAGCTGCCTCTTGCACACCCTCTACTGGGGATATGCCTGCAACCAAGGTACATACCCTTGACCGGAATCGAACCCGGGACCCCTCAGTCCGAAGTCCAACGCTCTATCCACTGAACCAAACCGGTTTTGGCAACATTCAAACTTTTTAATCAACACAGACTTATAACCCAAACCCGGATTTTAAAATAGAAACAACTCTTTAAACCTAAACCAAAAATGAGTCTGACAGTGCATATATAAATAAGCAATTTAATGAATAAAAAAAAGTCAACTGAAAAATCCACGGACTCAACTTATAAAGTTCTCTCTCGCATAGGTATTTTATGATATTTGCACTTTCTATCAGACCTGTACTGCCTTCATTACCTGTCAATATGCACATCTATATTATTAAGTTCTCTGCCTCTACCAGAGAAATGTTTTGACACAATTTAACTATGAGTGAAATCACAGCGGACATTTCTTGAACTTACATCAACACAACCCAAAGGGTTAGTTAGCACTTCAGTATTGTTTCCTGTTATAACATACTGAGAGTCCCAAATGTTGGTTAATTGACTTCAAGGATCATCTCCACAGACACGAAGCTCTAAATATGTAAAAATCGAATCAAAGGGAAGATGCAGGAAGGTGTCTGTATGCTTTCATTTTCTTCAAGTTCTGCAAAGTGAATTCACAAGGATATATACCATGTTCTTTACCTACCCTGGTTCCCCGAAAATAAGACAGTGTCTTATATTAATTTTTGCTCCCAAAGGTCTTATTGTCAGGGGATGTATTATGTTTCCATGAAGTAGGTCTTATTTTCGGAGGATGTCTTATTTTCGGGGAAACACGGTAGTAGTTCAGAATCACTTGGGAAGCTTGTGAGACTACAGACACCCTGACCTGGTCCAGGCCTAACCCTGCATTTTTAATAAACCTCTACAAGCAGTTCTCACTCAGGTGGTCCATGGTCCATCAAGTGCTCTGCTTTCACACTTCCTTTGATCAAAATAACTGCTCGCAGTGCTCCAGGGATTAAGCCGAGTTTTAAAGATCTGGCCATTAAAACAAACTATCGCTGAGAGAGGGGAAGAGGGGGAGTCAGACCTCAAAGCTTGATGCTGGCAGTCAAGTAACTAGCACATGCTCACTGCTTTTGAAATGGTACCTCAAACCACATCACGGATAGAGTTTGAGGCTGAGACCTCTTATTTTAGAAGCAGAATGGCGGTATGACATTGACTTACAACTAGGGCAGACAATTTGGGGATTCAAATAACCATCTGGGAAATTTTCTGTTGGAAAAAAAAATAAAAAGGATTGACATTTATACCCTGCCTCGTTCTAAAAAAAAAATGTTAAAGCCACAGAGCAGCTGTCTTGTTAACGAAAACTGATTGAAATGCAAAAGCTTTACTGTACTATTTCCCAACGCTTAGAAACACTGAGTGCTTCTTTACCAAACAAACACACTTTCAAAACAGAAGTTTTCAGATGTAGGGGGACTAAAGCACTAAAAGAAAAAGTAATGATTTTTAGAACCAGAGTATAAATCAGCGAATTTGTAAAATCATAGGGGTTTCTATAGCTACGTAATAGTTAAACCTAAGCCCTGGCTGGATGGCTTACTTGGTTGAAACCTCCTCCAGTACACCCAAAGGTTGTGGGTTCTATTCCCACGGTGTGTAAGGGGGGTGGGGGTAGGGGGGCAACCGATCCCTGTTTCTTTTCCTCCCCCTTCTCCTCTGTAAGATCAATCAAAACATATCCTCGGGTGAGGATGTTTTCTAAAAAAGTTAAAATTACCGAAACTGGTTTGGCTCAGTGGATAGAGCATCGGCCTGCGGACTGAAAGGTCCCGGGTTCGATTCTGGTCAAGGGCATGCACCTTGGTTGCAGGCACATCCCCGGTAGGGAGTGTGCAGGAGGCAGCTGATGGATGTTTCTCTCATCGACGTTTCTAGCTCTCTATCCCTCTCTCTCCCTTCCTCTCTGTAAAACATAAATAATATATATATATTTTTAAAAAGTTAAAATTAGTTGCTACCCTTTATAAATGTATAGGGACCATGATTCCCCCCCCCCAAAAAAAAAATCATAACATTACTGTCAACAAACATGGAACAACTCAGAAACACTGTGACATTGAGGTTAAAAAAAAAGAAAGTTCTTAGGAATACTTCTTTAAAAGGGGAAGGACACGGACACAATCATTATCAAAGGTTTTCGTGATTAAATCAAAGAGACCGAGGACCGTCTCGGGTGCCCGCACACCTGTCACCCTCCTGGCTTGGGCGGACCTGGCTCTGCCTTGGGTGCCGAGCACCCAACTGACAGGTCCCCCAGCCAGAGGGTCAGAGCCGGTGCCGCACAGTCCACCCGAGAGCCGAGCAGGCTGGGGGGAGGGTGGAGGGTCCCTGGTCCCTGCGGGTCTGACCACTGTGCGTGGCGCTCACCCCCAAGAGTGGATTCCCGCAAAGTTCGCTGAGAGGAGCGGTGTGGGCACGGGGACCGCCCCTTCCTCCCTCCCTAGTCCCCTCACCACCCTCCCCGGCTCAGGCCCACTGAAGCCCGGGGATCGCCGGCGGCTGACAGGTGGCTTCGGGGTGAGACGAGGGAGAGAGGAGAGCGGAGGGGAGTCTCCAGCCCGAGCCCCCCAGGCCCTGCCCGGGATGGAGGCCGGGGGGGGGCGGCGGCTCCTGGCCTCCGACCCCGGGGCGCACATACTGACCCGAGGACGCCGAGGCCGTGCCCAGCAGCACCGCACAGAGCAGCAGCGTCGGCCCGACCCGGACCCGCATCCTGCGCTCGGGGCCGCCGCCGCCGCCACCCCCGGGGAGCTGTCGCCGCTGTCGCCGCCTCTGGCACCGCCGACTCTGCCGCCGACACCGCCGCCGCCGCCGCCCGGCTCTTCCTGCTCGCGTCCCGGCCTCCACCCCTTCCCAGGCCCCTCGGCCCTCGCGCGCAGCCAATCCCCGCCCGCCGCCGCGCGCGCCTCGCCCAATCGCCGCGGTCTTCCCGCCCTCCTCCCGGCCCCGCCCACGGGGTCAAGCATCGGCCAATCGTTATGCCATGCTCCCACATGGGCTTTCCCGGTTGGGCCACGGCGTCACCGACATGGCCCCCGTTAATTGGTTAGCTCCCGGATTCCACCGGCCCGGAACCGGAGCGGGATTCCAGGGCTGGGAAGTCCCCGGAGACTACAAGTACCACGATGCACTCCATGGGCTTCTCGCGTTGTGTGCTCTTGGGAAGTGTAGTCCGCCGTGCGGTGTGCTTTAGAAGTGCAGGTGGCTGTTGAAGTTCAAAGAATTTAGCTAACACCTGGGCGGGACACTCACTCAAAGCCTTGAACCCCCTGGCTTTTTTTTTCCTTTCTTTTTTCTCTTTTTAGTAAAAATAAATATTAAGAAGCATGCAATATAATGTGTTAAACGCTTCCTCGTCATTTAATTGGAAAAATTTGAATTGGAATAGTGATATCAGCCCTGATGAAGAAAACACGACAGGTAGACTGAATTTTATATATATAAACAAGTAAGTCTACCTGAAGTCCCCCTCTTCCCTCTTTCCCCCCATGCTAGATGCTGCCTGGACAAATTAACCCCCCCCCCCCCCCCCGTTTCACTGTTTTCTAGTATAGCAGAGAGAAAAATAATTTTTTACTTCTATACATTTTTTGGGGGGCTGGTCTAATCATCTAGCTGCTAGGTTCTAGCATGAAATAGATGAACAGAAGAAAATAACTCAACTCATTACATATGTATATACAGGATTTCTGTAAGAATAACAGGGCACCAGGAAACAACTGAGCAGTTGAGGCTTACATGCCATTCAGGACTACCAGGAGGGAGACAGGAGTCTGGAATTTCTAAGGGAAAGTATGCAGTTCACAGGTAGGTGAGAAAGAGCAAACATAAGATAAAGTAATTCTTGCTGGCCACCCGGAACTTGTGAGACACAGAGGGAAGTCTAACAAACACACTTTGCGTGGCTTCTCCCTGTCTGTCACACTTAGGTCATACTATGATGCTAAGATGATCATTCCCTTCCTTTAAGCAGGTTTTTCTGAGTTTGTTTAGGTAAGTAAAGGGGGGAGGTTCAAAGGTCCTTTCTGAGTCCTTTTGTTTCTTAAAAAGAATCAAAGTAATAAATATTCCAAGAAGACACATTTTGGGGAGGCAAACTCTACTTCCCCTCCCCAGATTTCCACACTCATTAACACACTCTCACCTTCTCATGGGATCCCCTACCTTCTCCCCACTGTCCTTCTTCTTCTTAGTCACAGTTCTGGCATCTTTTCGGTTTCACTTGCATTTAGCCTTGACTGAGTCTTCTCCAACCAGGCCAATTACCGGGTAGGGCCAGGCCAATTCTTACTAATTTTGATTTTTCTAAGTGTCCACAGGACATTCACAAACTCGCTTTGTAAATAGGTTGTAAGCTTACCGAGCCCAGAGGCAAATTATATAATTCTGTATAAAGGTATATAGTACTGAGTAGGTAAATAGCATGTGTAGGAATATAGCATTGCCAGTCACTATGACTAGATAATTATTGACTTATTGATAGATATGTCTTACCTCTAAAGCATTTGAATAATAAGATTCCAAGTACAGTGCTTGCTATCTACTATAAATTTAATCTTAAACTATCTTACAGGGAAATAGTAAGGAGCATTTGTACCCCGATTATATAGAAAACGTACCTCATCTATGAAATGGGTATCTTAATAACACCCTCTTCACCAGGTCGGTTGTGAGATTCAAAAGACATATGCAGAAAAAAGTTCTTCTTTCCTTACAGAATGTTTTACAGATATTATTTCTCATTGATTGCTTGGTTGAAACAAAGGAACAAAGAAAACAAAAAAGTGAGTTTTACTAAGATGCACAATATTAGTTTCATGCCCTTAATTTAAAAAAGGCTTAGATCTGCTAGAGTTACTGTCTTTACCCAGTAATGAGTAATATACCTGCTCTGAGACTGCTCATAGGACCTTGACTTTTGGGGGAAATTTCAAAACTCCAAATCAGATATTGAATACATTGTGGAAAGCCAGCTTTATTTGATCAGCTTGCTAAATTGCATGACAACTAGTTAGTGAACAGGTTGTGAATTCTCCATAGCCTTTATCCAGCATACACTCCTCAAGGTTTCCTGTCAATATTCCCAGCAAAAGTTGTGTACTCACTCTACTAGCACAAACTGTAAAATTATTTATTAATTCCTAGACTTCTTTGATATTTGCTCAGCTGTCTGTACTCTGTTTAAGTTGTCCATATCAGTGTTCAATGACTCAGAAAACCTGTTTTCTCTGCATTACAGCACAGCATAAGGCCCAGGTAATAAACATTTTTTTTTATGTAGAAAACACTGATGCAAACTTATTCCATTGAAATGAATCAACCAATCAGTCAATACTGAGACCTTCCTAAAAGTGTGGAGCACTTAAATCCAGCTTGCTTTTCATGTAAGGACGGTGAGACAATGCTGAGAGCCTTTTCCTGAGAACGGAGTGTTTGTCGCTAACTCTAGTCCACTCTATCCTCTCCCGTGCTATTCTTAGGGATCTATTTGAGTTGGCAGTGTGGTCAGGCCGCCAGTGCTTGTATCAACATACCTGCCAGGGGAGGATTAGGGAGAGGCAAGGAGTAAAATATCCTCCCCCCAATCAGAGCTTGGAGAAGAATATACTTTCTTTGATATTCATGAAGTGGATTAAAGTCATTATTTTTGTGTTCCTTCTCCGTGGATAAATGAAAATATAAATCCTTGCACCATATTGTGAGATAGAACCTGCTATCTCCCATGGACATTCTGATCTCCTTGAATAATGGACAATGGCTATTTTGTTGTTGTTACACCTCATCCAAGGATATTTTCCCCATTGATTTTTAGAGAGAGGGAAGGGAAGAAGGGAGAGGGGGAAGGAAGGGGAGAGAGAAAAAATGAGAGAGCCGAAACTGGTTTGGCTCAGTGGATAGTGTGTCGGCCTGTGGACTCAAGGGTCCCAGGTTCGATTCCAGTCAAGGGCATGTACCTTGGTTGCGGGCACATCCCCAGTAGGGGGTGTGCAGGAGGCAGCTGATTGATGTTTCTCATTGATGTTTCTCTCTATCCCTCTCTCTTCTTCTCTGTAAAAACTCAATAAAATATTTTAAAAAAATAAAAATTAAAAAATGAGAGAAAGAGAGAAAGAGAAATATCAATGTGAGACAGGCACCTGGATGGGTTGCCCCTAGGGCAGGGAATTAAACCTGCAACCTGGATATGTGCCCTTAACCAAGAGTCAAACCCAAGGTCTTTCAGGGTTTGGGCCCAGGCTCTAACCACTTAGTACACCAGCCAGGGATGGACAATGGCTTTATTTTATTTTTAGAAACATATTTTTATTGATTTCAGAGAGGAAGGGAGAGGGAGAGAGGGTGAAAAACATCAATGATGAGAAAGAATCATTGATTGGCTGTCTCTTGCAAGATGAAGGATCAAGCCGGCAACCTGGGCATCTGCCCTGACCAGAAATCCAACTGTGATCTATTGTTTCATAGGTCAATGCTTAACCACTGAGTCACCACAGCTGGGCTGCACAAGGGCTTTATACCTCATCATATCACCTGTAATCCCAGGTACATAGCTTATCTAATAAAAGAGTAATATGCAAATTGACCATCGTTCCAACACACAATATGGCTGCCCCATGTGGTCAAAGATGGAAGCCACAAGATGGCCAGCAGGAGAGGGCAGTTGGGAGGGACCAGGCCTGCAGGGGAGGGCAGTTAGGGATGACCAGGCTGGTAGAGGAGGGAAGTTGGGGGCAACTGAGCCTGCAGGGAAGGGCAGTTGGGGGGGACCTATACCTGTAGGGGAAGTAGTTGGGAGTGACCAGGCCTGCAGGGGAGGGCAGTTAGGGGCAATCAGGCTGGCAGTGGGGTAGTTAGGCATCAATCAGGCTGGCAGGTAGAAGTGGTTAGAGGCAATCAGGAAGGCAGGCAGGCGAGCAGTTGGGAGCCAGCAGTCTGGGATTGTGAGAGGGGTGTCCGACTGCCGGTTTAGGCCCAATCCTAAAGGTCTGATGGGCAGTCAGACATCCCTCGAGGGGTCCCAGATTGAGAATGTGCAGATTCTGGAGAGAGACTAAACTAAATCCCAGTAAGAATTTGATTATGTGAACTTTATAAGGTGGAAATAAGTAGCTTGGAGCTCCCATTCAATTAAAAATACTTAATTCCTGAGTAGATGGCAATGCATTTAATGAGTGAATGTTAGGTTAGGAACATGATACAGTTATGTGCTGCTTAACGACAGGGATACATAATGAGACATGTGTCGTTAGGCAATTTCATACTTGTGCCAAAATCAGAGAGTGCACTGACACAAACCTGGATGGGATAGCCTGCTACTGTAGCTGCACTTTTATAGGACGGACAGCGCGGTAGGTAGGTAGGTAGGTTTCTTTACACCAGCATCACCACAAACACAGGAGTGAGGCAGTGCACACTCTGACTCTGGGCTTTCCGTTTGTAATGCAGGCACCTGAGCTAAGCTGGTGTCCAGCCCCAACCAGTTTGGCTCAGTGGACAGAGCGTTGGTCTGCAGACTGAAGGGTTCCAGATTCGATTCTGGTCAAGGGCATGTACCTTGGTTGTGGGCACGTCCCCAGTAAGGGGTGTGCAATAGGCAGCTGATAAATGTTTCTTTCTCATCCATGTTTCTAGCTCTCTATCCCTCTCCCTTCTTCTCTGAAAAAAAAATCAACAAAATATATTTAATAACAAACAAACAAACAAACAAAGCTGGTGTCCATTTCAAAGGGGCACCTGATTCAAGGAAGCCTACCTCAAGTAAACCATTTGCCAGCCACCAGGGAAGGTAAACATCCCCTCCCCCACCCTGCCCCATCACCTGCCAATCATAATGGAAATAGGTTCCTTTGTTTTAGAGATTTTGGTTGATATCTGTAACTGACCATGTGAACTACTTATTTATTTCTCTCCCCACCTTTTAAATGTTCTCTTTTATGGTTTAAATTCACATGAAACCCTAGGGACTCTACACCAAGGATCCTCATAATTTTGATTTGACTCGTAGTCTTCATTTTAAAAGTCATTTTTCCTCTGCACGTTTCACAGAACTAGCCATTCCCCTAATCTGCAACCTCTAAGGAAGCAGAAGAGAGTAGCCCAGTCCTGACTAAGGGTCACAAGATTTGAGCCTCTGGCAGGCTGAAGACATGTCTTTTTATTTATTTAATTCATTAATTATTATTATTATTTTTTACAGAGAGGAAGGTAGAGGGAAACATTCTAGAGAGCTAGAGACATTGATCAGCTGCCTCCTGCACACCCCCTACCGGGGATTTGCCCGCAACCAAGGTACATGCCCTTGACAGGAATCGAACCCAGGACCTTTCAGTCCCCAGGCCGACGCTCTATCCACTGAGCCAAACCGGTTTCGGCTTCCCTCTCATCTTGCTGTGCGCCCGCTGGTGTGCCTTGAGTGCTCCTGGGCCTATAAGTAATACACTTTTTCCCCCCTCTCTAAACTTTCCCAATATTATTGCTGAAGGGGGTCTTGCAATGTAGTAAGAACCACAGGGTTGGCCCAGTAGCAACAATGGTTTAAAAGTGGAGGCAGGGGGGGGGGGATGTCTGTGGGTGGGGGAGCAGGTGAATGCCCGTCGGCATTAGTAGTTTTATTGATAGACTGCATTGAGATAGTCTTGACATAGTTATGCATTGAGATAAGACTTGACAACAGCTATAATGTCTCTAGGCGACAGGAATTGTTCAGCTCTCTTATCATCTTATGGGATCCTTGTATATGGGGTCTGTCATTGACTGAAATGTCATTATACAAGCTTGACTGTATTCATAGGATAATCCTTCCTTTCTTCCTTCTCAAACACATACTTTTCAGGCACTGTCAATGCCCTCTGGCTGAAGAACACCAGGAACACACCTGTGGTTAAACTGTTATCAGTGGGGTGCCTTCTGGGTCCCCACTGGTTACTGACAGAAGTGGAGCCCTTGGAGTGCCTCGAGGAAAAGAATTTCCTGAGACCCCCATGGGAGAGGGAATGATATTTATTTGTGTGGAATTAAACTCCCGGGTTTCCAAGGTCCCATCTCCCTCTGTCCTGCCATGGCAAGAGTCCAGCCGTGTCTTCCGCAGAGCTAGAATGAAAGCCACTGCACAGGGTTTCTGCTTCACATTAAAGTATGGTCTTACCCAGCCTCTGGCTTAGCTTGTGTTCTCAGCTGCTGTCCATTGCGTGTAGGGTCCACGTGGCCCTGGTCATGTGGCTACTTAAGGCCACATGGCGAGCAAGTGCAGGTCACAGATCAAGAGAGAGTAATGGGGAACCAGAAGGCGAGAGAGTGAGAGAACCGTTTTTTATAACAATGTTTTTATTGAGTTGCTAGAGAGAGGAAGGGAGAGGAAGAGAGAGGGACACATTGGTTGGCTGCCTCCGGCATGCCTCCTGTTGGGGATTGAGTCCCAAGCCTGGTCATGTGCCCTGAGTGAGAATTGAACTGCTCTCCGGTGGGGCAGCTGGGGCACTTACCCCTGAATCCTGCTCGTGAAGCCAAGGGTCGGAGAACTTACTCCTTGATCCTGCTTGACTACAACAACTGTGGGAGCACAGGTCCTTCTCGGATGCCGGGCATTGGACGGAGAAGCCATGAGAAGCCATAGGCGTATAGGAGAGGTTTTATTGCAGACCAAGTAGCCATTGCTACCAAGGAGCCATTAGACAAAACAGTTCTTCAAAGTAGCTTACAGAGCAGCCCCAAACATTGGAGCCATTGCATACACAGCAGCCCAGGCCTGTAAAAATGCAGCCTCATACTGACTGGTCAGTAACCCACTTTATACCAGCTCAGACAAAAGAGGCTTCTTGCCAAATAGTGACATCAGTATTTGGGTTATAAAAAAAGTATGCCTTGCTGAAACCGGTTTGGCTCAGTGGATAGAGTGTCAGCCTGCAGACTGAAGGGTCCCGGGTTCCATTCTGGTCAAGGGCATGTACCTTGGTTGCGGGTACATTCCCCAGTAGGGGGCGTGCAAGAGGCAGCTGATTGATGACTCTCTCTCATCGATGTTTCTAACTCCCTCTCTCTTCCTCTTTGTAAAAAAAATCAATAAAATATATTTTAAAAATATATAAATAAAAAAGTATGCTGTGCAGTGTATACAATGCAATTCCCGTATCCTTGCTCAGAGTGGCCTTGAACATCTGGTGTACTCCTGACGGGGCCCCCACATGACCTTCTGATGCATGGAACCATGTTCAACCAACTGAGCCACACCGGTGTCTCTTCTTCTATGGGACTAATCCCACCAAAAGGACTTTATCCTCCTGACCTCATCTAAGCCTGCGACAGAGAACCGGAATAAATCCAGCAATGCTCGGAGAGTTTGGAGTCACACTTTATTACACGAGGGTCCAGAGGAAAATGTCTCTCAAATTCTGGGCCCCACCATGGAGGGATTTTCCTTATGTATATGTTTTTACCTTCTTTGTCTCCCAAATATGGGGTGTTTCCGGCCCCTTTGGCAAGTTCTTAAAGAGCCCCTATGTGCTAGGGCCTTGAGGCCTCAACCAAAGGCCTGGCCTGGCGCCAGCACTGATAACTTCGTCTGGGGAAGGTTTAATGGCCTCGATGAAGTGGGAGTAGACTCATTTTCCTTATTATTTAAGCAAACAAGCATTTACAGAAGCCAAATGGTTAACATTTCAAAACAGCAGTTTTTATTTAAGATGGATGCTTCACACCTAATCACCTCCCCAAAGCCCTGTATCCAAATACCATCACATTGGGGCTAGGGCTTCAGCATGTGGCTTTGGGAGGTTTGGACGTGACACAATTCAGTCCATAGCACCTGTTTTCTGCTTCAGGTACAGACAAAGCTGCTTGCAGGCCCCTGCACTTTCCTGTATCTTTCCTCTGGCGGGACTGCTTGCCCTTGTTTTTTGATAACTTTCCTTTCCAAAACCCAATTCTGCATGCTAAGAAGCATAAATGGAGTTTCATCCTTCTTCTGCTGGATTTTCTTCCCTTTCATAAAATGTTCCTTTGTGCTATCCTACATCGTATGTATTTGATCTTAAGCATTTTGCTACATATTTCATGCCAAATTATAAGTGGGTTGTAGTGAGGCAAGTGCCATGTTTTGCAGAATAAATACTGCCATAAAGAGAATCTCTTTATTATGGAAAGACTTTGACAACACAACTAACGGGCCTCTTATCTTTAGCAATACAAGACTGCATTATAAGCAGGAGCGGTGGGGAGGAGGGAAGCACGCTAACTCAGGGTTTATTGTCACAAGATTTGGAATCATAGAATTGTGAACCCTTTATCTCTCATAGAGCATATTTCAAAAACTCCATGCTTGAGGTGACTTGTTTAAGATCATATAGTAATGCCGAAACCGGTTTGGCTCAGTGGTAGAGCGTTGGTCTGCGGATTGAAAGGTCCGGGTTCGATTCCGGTCAAGGGCATGTACCTTGGTTGCGAGCACATCCCCAGTGGAGGGTGTGCAGGAGGCAGCTGGTCGATGTTTCTCTCTCATTGATGTTTCTAGCTCTCTATCTCTCTCCCTTCCTCTCCGTAAAATATCAATAAAATATTTTTTAAAAAAAGATCATATAGTTGCCAAAACCGGTTTGGCTCAGTGGATAGAGCGTCAGCCTGTGGACTGAAAGGTCCGGGTTCGATTCCGGTCAAGGGCATGTACGTTGATTGCGGGCACATCCCCAGTGGGGGGTGTGCAAGAGGCAGCTGATCGATGATTCTCTCTCATTGATGTTTCTAACTCTCTATTCTCTCTCTCTTCCTCTCTGTAAAAAAAATCAATAAAATATATATTTTTTAAAAAGATCATATAGCAAGATAATGGTGGTGATATAAACCCAGATCTCTTGGTTTCTAGTCTAATGTTTATTTATTAAAATGCACCTTTTATCCTTAGAAACCTAGTAGGTTGTAATTATTTTTCTATTTATGCTGAACAAATTATAACAATTTTAGCAGCATAAAACATACGTGTATCACCTTAAAGTTCCACGGGTCAGGAGTCCGGGCCCGGTGTGGCTGAGACCTCTGTCCCAGTTCTCTCAAATCTGCATTTGAGGTGTCTGTTGCCAGGAGTTCCCTTCCAAGCTGACAAGGATATTGGCAGAATTTGTCTCCCTGAAGCTATAAAACTCATGGCAGCAAACTCATTGCTTCTTCAAGGCCAGCAGATGAGAGAGTCTGTTTCTCTGAATCTCTGGACCATAAACCTTTTTTAAAATGGCTCATCTGATTAGGCCGGGCCCTGCCAGGATAATCTCCCTTTTTTTATGAACTCAAAGCCAGCTGATTAGGGAACTCATATCTATAAAAAAAAAATCCCTTCACCTTTGCTGTATAGTGTAATCTAATCACAGGAGTGACATCCATCCTATTCCAAGGTTCCAGCCATGCTCTAGGCCAGTGTGTGTATGTCTTATTATTTTTATGTTTTTAAAATGGATTTTCAGAGAGAGTAGAAGAGAGAGGAAAAGACAGAGAGAAATCTCTATGTGAGAGAAGCACATTAAGTGGTTGCCTCCTGCATGCACTGGACCAGGTCCCGGCCTGAAGAGGAGCCTGCAACCGAGGTATGTGCCCTCCACTGAAATCAAACCCAGGACTCTTTGGTTTGCAGGCCGATGCTCTAGCCACTGAGCCAAACTGGCTAGGGCTGTTTGGTTAACTTTTAAAAATTAGGAAAAGCAGCAACAGGGAAAACCAGTTACTTCTTTAAAAAAAATATTTGATTGATTTGTTTTTTTACAGAGAGGAAGGAAGAGAGATAGAGAGCTAGAAACATCGATGAGAGAGCTGCCTCTTGCACACCCCCTACTGGGGATGTGCCCGCAGCCAAGGTATATGCCCAGCTGCCTCTTGCACACCCCCTACTGGGGATGTGCCGGCAGCCAAGGTATATGCCCTTGACCGGAACCGAACGCGGGACCCTTCAGTCCGCAGGCCGACGCTCTATCCACTGAGCCAAACCGGTTTCGGCCCAGTTACTTCTTGTTTGTTTGTTTTTCCTGCAAAAAACTTTTATGGTATCTATTTGGTCCATTGTACGGGAAAGGGCTCGGGGTGGTTCAAAGGTTGCCTAGGGGCTGCAGGGAAGAGGATCCGGCAGAACTGTGGAGCGCAGAAGCCCCTCAAAACCCTTTGGGCTCCACAGGCTCCTAGTCATGCTTGAGGGTGAGCCCTTTTATTTTATTTATTTCTTTATTGCTAATCCTCACCCAAGGATAGTTTTTAGAGAGTGGAAGGGAGTAGAAGAGACAGAGAAATGTCGATGTGAGAGAGCAAGACATCAATTGGCTGCCTCCCTCATGAGCCCCCACCAGGGTGTGGGATCAGCCTACAACTGAGGTACCATCTCTTTGCCCTTGACCGTGATGGAGAGTCGAACCAGTGACCCTGCAGTGTGTGGGCCAACGCTTTAACCGTGAGCCAAACCAGCCCGGGTGAGCTTTTGAAGAGACTCGCGCATCCAGCCTGGGGCGGGTCAGACAGGTGTCGCTCATCTTCTTCTTTTAAAAAATATATTTTTTATTGATTTCAGAGAGGAAGGGGGAAGGAGAGAGAGATAGAAACATCAATGATGAGAAAGAGAATCACTGATGGGCTGCCTCCTGCACAGCCCCCATTGGGGATGGAGCCCGCAACCCGGGCATGTGCCCTAGGCTGGAATGGAACCTGGGACCCTTCAGTCCGGAGGCCGACGCTCTATCCACCGAGTCCTAGGGCACCGCTCATCTTCTTGATGAGTTTCACCTCCTCTCCCAGGAAGCGCTTCTGCAGGAAGCGGCCTCCACGGGCGTCTGCGAAGACAGACCCCGGGGCATGCAGGTCCACGGGGGTCTGGTTCAGGATCTCCTCCGTGACCACGGAGGGTCCCTGGCCTCCTGGGCTTTGGCCCACTCATCCCGGAGCTGCTTCTGCACATCCTGTAAGAGGACACCTCCTCTCCGTTGGATCTGCATCCTCAAGAGACGCCAGGTGCAGTCCCGCTTCTCCCCCGAGTGGAGGAGGAAGGGTCCCCGGGCCCTCCGCAGGCTGGTGGTCCAGAGGGAGGGAGGCGCGGGAGGCCCGCCGATGCAGGTTGGCCCGGTGGCTGACCGGGCCTCTATCTGGGTGTGGTAATTCTGGTGAATCTGGGAGCTCCTGGCTGCTGGGTAATACAAAGCTAAGCTACCCCCTTCTTTCCCCTTCCTCCCCCCCAACCCCCACCCCACCCGCAAACAGTGTTGGCTGATGGCTGGTCTAGAATGCTGCAGGTGGCTGGGCAAATGGTTTGTAAGGTTTGGACTGGAAAAAAGATTGGAGGGTCATGGGAGGTGGGATGAAGGGGTGACCTGGGTCTGTTCCATGCAAGCACCGTTGAACCAAGAGACGGATCCGCAGGGCCACGGAGCGCATTGGCAACACCTTGATTTCCTGAATGAGGCACACGTGTTGAGGTGTTTTTTCTTTTTTTTAAAAATCATTTGTTCTTGTTACTGTTCCCTACAACCCCTGGTATTTTTTTATACTTAAAAAATGGAGGCATACAGTGCAACACAGAAGGTTGTTGGATAACGCCGTTTTGCTTAATGTTGTTTTGTTGTAACATGGACCAGAAAAATACCGACGCTGGGGCTGGGGCACTGCGGATGTGGAGTTGGCAGTTCTCCCCAGGTCTGCGGGGGTTTTCTCTGAGGACCGTGGTTTCCTCCCATGCCACAGAGACGCACACCTGAGGTTCATTCGTGCGTCTCCATCATCTGGGTGAGTGTGGGTCAGGGTTGACTGTCCCCGCAGTGGAAGGGTGTCCTGGCCAGGGCTGGCACCTCCTGAGCTTCCGGGAGCGGCTCTGACCACCTGAGACTCTGACCTGGGATAAGCAGGATGGAAATAATTCTCTTACTAGCTTTTATTGATCTCTGACATGTGTGTACAGCTCACGTTTATCTCACTGTTTAATATTAGAAGTGTGGTGGCTCTTTAGAGGTTTGGTGATGATTTTGTGACCAGAAACATGTCATCAGAAACTTACTCCTGTTTATATGAATTAGCTTCTGGTGAAATTGCCTCTATCGTACCTCATTTCACTGAAAGTGATAATTTCAAGAACCCATTGATGAAGTTGAGAATTTACTGTACATACAGCTAATTTTGGTACTTTAACCACTTGTAGTATTCTGTAAAGATTTTTTCATGGTTCTGCATAGATGTATTTTCCCCTTTACTAAAAATATATTTTAGTGGGGGGAAAAAGATATGTAAATTAGCAAACAAGGAAAGCAAGTCACATTGCAATTGTCAGAAGTAAGCCCTAAAAACATTTTCTGTTATATACTTACAGATTTTTTTTTGCCTTAGTATTTCTTGGGATATACTCTCATAATCAAGGTGGGGAAGTTTGTTTTACTTTACCTCTTGGCAGCCAAATTTCTCTTTGAAGGAGAAGTTACATTGTTTAAAAAAATATATTGAGCCGAAACCGGTTTGGCTCAATGGATAGAGCAGCAGCCTGTGGACTGAAGGGTCCCAGGTTCGATTCCAGTCAAGGGCATGTACCTTGGTTGTGGCAGCCGATCAATGAGTCTCTCTCATCAATATTTCTAACTCTCTATCCCTCTCTCTTCCTCTCTGTAAAAATAAATAAATTATCTATCTATCTATCTATCTATCCTTGGAGTATGAGATGGGATCCTGAGTTACAGGGTGTTGGGTAGATGTCATAATTTCAGAGAGGGGGAAGCTATTTTGCAAACTAGAGGAAGAAATATCACACTGACTGGTTTGGCTCAGTGGATAGAGCGTCAGCCTGCAGACTGAAGGGTCCCAGGTTTGATTCTGGTCAAGGGCATTTACCTTGGTTACGGGCACATCCCCAGTGAGGGTTGTGCAAGAGGCAGCTGATTGATGTTTCTCTCTCATCGATGCTTCTAACTCTCTATTCCTCTCCCTTCCTCTCTGTAAAAAAAATCAATACAATATATTAAATAAAATCTGGAACACCCTTGCTCAGCTTTCATTGCATCTGTTAAAATTTTGAATTCTTGAAATTTGTTGCTGTAATGCAGGGTTTCTACGCCTTGGGAGCATTGACATTTTGGGGCTGGATAATTCTTCGTTGGGGGGCCCCATGCATTAAAAAGTGCTGAGTAGCACCCCTAATCTCTAACTGCTAGATGCCACACTCCCAAAGTTGTGACAGTTCAGTGACTCTCTAGACATTGTCACATATAGGAGAACAACAAGCCCCTTCTTAGAACCACGGTTGCAATGGAAATGGTAGAAGGCACTAAGTTCTGGGGGGGGTGATTACGTTGGTTTTGTCATATGCTGACTTGTCCTGGCTGGACTGCATTCCCCTTCCTGTATGTTTTCTGGGTTAGGGAGGGCCACCGGACTTTTGTGGGAGATTTGGAAGGCACAAGAGAAGCAGCAACTCACACACTTGTGTGTCCCACACACAGTCTTGCTGATCTGCTGATTCACCCCGTTAGGGTGGAGCAACTGCTCTACCTTCTCGATCAGCATCTCCAGCTGTGGGTGTGCTAAGCTTTATGAGGAAAGACTGTGGCTCTGGAGGACGCCAGTGTGTTACTAGTGTGCTAGGGCTGCCATAACACAGTACCACAGACTGGGGGGCTTAAACCGTAGACATGAATTTTCTCACAGTTCTGAACATTAGATGTATGAGATCATACCATGGTTGGTTCCTTCTGACAACCCCCTTCTTGGCCTAGAGATGAGATGGCACCTACTCCCTGTGTCTTCACATGGCCTTCCCTCTGTGTGTGTGTGTTTATCTTCTAATTTCCTCTTCGTGTAAAAATACCAGACACGTTGGATTAGGGACCAACTTAATGACCTAATTTTGACTTAATTATCTCTTTAAAGACACGGTGTCCAAATACACCCCAATCTGAGGTGCTGGGGTGTATTAGTTAGGATTCTCTAGGAAAACAGAACTAATAGGGTGAATAGATCTTGGATTGGTTCAATTTTATTAATTTTATTTTTTAAATTTAATTTTATTGTTTAAAGTATTACAAATAGTAGTACATATATCTCCCTCTCCCCGCATTGACCTTCCCCCAGCCTCCCCTACCCCCTGCCTCATGCCCTCATCTACTCCCTCTTTCCCCCCAGTGTTTTGTGCTTATAAGCATGCATACAAGTCCTTTGATTGATCTCTTTCCCCCACTTCCCAACATTCCTCAGCTTTCCTGCTGTAATTTGACAGCTATTTGCTGCTTTACTGCCTCTGTATCTACCTTTTTGTTCATCAGGTTATAATGTTCTTTATCCCGTCCCCCCAAAAAAACAAAAACAAAATACACACACACACACACACACACACACACACACACACTAAAAAAACACAACAACCCAAAATTTGTTTTATTAGCCTGAACAAAACTTAACCTCAATAAGACTAAATTAAGTTGTCTGCCATCAGTGAGATGGCTGGCACAAAGTTCAACAATTAAAATGAGTGGTGTTGCAGTTTGTTCACAGCTGTGAGTATGGAAATGCACACCTGGCATCTCCTCCGTCCCCTTTACTTAGAATCCTGAAGCCCAATGCAGGATTGTCCTGTTGCCTGCTGCCTTCCAGGGGAAGGGGAACTCGAACCTGCCCTCAGGTCTGTGTCCTAAAGGGCTCACTCTACCACCCCCTGCCTGCTGCTCTTGATGGCCTCACGTGCCCCTTTGTGGCCGTCGGTTGACATGGTTCCTCAGGACATGAGGGAGGAAGCTCCTTCCTTCAGGGGCTGATCCAGCTAAGGAGGCTTATAGGGAAAGCAGCCTGAGGTTCCCAGGGTTATTTATGGCTCTTGGTGACATCCTGTATGCATGGCTGTTTCCTACAAAGTGTGCCTATGGCATTGTTATAGAGTTGGCGTGGCAGAAGACAGCTGGACTCTCCAAGGTTTCAGAATAAAACTATTCAATGCAGTGCTGCTGTTTCAGGGGACTCTAAGATCCAGATCCTGACCCACTTGGGCAATGAGATTTTCTCTTTATTTATTTCTGAGTTTCTTTGTTTCCTAACTACCAGGCTTCTGTGGTGGACTCTCACAGGTGTCTCTCCCCCCCCCTCCCCCCGGGCCAGTTAGAATGAGTAATTTAGATGGTATCTAATGCCCATCCTGGAGGCGCCGGTGACCTCTCTGTAAGCTTTTACATGCTTGGTTTACGACCCTTGTAAATTGGAGGTAGTTAGGTAAATAGGTCTTGCAAGGCCAGATCATTATGGAAGGGGCAGTGACTTCAGGAATGTGCATTAGGGACATCGGTTAACCAGGTACAGAGTCTTCTGCTGCTCTCCTACATTCCTTCACATGTGGAGCTAATTATCAGTTAGCAAGAGTGTTCAGTAGAAGGCAGGTTGCTAGCAAATTGCTAGCCCCCAAAATATCTTATGCTCCCCATCAGACTCAGGAAGGTTCCAGAATCGGTGCCCTGCCGTGCCAAGACCAGGTGTCTCCTCTGACAGTCTGAGTCCTGGGATGATCGTGTCACAAGAACCTCACTCTCTGTAGGGTCTCTCCAGCGAGGAGGCCTCACCCGAGGTCTTTTCCTCCCCTTCTTATATGTTCGATGACATTAAAAAAATAACAACATTTAATCTTAGAAGAGTTTTAGGTTTTCAGAAAAGTGGCAGAGAGAGTACAGAGTTCCCATACACCATACTCCACACCCAGCTTCCCTACTGTAAACATCTTCCATTTCTAAGGTACATTTGTCACAGCGAATGAACCAGTATTGATATGGTTGATATCTTCCAACTCCATACTTTTCCAATTTCCCCTAGTTTTCCCCTAACATCTGTTAATGAAAAAAAAAACCATTGAAACCTGTAAAGGAATTTTTTGTGAGTTTATTTGAGCCAAAACTGTCGACAATTGCCGGGAAGCAGAACCTCAACGGATTGAGATTATGCTCCGGAGAATGGCGGTTACATTTCTGTATTTATACATAGAAATCAAAGGAGGGACATAGGTGGGTTACATGAATATTCATTGGTGATGGAGTAAGGAGGCGGGAGAAAGCAAGCCGGTGGGCCATTTGTTGTGCCCTGAGGGGTCCAGGGTAAGAAGGAAGTTACACAAGTTACCCAGACATCTCACAGATAGGTTATCTTAGAGGCAGGAAGGCAGATGGGCTCAGTAAAGATCAAAGCTGATCTTTGTCTGGGAAACAGTGGCCTAGAAAATGACTGCCCACTATAACCTGTTTGTAGTTAGATATTTAATTTTCAAACCATCCTTTGTGGCTACTTCAGGTCTCTCAGTCTGCAAGACTGCCACGCAGGCCTTCCCTGAGCTCATCAGGTCAGCAAATGGCTGTTTTCATTCACACATCTTTTTCCTCTGTTCCAGGATCCCGTCCGGGACACCATATCGCATTGACTCATATCTCATTAGGCTTTCCTTGGCAATGACAGTTTCTCAGATCTTCCTTGTTTTGGATGAGTGAGACAATCTTGAGGGGGTACTGGCAGGCTGTTTTGTAGACTGTCCCTCAATTGGGATTTGTCTGATGTTTTTCTCATAATTAGACTGGGGTTATGGGTTTTGTGAGAAGGGCTACAGAGGTGAAGGGTCTTCTCATCACCTCATGTCAAGGGTCCACACAATGAATAGGAGTTATCACTGTGGATGTTGACCTTGACCACCTGGCTCAGGTTATGTTTGTGAGGTCTCTCTACTGTAAAGTTTTCTTTCCCTCTCCGCACTGTATTCTTAGGAAGGAAATCACTCTTTAGAGCCATCGGTCACTTTTGAATATCAATGATTTTTGTTTTCCAGTCATTTCCTAGGCAATTTATTAGTTGTGGTGCAAGGCACATTAAAAAATAATGTTTGGGCTGAAACCGGTTTGGCTCAGTGGTAGAGTGTCGGTCTGCGGACTGAAAGGTCCCGGGTTCAATTCTGGTCAAGGGCATGTACATTGGTTACGGGCACATCCCCAGTAGGGGGTGTGTAAGAGGCGGCTGGTCGATGTTTCTCTCTCATCGACGTTTCTGGCTCTCTATCTCTCTCCTTTCCTCTCTGTGAAATATCAATAAAATATAATTTTAAAAAATAATCATGGTTGGACTCCTTTTCATGTGTAAATATTCTCTGAAGGAGATAGCCTTGCAAAAAGAAGACTGTGAACTTATATCAAGCTAGATATCAAGGTAGTGAGGAAAGCCCATCCCGAGTGGCTCAGTGGTTGAGTGTTGACCTATGAACCGGAAGGTCACGGTTTGATTCCCAGTCAAAGGACATGCCCGGTTGCAGGCTCAATACCCAGCGTGGGGGCGTGCAGGAGGCAGCCTATAGATGATTCCCTTTCATCACTGATGTTTCTATCTCTCTCTCCCTCTCCCTTCTTCCCTGAAATAATAATTAAAAAAAAGCAGTGAGGAAGGAAGCTTTCTGCTGGGGATGCTGAGTACCACGCTTGTGTTCTTCCCCCGAAGGACGCCTGCAGACACATCCACCAGGCCTGTCCCTAGCATTTCAGGGCTCAGGGCATAAGGACGAAGGGAAGCCTGTATACCATGCTTCTGACAAACCGGATGTTACAAGTTAAGCGAACAGTTGAATGATGATCTATCCTCCTGCCAAAACAAATAAACCTTCACAAAAAAGCGATAGTCCTATGTAACTGTAAGTCATTGGCAAATATCAAAGACAGCTGAATTTAATTATTATTGCACATGCCTGGGTGTTCTGTTGATGGTCGTGTTAGGGTGAGTCATAATGTAAAGACATGGAATTAACAAATTACACATTGATCCCAAGATCTTTATTTTTCTTGCCTTAATTTCAGCAATATCTCGAATTATGTTATTTAAGCAAGGTATTTTTTCACAAAATTTCTGACAAATGACATCATTTTTTCTTTAGTCATTGAAGTTCTTAGTTTTTTTAATTCCAATTTGGAGAAACCACTTTGCTAAACCTAGAGCAATCTGAATTGCCAATAAAGTTCTTACTTAAAGTATTTCTTAAATTCAGAAACAAATCACAAGTATTATATAGCATGCTTAAATATTGTAATAGGGTTGCATATAATATATTATTTTTATTGAATACATATTACGTATCATAATCTCATAATAAAATTGCTATTTCATATCAAAATTTAAATTATTCCTTAAAGCAATATCTAGATGCATTTATGGATCTTCTGCTAAATTTTTCAATGCTGTGGCATTATTAAGAGAACTTAAAAATAACAGTTGGGTACTCAATTTGTCAATAATCTGTCTTTAATTAAGAAAATACCTTGATCTGTGATTTGCTAGAAGATAGCTATTCTAAAATTTGTTTTAGAAGTATTTATATGCGAATCTTCCACTTTCACAGTTATAGAAAACATTTTCATTTCCTTTTTCTAAATTATTTATATTTTATTAGAATATCACCTTTGTTGCATATTTTACATTAATTTCTTTCAATTTAGAAAAAAATGTTTAAAGTTAAAAAATATGTAATTTGCTGAAACCGGTTTGGCTCAGTGAATAGAGCATTGGTCTGCAGAATGAAAGGTCCCAGGTTTGATTCTGGTCAAGGGCATATGCAATTGGTTGCGGGCAAATCCCCAGTGGGGGGTGTGCAGGAGGCAACTGGTCGATGTATCTCTCTCATGGATGTTTCTGGCTCTCTGTCCCCCTCTCCCTTCCTCTCTGAGAAAAATCAATAAAAACATATTTTTTTAACAAAAAAAAATGTAGTTTATTGCTTTGGAAGTGGAATGTTAAACTAGATCTGTTTTGTTTCCTTTTTAAAATTAAAAGTAAGCAAGGGATCATTCCAAATAAAGGTGGATAGCACAAATTCAAAATTAATTTTTTTGATGGTTGGTTATTCATTCTTTATTTGGGGATATTATGTTGAATTCTCCTAGTGCATTGTGGATCTTGTCTAAGTGTAATTAGTGTAACCTAATTGCTTTCCCAGCATGTAGCCCTCCTTCCCCCTGTGAGTGAAATTATGGTGTAGGGTCAAATTTCATGTTTCATCATGATAGTGCACAGTTGGGCAAATCCAGAAAATATTGAAGTTCATTTCTGAATTGTTCCAAAGAATAGCATTGCCGTCCATGTAGATGGGCCCATTTCACCCAGCAATAAATTTCAATTATGGCCGAAACCGGTTTGGCTCAGTGGATAGAGCGTCTGCCTGCGGACTGAAAGGTCCCAGGTTCGATTCCAGTCAAGGGCATGTACCTTGGTTGTGGGCACATCCCCAGTAGGGGGTGTGCAGGAAGCAGCTGATCGATGTTTCTCTCTCATTGACGTTTCTAACTCTCTATCTCTCTCTCTTCCTCTCTGTAAAAAATCAAT
Source organism: Vespertilio murinus (assembly GCA_963924515.1). Classification (NCBI taxonomy): domain Eukaryota; kingdom Metazoa; phylum Chordata; class Mammalia; order Chiroptera; family Vespertilionidae; genus Vespertilio; species Vespertilio murinus. Next base: position 202,726,746 of record OZ004704.1, read on the forward strand.
AAAATATATATTTTAAAAAATTTCAATTATGGGTCATGCACAGCATAAAGAAATGCTTCTGAATTTTGGGTAAAAATTCTGGCTTAATCACCTTTTTCTTTGCCAACCAAGTTGGTGAGATTAGGCTAGCCACTAAGCTTTCTCATCATCCTTTTAGGTCAGTGCCTAATACTGAAAGTTATTTTCTCAGTTTTTTTTTTTTTTTTTTTTTTTTTTTACTAAAGTCTAAAAACCTATTTTCACAATGGATGTATAGACAGTGAAATACATGAATTTTGCCTTGTTTTTCCTTTTCTGATAATTCAACAATACATGGAATAAATACAACTCTCTCAGTGTGAATTTTGACCCTGGTATAACCTGGTTGACTGAGTCATTATAACTTTTAAAACCTTATGTGTGTTTTCTTTTCTCACTTTATTACTCATTAAATTAAGGCCCTCATTTTGAATCTTCTGTCATTGAGAGTGATTATATGATTCCTTATGTTTATCAGTATCATGTTTTTATTCATTTTACTATCAACATTTGAAGCCATTTGTATTAAACCTACACATTTTCCATAATACTGTGCTTTTAGTGACACAAAAAGCATCATTATGCTTGGCAAATTTTGGGTACACAGTGTCATCCTTTTGAGAACATCTCAGTAAGATTCTCAATTGGCATTTATCTTCATTGAATATTATCAGTCCTTATCTGTCCCTTTTTTCAGTCCTGGTAATTACGTTTGTACTTTTTCTGAATGCAAATTTTGTTTCGTGATGTGTAATTGAGTCTTTATTTGGTAGAGGATATGAGGTTGTAGGAATTTCGTCTGAGCTATGCACATTGTGAATTGATGAGAATAATTTGCTAATTTTCATCTTTAAATAGAAATGAAGTCTTTATTAAATAGAGAATATGTAATAAATTGGTCAGGAATTTTATGAGTCATGTTTGACAGAAATTTGTTCATTTCCTTTGTTTCTAGTTTAAAGATGTTTAAGCAATATGCCTCTTTAAAGAACTAGTTTTCTTTTTGAGTCCCACTTTTATATATTTTATTTCTATCATGATCTCAATGAACTAAAGCATTAGACAACATAACTCAAAGTTTACATAATTTGGACACATTTTCATCTAAAATAGAAATAAAAAGAAATTAAAAAAAGAAAATAATAATATATGTACTTTCAAGAATTGCTTTTCTCTTGACATATTCAAAATTATATAATAAAATTAAAGGTATGCCAAAACTGGTTTGGCTCAGTGGATAGAGTGTCGGTCTGCAGACTCAAGGGTCCAGGGTTCGATTCTGGTCAAGGGCATGTACATTGGTTGCGGGCACATCCCCGGTGCGGGGTGTGCAGGAGGCAGCTGGTTGATGTTTCTCTCTCATCGATGTTTCTAGCTTTCTATCCCTCTCCCTTTCACTCTGTGGAAAAATCAATAAAATATATGTTAAAAAATAAAAAAGAAAGTTGAAATATTTTAATTTAATTTACATTTAATACTTTATAAAACTAAAACTACATGCAATTCTGCATTCAATGTCCATGTAACTGCCAATGTAAAGAATCATATTAAGCTATACCTGTTCTGTCTAAACCTATGTCTATAAACTTAAGAGTAATATAAAAATTGTCAAATATTGCAAAATATCCTTTTACTGCCATATGCAACTGCTACGAACATCACAAATTTTGTGAGAATCTTCAGAATTGTGAATATGAAATAAGTCAAGAAAAATGCATGCTTTGCAATCCTGGGATATGATAGTTTATTTTGCCTTAGTCTGGTCAGGCTGCTAAACAAATAGCACACATAGACTGAGTGGCTTATGAACAACAGAAGTTGAATGCTCTCAGCTCTGTAGGCTGGCATTGCAAGGTCAGGGTGCCAACATGGTTGGGTCCTGCTAAGCACCCTCTTCCGGGTTGTAAGCTTGTGACTTGTCCTTTTGTCTTAACATGAGGAAGGGATGAGAGCTTTCTTGGGCCTCTTTCCTAAGGGCGCTAATCCCATCAGAGGGGCGGAGCCTCCTGCCAATCACCCGCCAAAGGCTCCGCCTCCCAATGCCACCTTGTTGGTTTGGATTTCAACAAGTGGGTTTAAGGGGAACGCAAACATTCATTATTACATGTATGCTCTCTGAGAAGAATACATTACTTTTTTTGTCTCTTCCAAAGTACTGTCTACCTTTCACAAACCTTTTCAGAACATGTGGACACAACTGCCTTCTGTTTCAAGGGCGTGGGGCAGGAGCTATGCAGAACTGTTTCCCCAGCCAGGATTGTTTTAGTCATGAGTGATGTTTAGGTTCAGTTCACATACACACACACACACACACACATACACGCACGCACGCACGCACGCACGCACGCGCATGTGTCCTAGAATATTGGTACCAGGGCAGATCCTGTTTTACTCAAAACAGGGCAGTACTGATACCTGACATCAAAGCTGGGTAGATAGAAGAATACATTTAAAATTAAGAATTCATCTTATCTTTTTTTTAATCTTAAAGAATTGTTAGTTAATTACAAACATAGGCTTAAATTCTTTTAAGGTAATAGCCAAAAACCAAATAAACAAAACAACTCCCCAAACCTCCCTACTCCCAGAAAACTCTAATCTTCAAGAGAAGAGTAATCATACTTTTTCCCTAGACCACTAATGCTTTTTAGGGATCAGAGTGCACAATGAATAATAATAAAAAATTCATCCAAAAATGAGAAAAAGAGCTGTGCATAATATCAACAAGTGCGGTCTTCCTGTGTGGGATAATAGAAAAAAATATGCATTGGTCTCTTGCCCTCCATTCTTGACACAGAGTTCCTGAAACCCTTGCAATTTGGGTGATATGAGTGTATTTAGCTCTAACAACTCTGGGTGGGCTCCTGGATGGGCGCTGGTCACCAGAAAGGCCAAGCCATGATAAGAAGCTTGGAATTCTCATCCTTTCCTCCCATTTTCCAGAGAGGAAAAGGGGGGGGGGACTAGAAATGGAGTTAATGATTTATCATGCCTATGTAAAGAAGCCTCCATAAAAATCCCCCAAATCCAGGATTTAGAGAGCTTCCAGGTGGGTGAACATGCAGATGCTGGGAGGGTGGCGTATCCCTTCCCATGGACCTGTTCCTGTGCATCTCCTCAAACTAGACATTCCTCTGGATCCTGTATCAGATCCTTTTAGAGAGAACTGGTAAACAGAAGTAAAGAGTTTTCCCGAGTTCTCTGAGCTGCTGTAGCAAATTAATCAAACCTGAGGAGGAAGTTGTGGGAACCTTTGGTTTATAGCTAATTTGTCAGAAGCACAGGTGATAACCTGGACGTGGTATTGACATCTGAAGTCCGATGGGGAGAGCCTTGTGGGACTGATATCAGTGGACCACATGCCACATCTTCCCCCATTGCTAGAGGGAGTGGAGTTCTTGGGGTACCCCTGAAATAAGCATTTCCGGAGGCCCCCATGGGAGGATGAGAGATGGTAGGTATTAGGTTTGAAAGGAAGCAGGAAACAGACCACCAGGGAATTTCAAAGTAAAGTTTATTCCCCGGTAATGGGCAGAACCCTATGCGGAGGTAGAGAAATCAGAATTGGAGGAGGGGGGAGGGGGACAGGGGATCCAGCTGGGCTGACTCCTGACATGGAGGACAAGCAGCATGTGTCTTGCTTGGGGGCCCCTTTTAAGGGCCCGAAAGGAAGGGGGTTGGGCCCAGGGCAGAACAGGAAGGGGTGGGCTCTAAGGACACTTTGGCACATGCTGATTGGTGGTTCAATGTCTTAGAGGTGTCTCTGTGATAGGTGCCAATCATGTCTTAAACTCCGCCCACCAGTTGGGAGGAGGTATAACCTTACAGTAGGAAGCTTTATTTCCATGGAATGACACCCCTGAGTTTCCAAGGTCCCGTTTGCTTTAGGCCAGTGAGGGAAGTGTGGCTGGGTTGCTGTAAAACTAGAAGCAAAGCCAGTGACCAGAGTTTCCTTTCCATGTTGGAGCCGGGTCCAGGGAAGCAGCACACTAGTTACAATCCATTCATCCATTGTGTGTGGGGTCCCATGGCCGTGGGCCATGTGGGCCAATGCGGGGAAGCAGGATCAACAGAGCCCCACAGGCCCAGAGTCAAACGAGTCCCACGAGAGCCAAGAGAATGAACCTGCACTTCTCATTGTTTGGACCTTGGTTCAATAACAGACATATCCCACATGTTTGACCGCTTGCTAGGAGAACACAGAGGCTTTTGGGCTGTGTTTTTTTTTTTTTTTCTTTCCTTAGCAATTTATCAGGAAGGAAGATTTATATGCAGGCCAGGTCAGCAGGGGCAAGCAAAGATTCAGCCTTGAAGACTCAGGCATCAGGTTTGAGGTGGGGAAGTCAATGCATTTTGCAGTTGATCTGCTAGGACCATAAGGTTGACCTCCCCATCTATCGCCTTCTCTCCGCCACTTTAAAAAAAATATATTTTATTGATTTTTATAGAGAGGAAGAGAGAGGGATAGAGAGCTAGAAACATTGATGAGAGAGAAACATCGACCAGCTGCCTCCTGCACACCCCCCACCGGGGATGTGCCTGCAACCAAGGTACATGCCCTTGGCCGGAATCGAACCTTCGACCTTTCAGTCCACAGACCGAAGCTCCACCACTGAGCCAAAATGGTTTCAGCTCTCCGCCACTTTTCGATGTTGGGGGAGGGGAAGGTCTCCGGTCCCCCTTTTGGTTCTGATGGCTGGCTGAGTAATTAAAACGACACAAAGCAGATTAACAGGAGGAAAAAAAAATCAAGTTTTAAAATGCATGCCTGGGAAAGTGACATGGGCATGAAAAGTTCCAAAGCCAGTAAGGCAATCGGAGAGATGTTATGTCCTTCCGGACTCAGGAGAAGGAGGGAGGGTCTGGGCCTTCGCAGGGGGAAGTCAGGCAGTTCACAGGAGGTGAAAGAGTTAATGTTCAGTGCACAGATGTTCGCCGGGCCATCAAAAGGCAGTGGGTCCCAGAGAAGACAGAGGGGGAAGACTTTGAGCAAATGGGCCTTGTTAGGTTCCTGCCCCTTCGCCATGCCTGGTTCAGGTTGTACGTGGTTATGGAGATAGTTCTTCCTGGAGCAGACCTTCTGGGTTAAGTTCTGTTAGGCAGTTTGGGGAATCCTTCCTGAGCCTTTTGTTTCTTACCAATAAAATAATACTTAGGCCAGAGAGACACATTGTGGGGTGGCAATTTTTGCTTCCTTACATGAGTCAGGAACGTCCTCTTCAGGATTTAACTCGCAACGAAAGCCACTTCCTCATGGCCTCCCAGCCTCCAGCTTACCTACAGTGAACCCCGAACCCCCAACATAAGAGGGAAAGACACGCCCAGGGACATCAGGGGGCTGAGGGCTTAAGGGAGCTCATGAAGCAATAATACCATCTTTCCTTCCATTTCAAACCCAACCCCCGTGGAATGTTAAACTGGCTCACGGCATTACTCAGCAGATCTTTGTTTGTTTTTAAAAATATATATATTTTATTGATTTTTACAGAGAGGAAGGAGAGGAATAGAGAGCTAGAAACATTGGTGAGAGAGAAACATCAATCAGCCGCCTCTTGCACGCCCCCACTGAGGATGTGCCCGCAGCCAAGGTACATGCCCTTGTCCGGAATCGAACCTGGGACCCTTCAGTCCGCAGGCCGATGCTCTATCCACTGAGCTGATCTTTGTTGATTGACTTAATACATTTGCAGTAACAAAAAGACTGAGATTTCAGAACAGGGTGGGGTATGTTTAAACATCGATTCTCTGATCTCAGAGGGAAGAACACAGAAAGGCATTTTTTTTTTTCCGAATGTGAATCAGAATGTTTGTAGATAAAAAGGGGTCTTAGTGATTATTAGGTTTCCTTATTGTTGGACAGACAAGAATTTAATGACTTGCACTTCTCATCGTTTAGACCTTGGTGCAATAACACCTACTCAAATACTTACATTTCTTAATTGAGTAGAGCAGTGGTTCCCCGAAGTGTAGTACGCGCACACTCAGGGGTAGGGGAAGAGTTTGGTGGGGGTACGAGTTGCACCGGAGTTTGGTGGGGATGTGCACTGCACCGTGCTTAGCTGCGCCTAATTCTATGTTCTCATGAGTGAAGTCAAGACAGTCTTGTGAGGCGTGAGGTGGTCTGGTGTGCAAATAAATGTGATTTATAATATAACTTTTATTTGTATTTTATTATGAATAATTTTATTTTTTGTTCGTTATTATTTTGTGTAGGTACCAAAAAAAGAAAAAATAAATATATTTTGATCGTTATTAAAATACATCCATTTTTTTTTTGACGAGGCTGTACTCAGTGTTACGAAAATTATAGAAGGGGTACACATATGTCAAAAGCTTGGGAAACACTGGAGTAGAGTGTCTATTGGATACAGACCCAAGGGCCCTTCCCTCATTTCTCCTTCCTTGCTCATGTGTCCTGGATGTCTGGCTGTGGAGTGGCTCATTAAGCTGGGAAACAGGCTGTGGCTTTGGGGTCTTTCTGCTGTTATTCGGAGTCTTGCCATTTTGGAATGGGCCCCTTGATAGTAAGAGAAACTGCCCGAGGTTCAGATTTTCCAAATAGTGACAATTTTGCCAAGGCTGTCTTGATGGGTGCAATTACAAAGCATCACACAAGGCTCCCCGGCCCATCCCTTCTTTTCCTTTTTAAAGCTATTATATGCTGCTAACTAGTAAGTGCATCAGATAATTTAGAATGTTAATCATCAGGGCCCATGCTCCAAAACACCACCCAGAAAACAGCTGTGGCGCTGCGGTCCAGCTCCAGCTCCCAGGCCACGGGAAAGGCAGCAAGTGCGTTCTGGGGCTTCAGGCACAATATCAGGCTGTGGAGGCCTCTTTGAGCTTGAACTGTGTTTGGCATGCAGTAGGTTCTAAATAAATCTTTGTTGTGATGAATGCATGTATTTGTAGAAGGAAGGTGCTTAAATGCTTTTAAACAATGTGCTAAAAAAGATACTAGACCAAGTCTTTAAAAAAAATATATTTTATTGATTTTCCACAGAGAGGAAGGGAGAGGGATAGAGAGCTAGAAACATCAATGAGAGAGAAACATCGACCAGCTGCCTTCTGCACAACCCCTACTGGGGATGTGCCCACAACCAAGGTACGTGCCCTTGACCGGAATCTAACCTGAGACCTTTCAGTCCGCAGGCCGACGCTCTCTCCACTGAGCCAAACCGGTTTTGGCTAGATCAAGTCTTAACCTGCCCATCTCAAGCATGGTCAAATGGTGTGTGCGCATGGCAGGCACTCAACACATTGTATGTGTTATATACATTATACAGAGGGTGTCCTCCAAAAGTGTATGTACATTTTAACAGTTGATAGCTCAATTTTGAAAATGAGATGTATTTTAATAAACACTTCCTTTATAAGTATTCAAAGTGTGTATATACATGTTTTTGGGACACCTCATATGTACATATATATATATATATATATATATATGGCATTATACACATAACAAAATATTGTTAGGAATAATTTGGATGATACAGGGGGAAGCATATGGGCTTTGGAATCAGACACACCTGGTTTGAATTCCAGCTCTTTCACTTCCTCAGTGAACTTGGGCATGCTAAGGTCTGTGAATCTTATTTCCTCGTCTTTAATGCATCTGTCTTAGTATCATTGAAACCAGGGTTTGCTATGAAGATTAAATGAAATACGTAACACCTGTAAAGTTGACAAAGGCACAGAGTGTGGTTAGTACGCATCTGTTATTTGCAGCAAGTAACTTAAAGTTTTCCCCCTGGAATGTTTCAGTTGCAGTGGTGGCATTTCACCACGAGAGGGCAGCATAACCACACTGTGAGAACCCGCCTTTCTCTCCACACAGATGGCTCTCAGCATCCAACACAGCATCACCCTCACATTGTGAGTTTTGTGTAACATTTAAAGGCCTAAACAGCTTAGCATAATATTTTAAACGTGTCAGGTTCCAACCTCCGGGCTTCTATTCGCCTGGGTCTGGATAAGAATGATCAATTAAGTATCCTACATCCCAGATGTTGAGAATATTTTTCTGATTAGGAATCAGCTGGATCTGAGTTTTCCAGCCTTCAAAATTAGGCCAAGTTGTCTAAAAGCATCAGGCAGTTTGGGGGTCTATCTGGGATTTCATGGAGAGTTGGCCAAACTGCTCAGGCCTCCTGGCAATCATTTCAAGTTTTGCACAAATTCTTTACTCGGTACCGGCCATCTTTATACCAGGGAGAAGATGCAAGGATTCAGTCTTCCATTCAACAGATATTTATTGAGGACCTATTGTGTTCCAGCTGCTATTCTAGGTGCTGAGTATTCAGCAGGAGGTTAACAAAAAAAAGACAAAAATTAGGACATCATCCCTGTCATGAGGCAGCAGATGGGGTTAATCAGATTGCTAAATGGCAAGGACCAAGCAAGGAAACAGCAGCAAAATGCACTGAAACAATGATCAGTCCTCAGGCTCTTGTCCAAGGCCCCCCCCCCCTCTCTTGTACTCTCTTGGTTGGAGTGGCCAAGCATAGCCTTCGCCCGTGGCCCAATGGGTGGGCTGGCCCTCGCCTATGATGGCCTACCAAGGAACATTTGTACCAGTGATTCTAGACCTTTGTGCTACAACACATAGGCACATGACAGGGGATTGTAAGAAGCACCTAGGGGAAATTTGCTATCACAGGTGCACCTCACTTGATTGCACTTTGCTTTCTTGTGCTTCATAGATATTGCATTTTATTACAGGACACCCCACCAGCAAAAAGATTATGACTTGCCAAAGGCTCAGATGATGGTTAGCATTTTTTCAGCAATAAAGTTTTTAAAAATATATTTTACTGATTTCAGAGAGGATGAGAGAGGGAGAAATAGAAATGTCAAAGATGAGAGAGAACCATTGATCAGCTGCCTCATGCATGCCCCCTCACTGGGGACCAGCCTGCAACCCGGGCATGTGCCCTTTACTGGAATCGGACTCAGGACCCTTCAGTTCACAGGCCGATGCTTTATCCACTGAGCCAAACTGGCTAGGACCCATAAAGTATTTTTATTTATTTATTTAAAAATATATTTTATTGATATTTTACAGAGAGGAAGGGAGAGAGATAGAGAGCTAGAAACGTCGATGAGGGACAAACATTGACCAGCCGCCTCTTGCACACCCTCTACTGGGGATGTGCCCGCAATCAATGTACATGCCTTTGACCGGAATCAAACCTGGGACCTTTCAGTTCGAAGACTGACGCTCTACCACTGAGCCAAACCGGTTTCGGTTAAAGTATTTTTTAATTAAGGTATACATATTGAATTTTTTAGACATATTGCTATTGCACACATAATAGACTACAATATATTGTACACATACCTTTAAAAAATATATCTTATTGATTTTTTTTACAGAGAGGAAGAGAGAGAAATAGAGAGTTAGAAACATCGATGGGAGAGAATCATTGATCAGCTGCCTCTTGCACATCCCCGCTGGGGATGTGCCCGCAACCAAGGTACATGCCCTTGACCGGAATCGAACTTGAGACCTTTCAGTCCGCAGGCCGACGCTCTATCCACTGAGCCAAACCGGTTTTGGCACACATACCTTTTTATTTATTTATTTATTTATTTATTTATTTATTTATTTAAATATATATTTTATTGATATTTTACAGAGAGGAAGGGAGAGAGACAGAGAGCTAGAAACGTCGATGAGAGAGAAACATCGACCAGCTGCCTCCTGCACACCCCCCACCGGGGATGTGCCCGCAACCAAGGCACATGACCTTGACCGGAATCGAACCCGAGACCTTTCAGTCCGCAGACCGACGCTCTACCACTGAGCCAAACCGGTTTCGGCACACATACCTTTTTAAAAAAATATTTTATTGCTTTTTTTACAGAGGGGAAGGAAGAAGGATAGAGTTATAAACATCAATGAGAGAGAAACATTGATCAGCTGCCTCCTGCACAACTCCTACTAGGGATGTGCCCGCAACCAAGGTACATGCCCTTGACTGGAATTGAACCTGGGATCCTTCAGTCTGCAGGCCGATGCTCTATCCACTGAGCCAAACCAGTTAGGGCCACATTCCTTTTATATGCACTGGGAAACCAAAAATTTAGTGTGGGTTGCTTTATTGAGATCTTTGCTTTATCATGGTGGTCTGTTGCTAAACCCCCAGCATATCTGAGGGAGGCCTGTGCTCCCTCAGAATCTCCCCTGGAAATCAGGGAGCCAACACAGTAGCTTACTTTACCTGCCTGTGAGTCATTCCAGTTTTATGTTATCTCCCGAAACTTTCTCTTAGTCAATTCAGGTCCCTGATTCTGGGATGGGCGGTCCCGCAGGCGGGAGGGGGATGTGGGGGCACAGGAGCGTGCATGGGGACATCCTTCAAGCCCTCGGTGTCACCTGAGCTGCAGGCATCTGCTGGGAAGTCCACTGCTCACTGCTCCTTGGTTATCAGTTCGCTTAGGTTGCTCTGTCAGAAGGCTGCCGTGGCTGTCCCAGACACTCCAGCCAGCCATTTCCTCTGCATCTTGTGCCTCCTTCCTGGGCTCTTCCCTGAGAGTGGGGAAGCCTCTTTCCAGCTCCCAGAAGCCTCATCGCACACCTCCCTGGGGATTTTAGTGCCTCCCTGGGCTTGGTCCGAAGTGCCCCCCTCTTCCATGACCTCATTGCTTCTCCTTAGGGCCTAAGGCTTAGGCTTTCTGTTTCAGGTTTGGGAAATTCTTTTAAATCCAGGAGTGGCAGGTAACTTTGTTTTGTTTTTTATAAATAACACTTCTTCTTCTTCTTCTTCTTCTTCTTCTTCTTCTTCTTCTTCTTCTTTTTCTTCTTCTTCTTCTTTTTCATGATGTGTCTCTTCTCTTTAAAAATCTGTACCCCACGTGTGTCCCAGGGGGCCGTGTGCCCCAGGGGAGACATGTGCCCTGGGAGAGCCGTGTGCCCCGGGGAAGCAGTGGGACCTTGGGGGAGGGGCGGTGTGAACCAGAGGAAGAGCGGATTCTATTCGTGTGGTCCTGAGATAGTCACCATAAAACAAGCAGACTGCCAAACGAGGAGCAGATTCTATTCATGGGGTCCTGAGATAGTCACCATAAAACAAGCAGACTGTCAAATGACAGCAGGGAGGGGAAGGAGACCTGGGGGGAGATAAGAGAACAACCGAGGGACTGGTATGCATGAACATAAGTACAACCAACGAACACAGAACTCTGGGGAGGGAGGGCATGAATGGGAGGTGGGGGGGGGGCAATGGTAAGCTATGTACACATATAATACCTTAATAAATTAAAAAAATCAAAAAAAAATCTGTACCCCAAATTCTCTTTGTTTCACCTAAATTCCTAATCTTTAAAAAAACAAACAAACCCAGATCCAGACCCAATCCTAGAGGCTGCCTAGTTTTCTCTTCGCTGTGTCTCTCTGGCTGCCTTCTCCCTACACAGGAAGTACGGGTTAACCCTGCTGCTCGGGGGTGGGCACCAGGAGAAGGGAGGACAGGTGAGAGGAAGTACAGGGGAAAATATTGGTTAATATTTTAACTGTACTGTCCTGCCATACCAGTAATACAGTACCGGCATTTGTGAGCGATTTATCCTCTTTGTAAATTGGAATGGTTTTAAGGTCATCTCTCTAATAACCTCCTTCCTGTTGTTCCTGTGGATTTAAGCTCAGTCATTTCTTTCTCAGGGAAGGCTCTCCTGACCTATGCTCCTTTGTGTGTTCTTACCACTATTTATCTCTCTCTCCTTATATTTATCCTCATTGCAAAAATTGTGGTACAATGTGTATCACATAAAATTGGCCATCTTGCCCTAGATGGTTTGGCTCAGTGGATAGAGTGTCGGACTGTGGATCGAAGGTTCTTGGGGTTCAATTCCGGTCAAGGGCACATACCTCAGTTGAAGGTTCCTCCCGGGCTGGGGCCCTGGTCGGGGCACATTCAGAGGCAACCAATCAATGTGTCTCTCTCACATCGAAGTTTCTCTCTGTCTTTCCCTCTCTCTTTCCACTCTTCCTAAAAGTTAATGGAAAAAAGTATACTCATACCATTTTGTCACCACCATTCATCTACAGAATTCCTTTCATCTTATGAAATTGACATTATTTTAACTTTATGTTATTTGTGTAATTCTTTGGTTAATGTCTCTCTGCTCTACTAGGCTCTAAGCTCCATGAGAGCTCAGACTGGGCCCTGTTCTCATCGCTGTATTTTATGTTCAGCACAGCACAGTATATACTGGAGAGTAGGTTCTTAGCTAGTATTTACTGAATGAGTAGATGGCTCTCACTGCTTTCCTCATATGCATTCTTTTTTCTTTTAAGATTAAAAAAAAAACCTGTCTGGTGTGGCTCAGCTGGTTGGAGCATCATCTCATATGCTGAAAGGTGGCAGGTTTGATTCCTGGTCAGGGCACATACCAGGTTACGGGTTCAATTCTTGACAGGAGACAACTGATTCATATTTTTTTCTCATTCTTTCTCTTTCTACCTCTCCCTTTCTTTTTAAAAAAATATATTTTATTGATTTTTTTACAGAGAGGAAGGGAGAGAGATATAGAGCTAGAAACGTCAATGAGAGAGAAACATTGACCAGCTGCCTCTTGCACACCCCCTACTGGGGATGTGCCCGCAACCAATATACATGCCCTTGACCGGAATGGAACCCGGGACCTTTCAGTCTGCAGACTGACGCTCTATCTACTGAGCCAAACTGATGTTGGCTGTATATGCATTTTTGAGGGGGAGAGAAAGGAAGGAGGCACAGCTTCTGTGCCAGAAATTTCTCGCACGGGCTAAAACGAACAAGCTGTATAATTTGACATCATCTAGAAAAATTTGAGGGCTTTGGGTTAAGATGGGATATATAAACTCCATCCTTTCCCCAAAATCTAATTAAATAAGAACAATATCATAGAAGAAAAAAAAATCACAAACAGTAACCAAAGGAGGAAAGAAACAAAATATAGTACAATACACTTAAAAAACTAGCCACTATGGAAACATTTGGAGGGTGTTGGGTCAGAGTAGAATCTACTCTTGCCTGGACCTTCCAGAAGCTAGACTGGTAAGAGATAAAAATTCTGAGCATTTTCACTGATAGCCCCAAATTGGAAGAAAAACTGAGCAAACAGACCTTACATATCTCTTCATCTGACTGAGGAATAGTGGGAATAGATACTGAAAGAAAGACGTGAGTGGGGCTAGCTCCATGCATAGGCATGGAAGTGGAGAAACCCCCTAAAGCTCAAGGTCATGAAGCAATGGGAATGAGATGCACCCATTGCCATTTGAATTAGGTGAGGTGAACCTTTTTACAGTTCAGATACCAAAATAGTGGAAGACAGAGCAAGCTTAAGTTTTGCAAACAAATCTGCCCTGTCTACCATCTCAGGTGAATTCTCCCATCTGTGTCTTGGGCAGGAAACTGAACAGGTCTCAGATACAATGGGAAGAAAGCCAAGAAGCAGTACACTATATCAGACCCGATAGAAAGTCTACTCAGAGCTATTGAGTATGAGTAAAATATAAATAGCACGGCAGCCATGCAAACCTACTATAGGGAAAGAAACAAAAAAACCCCAAACCAAACTGAGCAAACAAGAAGTACATTACATAGACTCCCTTTTGGAAGAGAACATAACTCAAGGAACAGAAGAAAATTCTTTGCAATCACTTTATGTTATAAAACAATCCTATCTAATAAAAGAGTAATATGTAAATTGACTGCACCTTTGCTACATCCACAAGCCATGCCCACCAGCCAGTCAGGAACGAGTATGCAAATTAACCCAGCCAAGATGGCTGTGGCCATGGAGTGAGCAGGAGGCTTGGGTTTCCCTGACGATGGAGGAAGCCAAGCTTTCCGCCTTCCCTGGCCTGCCTTGGACTCTGCTCAAGGCTACAAAGTTTCAATTATAGAAGATAAATAAGTCCCAGATACCAGGGCCTCTGCTTGGGTCGCCAGGGGGCATGGCTGGCCTGCAAACCACCACAGGCCCCTTGCCCAGGCCACCCCACTCCCTAAGGGAACCCCCACCCTGATCTGGGACATTCTTCAGGGCAAACCAGCCGGCCCCCACCTGTGCACCAGGCTTCTATCCTATCTAATAAAAGTAATGTGCAAATTGACCGTCACTCCAACACAGAAGATGGCTGTCCCCATGTGGACACAAGATGGCCACCACAAGATGGCCAATTGGGAGGGACAAAGCCTGCAAGGGAGGGCAGTTGGGGGCAATCAGGCTTGCAGGGGAGGGCTGTTAGGGGTGACCATGCTGGCAGAGGAGGGAAGTTGGGGGTGGCCAGACCTGCAGGGAAGGGAAGTTGGTGGGGGGGTGGACCCAGGCCTGCAGGGGAGGGCAGTTAGGGGCAATCAGGCTGGCAGTGGAGCATTTCGGCATCAATCAGGCTGGCAGGGGAGTGATTAGGGGGTGATCAGGCTGACAAGCAGAAGCGGTTAGGGGTAATCAGGAAGGTAAGCAGGTGAGTAGTTGGGAGCCAGCAGTCCTGGATTGTGAGAGGAATGTCCAACTGCCTGTTTAGGCCCGATCCTGGTAAGATCAGGATTGGGTCTAAATGGGCAGTTGAATATCCCTTGAGGGGTCCCAGATTGGAGAGGGTGCAGACTGGGCTGAGGAATACTTCCCACCCCTCCATGCACAGATTTCATGAACCAGGCCTCTAGTTTGCCTTTATAGAAGAACAAATACAATAAATCAAAACTTGAATATACTAAACAATGTAGTAAAATCAAAGACTTATGGAAGGGCTATTTGGTTAATAAAAAAATCTAAACAATGTCACTCTAAAACTATTGGTAACAGCAAAGAACAAACTTTAAACATTGCTGAAATTTAAATTGTTAATATAGAAGAAAGGCTTGAGACAATCTTAGTAAGTGTAATTAAAATATAAAAATTAAAGCTAGTATATGTAAAATGCAAAAAAAATTTAACACTATATTTGGTGTCTTTGAAGAAGTAGTCAAAAAAATAATGGAGAAACTGTTCTTGTATTAAAGACAAAACTGAATTTGCAAATCCAAAAGGCTTCTAGGAAAATCAGAAGCATGAAGCTCAATGCTAGGACATGTTTTGGTTAAGAAGCTGAACTTCAGTCATCAAGAAATAATTGTCCAGGAATCTAGAGAGAAAAAGCAAGCCCCTACAAAAAGGAAAAAAGAAAGAAACAGATTGTTCTCAGATTTCCCCACAATGATATTTAATAGTAGAAGACAATGGAATCAGAGCTCTAAAGTTCTGATCCGGAAACATTCAACCTCAGACTTTTATTTGCCTAAGATGGCTTTCAGGTGTAAAGGGATATTGAAACACAAAGAACTTAAAGAATGCAGCACTCTATGCACTTGTTGGGAAAAAAAATTAACTACATGCAAGTAAAAGCCAGACATTTATGTGAATCAAAGTACAGAACACAAGAATGTAGACACCCTAGTAAATATTGGTGGTAAATACTGAAATTCATATACATGTAGAATTAATATTAAACAACTCTGGGAATTATGGGTAAAGAACAAAATGTGAATGTTATAAACAGACAATGTAACAATAATAATAATAATATGGCTAATATGCATGAAAAAGAAGGGGTACCGTATTTGCCGGCGTATAAGACGACTTTTTGGCCCTGAAAAATATGCCTCCAAGTGGGGGGTAGTCTTATACGGCAAGTATATAACGAACTCTGTATTTTTAGTGGAAATGTTAGGGGGTCGTCTTATACGCCCAGTCGTCTTATACGCCGGCAAATACGTATTTTTCAGGGCCAAAAAATCATCTTATACGCCGGCAAATACGTATTTTTCAGGGCCAAAAAATCATCTTATACGCTGGCAAATACGGTAGCAAATAGGAAGGAAAGTGAGAATAGGAAAGTCTTCATTTTTCATAGCATGTAGAAGGAGTGAAGAGAAACTGTCCATACTAAAATAAGTAGCTTTAAAAGAGACTGAAATCTTTTGATGTTTTTAAATATTTGTATTGATTTCAGAGACAGGAAGGGAAAGGTAGAGAGAGAAACATCAATGATGAGAGAATCGTTGATCGGCTGCCTTCTGCACGCCCCCTACTGGGGATCGAGCCAGCAACCTGGGCATATGAATGACCAGGAATTGAACTGTGACCTCCTGGTTCATGGGTCAACATCAACACTCAACCACTGAGCCACATGGGTAGGGATTCTGATGTTTTTAATACATGAATTTCTTTTTTTTAAAAAATATTTTATTGATTTTTTTACAAAGAGGAAGAGAGGACAGAGAGCCAGAAACATCGATGAGAGAGAAACATCAACCAGCCGCCTCCCGCACACCCCCCACCGGGGATGTGCCTGCAACCAATGCACATGCCCTTGACCAGAATCGAACCTGGGACCTCCCAGTCCGTAGACCAACTCCCTATCCACTGAGCTAAACCAGTTTTGGCACAAATTTCTTAATCTCCGGGCTATAGTTTCTTTTTACTTTTGTCAAAGTAAATTTGAAATGACTACTTTTTAATGGAAAATGCATAGAAAAAATAATTTTATTTTACTTTATTTTCTTTAACTTAATTTAAATAAATGTATTCTATCCCTCTTTTTGCAATTTATATTTTCTTTCTATATTTATGCATAGAAAGGTGTGTGTAGAGATAAACTAAAGGACTTGCATATAAGCATATGTCAAACTCAAAGGTTAACACAGGCTTGCATATAAGCATAATCAATGGACACAAGATACGGGGGGTGGGGTGAAGGCATGTGCGAGGGGGGGAGGAGGCCAGGGGAAGGTCAGTGGGGAGAAAAGGAGACATATGTACTACTATTTGTAATACTGTAAACAATAAAAAAAGAAAGATCATTTTCAATTTAATATGAAGTAATTCCTGGCTATGGAGTTTTTATTTATTTTTACCATGGCTTTGTGATTTTCTACACTATTAACATGCTTATAATATACATATGCCATTTTTATCAAAAGGAGTGATTTGTTATTAAAAAAACAAAGAAAAGACTGGAAATCAATATAGCATATTATAGTGGTTAATTCTGGGCAGGTGGAAATTGCATAATTATTAGATTTTTTTCTTTGTATTTTTCTGTATTAAAATTTTTTTTTTTAACATTGGTAGAGAGAAAAATAAGAAGAAAGATAAGTGGAGAATATCTGCTTTATTCCCACGGAATAGCAATCGTGCCAGTTTCATTTATGGGCTGCCTAGGAAATTCAAGGACAGGTTGATAGAAGGACCGGCTGGCCAGGATTGGTTGTTGGCTCTGTCATAATACGCTGCAGGGTGACAAGCTGGTATGGCACATGGCCACTCTTGGGTGGTCCAGGAGAACAGTGACAGTGTCTGGATGTGGAGAGTCTCTTCTGAGGCTCTGGGAGAATCACAGAAATTTCAAGAGAACAGTCAGACCTATTCACCATTACATTTGCTTAAATATGCTATGACTCAATTTTCCCCTTGAAGCATAACACCTAGTAAAGTCTGGGAACACTTATGGGTGTTAATTTTTTTCATTGAGTTTGTAATGGAATTTTATTCTGCTCGCTAAGCACGTGACACAGAGGGAACTATGTCAATGAAAACCAGTGAAACAAAAATTCTACACCCATAATAAGAGCAGTTTTTACTACGTTAATGGGAAGAGGATAGGAAGGACAAACAAGAGGTAAAACATACTAGTAAAATGAGTATGGCTAAGAAGCTGCTGCTCATTCATAATATCCTAACGGCGCTGGCCTCACTTTCTCCTGGTGCTTCAGACAAGCAGGCATGGTGAAATCGAACAGCATTAAGTTTAGCCCAGCTGGTGTGGCTCAGCAGTTGATCATCAGCCCAGGAACCAAGAGGTCACTGGGTTCGATTCCCAGTCAAGGCACATGCCTGGGTTGTGGGCTTGATCCCCAGTAGGGGGGCATGCAGGAGGCAGCCAATCCATGATGTTTCTGTTTCATCGATGTTTCTATCTCCATTCCCCCCCCCTCTCAAAATCAATAATAATAAAAAAAGAAACAGCATGAAGTTTAAAGTCAAGGTCCCACTCCTCCACCTACTGTGTCCTACTCTAGCTGTATTACCTTTGAGTTTCTGTCTCAAAGGTAATACAGCTATAGAATCTTTTCTTTGTTGGGTTTGATTCAAGGGATGTACCGTATGTGTAAAGAGGGATGCATAGCCGAAACTGGTTTGGCTCAGTGGATAGAGCATCGGTCTTTGGACTGAAGGGTCCAAGATTCGATTCCGGTCAAGGGCATGTATCTTGGTTGCGGGCATGTCCCCAGTGGCGGGTGTGCAGGAGGCAGCTGACTGATGTTTCTCTCTCATCAATGTTCCTAGCTCTCTATCTCCCTTCCTCTCTGTAAAAAATCAATAAAATATATATTTTTAAAAAAGAGCCAAAACCAGTTTGGCTCAGTGGATAGTGTCGGTCTGTGGACTGAAAGGTCCAGGTTCAATTCCGGTCAAGGGCATGTACCCTGGTTGCGGGCACATCCCCAGTAGATCTGGGGCACATCCCCAGATCAGTGCAAGAGGCAGCTGATAGATGTTTCTCTCTCATCGATGTTTCTAAGTTTCTATCCCTCTCTCTTCCTCTCTGTAAAAAATCAATTATATATATATATATATAAAAGAGGAATGCATAGTTCAGTGGAGGTAATTACTATTTTTTTAAAAAAATTCTTTATTGTTTAAAGTATTACATATTACATATGTCTCCTTTTCCCCCCACTGACTTCTCCCTGGCCATCCCCACATGCCCTCATGCCCTAGTGTCTGTGTCCATTGGTTATGCTTATATGCATGCATACAAGTCCTTTGGTTGATCTCTTACCCTCTTCCCACCCCCAGCCTTCCCTCTGAAGTTTGAGAGGTAATTACTATCGGTTATTGAGCAGGGAGTGCTCCCAGACAAATCAAGGAGAGGCCAAGGGCAGGGCGCGGATGGGCAATAGGGGAGTGGAGGCAGTGCAATCAGGAATAAGGTGGATCCCTGTACACCAAGCATGTCAAACTCAAAGGCTAACACAGGCCAAACGAACAAAGTTTAATTTTATGTGGACTGCAAAAAAAACCCCCTAAAGCTTAAATTTTCATAGAAACTTGGGTTTATTTTGATAAAGACACGCTGAATACAAAGGGCTGAAATAAATGAGTAGTTGTTAACATAAAAAAATAGAACATTTTAATAAAAATATTATTTTCTTGAACATTAACTTACCAGACACTGAATAATTGCACAAATTAATAAGCATAATGTAAATAAACCTATTTTTCTTGTTCTCCAAAAGCGAAATATTTCCTGTTGTGCACACCAAACAAGTCCAATGATGTGGCAATCGGCTGCTAAAATATTTGCTGCTAGTATTTAGTGGAGAGAAGTGATGTGCCTGCGTGTGAGGCATGAAAGGGAAATGGATGCAACATAATTATAGTAATCAGTCATTAGCCAATGTTGTAGTTTGTTATTAATAACTACAGGCCCGGTGCACAAAAATTTGTTCATGGAGGGAGGAGTCCCTCAGCCTGGCCTGTGCCCTCTCGCAGTCCAGGGGGATGTCCACTTCTGCTGGCTTAGGCCTGCTCCTCAGGGGATTGGGCCTAAGCTGGCAGTCAGACATCCCTCTGTCAGCCCAGGAGCCCTCGGGGGATGTCCAACTGACAGCTTAGGCTCACTCACCACAGGGAGCAGGCCTAAGCCGTAGTGGGACATCCTTAGCGCTGCTGAGGAGGTGGGAGAGGCTCCTGTCATCGCCACTGTGCTCACAGCTGTCAGCCCTGCTTGTGGCTGAGCGCAGCTCCCCCTGTGAGAGCGCACTGACTACCAGGGGGCAGCTCCTGCGTTGAGCTTCTGCCCTCTGGTGGTCAGTGCATGTCATAGACACCCGTCATTCCACCATTTGCATATTATCCTTTTGTTATATAGGATATGTATAACAGGATATTGTAAAAATTAAGTTACAAAGTTGTTATTAAAATGTTCCTTACATTCCATTATATTGGCTGGGCTGCAAAAATATTCGTTGAGAGGGTTGCATGTGGCCTGCGGGCTGCGAGTTTGACATGCTTGTTATACACAGTTGTTGAGGTCTAACCTGCGGACCCCGGGAGAGAGAGGATCGGTGACAAAGTGGTGCAGGGAATAAATAGGTGCACAGAGGCTCGGGAGCAGACAGGAGTCCAGTTACAGCCTTGTTCACCTTCTCAGACATAAATCTTTAGCCTGAAGTCAGCAGATTTGGCCCGCCATGATTTCCTCATGTGGGGATCGAAAGTTTGTGTCTTGGAAGTTTGTGATTCCTTCAAGATGAGACGCTGGCAGGTGCTTCAATAGCCTGGCCTGAAATCCGTGTTCTGCCACATTTCTATCTCCATCCACCTGCCCTCTTGCCTCCTCACTCTTTTCCTTTCTCCATGGTCTTCCCAGTGGCAAAATCGAGAAAACACACATCTAGAAATTGCAGGAGAAGGAAACAAAAATACTTTATGAGAGGGAGACGTGATCTCATAGAAGAACGATGCTTGTTTACCCAGTCCCGGAGAAGTTCATTCCGAGGGCACAGTTTTAAAGCCAGGAGTCAGACACCTGCAAGGGAGCTGGATACTTAAAAAACTGGGAGCAAAGAATGGCAGTTGCTTCAGGGTCCTAAAACCCTAAAAGGAATGGATTTAAAGACCAATTCTCAACCCGAACTTTTCCTCCCCCACTGACTTGAATAAAAAAAAATTTGTTGTTGCTGTTTTTCCTGGATTTCTTTTTAAATTTGGAGAGAGGCAGGATAATGTTTCTAGGGATATGGGAGACTTGGGTTTAATCCAGTAGCCACAGACATTAGGCATTAGTCATGGCTCTCACAGGTAGAAAGTCACTGTGGAGGAAGGTAGGTATGGAGTTGGGGTATGGACTTTGTTTACCTCCAGGTCCATTTCCCCAAGAATCTAATTTTCCCTTACCTTGGTCTTCTCTGGCTTTTATTTTTATTTTAAATATATTTTTATTGATTTTTTATAGAGAGGAAGGGAGAGGGATAGAGAGTTAGAAACATCGACGAGAGAAGCATCAATCAGCTGCCTCCTGCACACCCTGCATTGGGGATGTGCCCCCAACCAAGGTACATGCCCTTGATCGGAATCGAACCTGGGACCCTTCAGTTCCCAGGCTGACGCTCTATCCAGTGAGCTAAACTGACTAGGGCTTTGGCTTTTATATGCTGAGCTAAAGTTTCCATAAACAAGGTCACCCTTCCACCTTCCACCTCCCCTCACTATCGAAGAAAGGGACTGTGCTCAGATATTCATTAAAGTAATAAATGAATAACTTATAGGTTTAATAAAAACAGAGAAACCGAGGCTCGGGGTCTACTCATGCACTGTCCAAGGTTGCTTTAAGTAGCAGTACTTAGAGTCTGGTTGAAGCCAGGGAAAATGCATATAACACTAGCAGATGCAGGGTATTCTCAGTGTCATGTGATTAGTACACAGCCTTCATTGTTGGAGTCCCAGGAGAGGGGCAGTGTGGGCTGGAGCCACCGGAAAAATATGGTTTCTGGGTAGAATGAGAAACAGCGAGAAGAGCAGAGTGTCCCAGGCGGAAGCAAGCTGGGAGGCAAGGATACAGCTAGTGGGTTACTGAGGGGACATCGGGGGAAACCAGTTGGCTGAAGTCTGTGTAGAGGCACACGGAGGCAGATGAGACTGGAGTGGTCAGCAGATGCCAGACTGGGAAGCACTGGCCACCTTTATCATTTTTGTCTTCCTGGTTCTTGATTCCCAGGGATGAGGTGGACACTGTGGCACATGCACTGCCCAGAGGCGCCCTTTAGGACCAGGCAAGTCTTAAGAGCCATCTCAACTTCAGTGCTCCCGTGGCTGGGGCTGAGGTCTCTGCCCCGGTTCAATGTCTCCCTCTGCCCAGTGCTGCTCCTGACTCCCTCCCAGGTGTGATTCAGAGAGCACTCCCCAGGACGCTTTCTGCATGAAAATCCACTGTCTCGGTGTCCGTTTCCTTGGGAACCTGACCTAACCCAGTGGAGACAGGAGTAATTCTGGGAAGCAGACACTAAGAAAGCTGCTTGCAATGACAACGCCGTTGCTGACGGCAGGTGGAGTGATGCTAGCTCGTGGCATGCGGTAACGGTGCGATCATTAGAGCTTCCATCAGCGGCGACCTGGGATGAGATGCCAATGAAAGAGAGCACACTGGTGGGTTCAGTAGCCCAGGCGCAGGGGAGGTTGGGGAGAAGTGGTGATTATGAGACAGCTAATGAATAGTCCTTGCTGGGGGCTATCGATGCACCGTGAAGGGCGGAGGATGATCGATTTCAGGCCACTGAGTAGAGAAAGCTGGAGGCCCTCCTTGAGAGATATAAATATTCCTTCCTCTCGCAGCCAAAGGGCAGGAAAAGCTAAAGGACAGGTTCAGTATTTAATTATATGAACTGCGGATCTCTAGTGAAGGTTGAATTCACACCCCAGCAAGTGTACCTCACCAGGTCAAGACCCCGATTGAGAGGACAGAGGAGTCTGAGCCTTGGAATGAGGACATTTGAGTTGATGCAGAGGTGTGTGTGTGTGTGTGTGTGTGTGTGTGTGTGTGTGTGGTGTGTGTGGGAGTACTTCTGCAGGTCCCTGAACCCGGGGACCTGCAGAAGTAAGCTATTCTGACCTGCAGTAATCTGGGGATTGAGGAGTTGAAGTCGGGGATTTAAGGTGGTTATAATAAGACTAGAAATGAAGGGAAGGGTGTGGGAGGTGACGGGGGAAAATGAGGTTTGTGTTTCAGTGGCCACTAGTATTTCCTAGCTACTGGAGTAGGAGGCAGGTTAATACATTGATGAATAAGGTGTTGTAATAGAAATAAATGCAGTTTGTCTCTGTACAGATTAGGCATAGTAAATGTTACATGTCCCCCAGAGAGAATGTATTTCTCTCTTTCCCATTTTCCAAATCCCATTTTCAGTTTTGTCATGAAATAGTAATTCTCACAACAGTGATTAAACTAATAAATAACACTGTGTATTAGTGCATGAGAATGAAGAATGTACATTATAAATAATAATAGTTTATTTATGATTCGATCTCCACTCACCCTTTTCTATTCTCCCAGCAAGGTGCTTGGGGATCTCAAAAGCTACCAAACAAATACAGCTGCACACACATATGCATAGTTATATATATTTCTATAAATTTATCACAAATAAGAAATCTTCCAAATGACAGTCCATGAAGAAAATGGTAATCCTGGAATAAAAATCATTAGAGATGAGGAACGGTTATTAAATTTATAGTCTACTGAAACTTGGTTTTATGAATCTCAAACTTAATTTGGACATTTTTGGAATACAAATGGATAGAAATCTTAGTAAAACATTATTGACTCTCAGGTAGTAAAATACATTCACATGGCTTTCTTTCTGGCAAGGCTATGGATAGCCTGTCAATTTTAGTGACTTATAGATATCTGGATTTTTAAACCGATACATAAAAAAAAAACCCTCTTGAGGAACAACATAGAGCTGCAATCTATTTTGCCAATTGAGTTTATTTTTTAAAAAGTCACTGTTCTTTTCCTGACAGTATTTCATACAAAGAACAAAGATTTAACCGTAAGGAGGTAGGAAGGATATAGTCTCACAATAAAGACTTTAGCATTTATTTAACAAATTAAAGAATTAGCTTCATGAAAAACGCTTGGTTGTTTCATCTATCTCATTTTGCTGGGGATCAGTGAAAGCTTTTGTCCAGCCAGTGTGGCTCGGCGATTGAGCATTCGTACATGGGCAGAAGTCCAGGAACCAGTGATGTAGTGCATGTCTATGAGTTAGGGTTAAGGAAGTTTGAATCCTTTCCACTGGCGAGACGCAGAGAGCACATCACAGGATGATTAGGAGCTACTTGCTCTGGGGCAGCTGTTCTCACACTTTTGCATCAACATTTCCTGAAGAGCATCTTGACACACATATTGCTCTCTGGACCTATTGTTTTTCAGCCAGTGGGGGCAAGGGTGTGCGTTTGTGCGTGTGTGTGCACGTGCGCGCGCGTTTACATGCTGCCTGACTGAAGATTACACTTTAAAAAAAAATATATTTTATTCATTTTTTACAGAGATGAAGAGAGAGGGATAGAGAGTTAGAAACATGGAAAAGAGAATCATTGATCAGCTGCCTTTTGCACACCCCCTACTGGGGATGTGCCCATAACCAAGGTACATGCACTTGACCGGAATCGAACCCGGGACCTTTCAGTCCGCAGACCGATGCTCTATCCACTGAGCCAAATTGGATCACACTTTGAGAACTACTGTTCTAGATGATTAAAAAAAGGCAATTGCTAAAATGAATTTTCTGTGTTTTTTTTTAAACAAATGTTATACTGATTTTGCTGTCTTCCTTTACCTTTTACTCAAAGAGTTGATTCAGGTAGCATGATCTCTTTTAGGAAGCAGAAAAGCGTAAGTTTCTTGCCCAAGTGTTCTCATGGCCTGGAATGCCTTTATCGCCTTGTCTTTCAGGTGAACGCTGACACATCTATCTAGAGTTTATTTAAATACCACCCATTTTTCTTCAACCTCGCAAGTAGAATCTGCCTCCCCACCCCTCCCCTTGTATTTCTCTTTCTCCCTTCCTCCTGGCTTTCCATCTACCCTCTTTTCCTCCCTTTTGAGAAAGTCCCCCTCAGATTCTGGCCTTGTGGAAAGCAGGTGCTATAGCTCTTTTGTTTTTGAGTCCCAGTAGCTAGCATCATGCTTGCTGTGGATTTTGTCCATCTGTTTGGTGTATCATGGCAACAACCAAATTAGTGACTTGAGTAATCATCTGGTGGATTTTCTCTCCATAGATGGTCTGGATTATCCAGGTTAAACATTTCATCTCTTCCTCCTCAACTTCTGCCCCCTATAATGTAACAGACATATGGAAATCCCAAGTGTCCATATTTGTCAATTGCTAGCCTAATTGGATTTCCTAGACTCGAGTCCTAGTCAATATATCCCTGGCAAAAATCTGCATACTATTCCCTCTCAAAATGTGATGTGTTAGATACGCAAATTCCAAAACTCTGCAAGGTCCTTTTGGATATTAAAAAAAATATCAACTAATAAATATGCTTTGGGTATTTCTCCAAATTTCAAAGATATAAATTGAAAGCTGGATCCATTTAGAGTACCTGAATTGTCCAGTGGCTTCCCCTTCTCCCCATTTCTTATACACACATTTCTTTTGAAATCAGAGGATAATATAAAGGGATAGAAAATATATTGAGATGTACAAATATATCATAAATGCAGATGATTTTTCATCTTTTTAAAAAATATATTTTTTTATTGAGTTCAGAGAGGAAGGGAGAGGGAGAGATAGGAACATCAATGATGAGAATCACTGATTGGCTGCCTCCTGAATGCCCCACTGAGGATCTAGCCCGCAGTCAAGGCCAGGAATCGAACCAGTGACCTCTTGGTTCCTGGGTCGACACTCAACTGCTAAGCCACACCGGGGTGGGTGATTTTTTTTATTTTTTAAAAAATTGGTTTTACTTTTTTTTTTTTTAAATATATGTTTTATTGATATTTTACAGAGAGGAAGGGAGAGAGATAGAGAGCTAGAAACATCGATGAGAGAGAAACATCGACCAGCTGCCTCTTGCACACCCCTTACTGGGGATGTGCCCGCAACCAATGTACATGCCCTTGACCGGAATCGAACCCAGGACCTTTCAGTCCGCAGACCGACGCTCTACCGCTGAGCTAAACCGGCTTCGGCAAAAAATTGGTTTTAGAAAGGAAGGGAGAGGGAGATAGAACATCAGGGATAAGAGAGGATCATTGATCAGCTGCCTCCTGCACTCCCTACCTCCTAAATGGAAATCGAGCCCACAACCCGGGCATGTTCCCTGCCTGGTAATCGAACTATGACCTCCTGTTTCATAGGCTGATGCTCAATCACTGTGCCACACTGGCTGGGCGATTTTTTATCTTTTATTTCATGGATATTTCCCCCCATTTTGGCCATATTGTGAAGCAAAGATGCTTGATGGTGTGACTCAGGTCCACAAGAAAAAAATTGAATGACTGGAAAAGTTATTACATTTGTAATGGTTTCCAGGTCCACAAAGATAGAGAAGAGGGAGGAAAAACATATGTGGCTTGAAGATCCTGGACTGAGGAGTAGAAGAGACATGCAGATAATAGAATGGGATGGGCTAGATAAGGGAAAATCATTTCCTCTAGCAAATGCAAATGACAGCATTTTTCTATGAACATAGAGTAGGTAAGCCCTGACTAGTTTGGCTTGGTGGATAGAGCATCAGCATGCGTACTGAGCGGTCCTAGGTTCGATTCCGGGCAGGGGCATGTACCTTGGCTGCGGACACATCCCCAGTAGGAGGTGTGCAGGAGGCAGCTTATCTATGTTTCTCTCTCATCGATAATTCTAACTCTGTCCCTCTCCCTTCCTCTCTGTAAAAAATTAATAAAATATATTTAAAAAACCCAGAGTACTTAAGTGAAATAAAAAGAGGGGACAACATTTTAAAAGTTAACTTTTGTCAAAAGATGCCGTTTTCCATAGTCCTTGGTGAACAAGAGTTACTCAGTACTTCTTAGATATGTTCAGATTGCTGCAAGTTTTTCATTTAAGAAACATAGAGTGTCTTGCTCTCAAACACAACTGCAAGTTAATGAACATTTGTTTAAAGTGCTTTGTTACATTCCATTCAGAGGTGTCTTCAAAGCGCCACATGCTATTAGAAGCAGCAATCCTTGTTTTGTTTGTAGACAATTCAATTATGGAAAATACCCAGAAAGAAGGTGTGAAAAGAATATCATTAAGCAACCAAGGAGCTTTCCTCTTGTATGCATGTTTTAAAGAGGAACCAGCTTGTGAACTTGCTGGTAGTTTGACTGCAGAATTGGGTTGTTCACCCAGCCAGCATTTATTGAGATGCTAGGGGGTGAGAAGTAATGCGTAGCAAGCTCCCTTGTAAGAATGCCTAGAAGGTTCCAGAGAAGGAATGGAGGGAGCAAACGTACCTCCGGCTTTACTTGACATGAACGGACACTTCTGTGTTTAAGGCAAGAGCAACTCTGTCAACTTACATCCTGTTGAGTCTTCTGTTATCCTGGCCCCAAGTGATTTCACTCTTCCTTGAGTTTTATAGCATTTTCTGCCTGCCATTTTCATGTCAACCAATGAGATATTATTGCTTCGTATCAGCATGGAGAGAAAATAGATGAAATTTCCATCTGTGACGTGGGCCATGCTTAGTGGTCAGGACAACTGTATGATGAAAAGTCTCACACATAGTAACTGCCTCCCCTCCAGGGACCTCAGTAACTTAACCCGTGAGTGGGCAGGCTGCCCTCAACAGGTCCAGCCCACTGACTCTCTCTCCTGTGGGTGCTCAGCGTGTGCCTAGCTCCCACCCAGAGGATGGTACAATTCCAAGATTTGGATTTGGGTTTAGGAAGATGACAAAGACCCATTTGGCCTTCAGGTAGGACGCATGCACCCAGTAGGTTATCAACCAGCATCCCACAGGAGTTTAGAGCATTATTCCAGGTAATTAAAAATAGCACAGTCCTTCACTTCCTGTATGTCATTGTCCCTTGGATGAGGGACATTAAGGAAAAGGGGCTAGGTTGGGCAGGATTTGGGCATTCTTAAGCCTCATCATCTTAAACCTCATCAAAACCCTAAAAATAATTTTTAGCTTTTTGTTTTATATGTGTCTTTTATGTATTCAATAAGCTTTTACTTATTTAACAACTACCCTGCTGGTTGTGCCTCTTTTTAGCAGATCAGATGAGAAATGTGACTCATAGTCTTGTGGAGTTCGATTTTGTTGGGTAAAAGGAACAGCCACTGCCCCACTGCAGAAGGAATTCTTTCCAAGGGCCACATCAATGTCTTTAATGATTCGATCATTAAGACAACACTACATAAGCACAGTTTAAATGTAAGCAAATTGCTTGCAGAGGAAAAAAATGCAAAGTCTTTCCAATGCCAGCTATTTGTTTAATTAGAGCAGACTCTTTCTCTTTCCTTTTTTTTTTTTAAAAGTCATTGACCATGGAATCTTAAATGAATTGATGGAAAACAATAGTGATGAAAGACATCTTTTTTTTTTTAATTTATAATAACTCAGGGAGAAAAACTCAGCCTGAGTTGTGAAACCAAAGGGTCTTTGGCATGGGTGCTATAAGAAAGAATTATAAAGACCTTTGAGTTGTTTTCTTAGCCTGGATCCTCTGAAGGAGAGCTCCTCACGCAGGGTCAGAGAGTTTATTTGGGAGGTAATCCCAGGAAGCATGAGATTGTCTTCTATTTCCATAGAAATATCTTGTATTCAATACCTGATCGCTGTATCTTTACATAGTAGTATAGTATCAGTATTTAAATGTTAATCTCTTGACTATGACCATCTTACAATGCTTACAAAATATGTTAACATTTGCTGTAAAAAATAAGAAACAGGCAAAATTAATTTTACTAGTATGCTATATTTACTTCCCTATGTTTAGAATGTTATCATTTCAACATATTTTCAAGTACAAAAAATTACAGATAATGTATCTTTTCTCTTACTGAGCCTTTGAAATCTAGTCTGCGTTTCACACTTCAAGCGCATCTCCATTTGGACCAGCCACATTTCAAGTGCTCAGTAGCCACATGTGGTTCGTGGCTACTGTACTAGACCACATGATTCCAGATGAATGCAGGAAAGACACTCATTAGGCAATAGCATAAAGCAAAAAAATCTGTGATTTTCTTCAAAATAACAGTGAAGTCATGATTTTCCCAAGTATTTCAGGGTTAGTTGTTTTTATTGTGTGAACATTATTAAGTGAACTCACTTTGACTTTTCAGAAACTTTCTCTGTCCTTTTGATATTGGATTCCTTTCTTCTAGTTTATGGTAAAGACTGTCATGATAAATTGTTCTTGAGAACAATGATGAGAAAAGGCCTCTCAGCCCTCCCATCTTCATTGCTCATGGGGCCCATAACCAGGACTTGCTGTGGTAGGCCACAGGAGCCATGGGAAGGCCTGGGCTCTCACAGGTTGGTACAGCCAAAGGAGGTTCCATGTATAGTTATTGCATTAACAAAGTTGTTAGATATGCACAGACTACACATTTAAACCATTTCTTGCACTTCTCTCACCCACCATTTTTTTGCATTTCTTTAAAAAAAAATAACAATGAGGAATCCTAATTAATGGCCTAGGCCTCTCTTTATAGGGGATAGAAACAACAAAAACACTTAATTGACTAACTTTTCATTTTCAACCTCTTTCTATCTCTTTCCTGTTTTTATTAAAGAGGCTGTTAATATAGCAAAAAACAAGGAGACATTGATTTTTCTAGTCTTCCTGAAGTTAGCAGTAGCCATGTGATAGTGTTGGCCAATGATATATAAGCCGAAATCACCTGGTGTCTCTTCTTCCCCTTCTTTCTTAGTCCTTTCCGAAGCTCAAACATTTCTGGAGGTCACAGATGGGTGGCAGTGTGGCAGCTTTTTGGCAACCAGGAGGCAATTTGCATGCGAATAAAAGGCCACCATGCTGAGGATGGTAGAGGAAAAGAGAGAAGATTTGATATTTTATGGCAATTTCCGCTTCTTGGCCAGTCCTGGAAGTACTTTCAGACTTCTTGCTACGTGACACAAATAACGTGTATGTTTAAGCCACTATTAATTAGATTTTCTTATACTCAAGGAAAAATGAAATTCTATCTGATATAGTGGCCCTGCCAAAACCACCACTAAAACAAACTCAATATGCATTGGCTTTCTAGCTGTTTCCTACAAGCGGCTAATTAGGGTAGTCGGCCAGAAACACAATTAAAACACACACAACAAATGCACAAAATGCTGCAGTTCTTTGATGGTGTCTTTATAGCTGTGGTGCCATCCAATCGGGATTCCTAATGTCCAAAGAAACCTCATTTGTATCTACTGCTGACCCTGCCTGAGCCTGAGCAGCAGATGGGCTTGGCAATCATGAAGGAATAACGTTGTTGGACATGTTTAGAGTTGAGAAAGTGTAGCCTTTCATTCAACCAGAGCCTGGGAGAAGGAGGAGGAGGAAGGTTTCTTTGCTTTGTTTCAACTAGTTTACCCTGAGTCTGCAGCTGGTTAGAATTTCTAAGAGGCTGTTAGTTCCAATTAATTTGGTATACACTCTCGTAAGTGTGCTTGATGAATTAAGAGTCAGCAATGAATTTATCTGTGCACCAGCCATAAAATTTCCATTACTTTTCTTAATGAATTTTACATTTGATTCTGAAAGCTTTTAAAAAAGTTGCTCGTTTGTTTTCTAGGGAGTTCCCCCTCCTCCTCCTACACAATTTGTTTTCCAAGTAAGAACCTCGCTTAGAGAAAGATGGGGCATTTCCATAAGGCATTTTGCTTTCAGGGCCAGGAAGACTGCCCTTGCCCATGTCTGCAAACTTTCAAGGTTGTGCATCATCACATCCTTCTTGGGCTCCAAAAGTAAGAGTGATATGGGAAGTCCCTGCTGAAGGGGTTAGATATGGATTTTTGAGACAGTTCAGTCGTGCATTGCAGAGGGAACAAGCATGATCTAGGGAGCACGGGGTGGGGGAAGAAAGCAGATATTCTGATGCGATAACGTCAGGTCTGGGTGGCTTTCCCTGAGCTCTGTGCTTCCTTCCAGCAGAGAATGCTGGCAGGACGAGAGGCACCAAGTGCTGTGAGTCTGATTTTTGTCTCAAACCTGGTCCTACTATTCCCAAAACAAACATAGAGGGGAATGACAAAGGCTGCTAAATCTTGCATTTCAAGCTTTAAGCAATTTTCTTTTTTGTATGAAATAAAGACTGGGGTATACTTAAAAAAAAAGTAAGTTCTTTATTATTGAAACTATTACATATGTCCCCTCCCCCTCATTGACCCTCTCAAGCCTGCCCCTGCTCCCTGCCCCTGCTCCTTCACCACCTTATTGTGTGTGTCCATGGGTGATGCATAAATGCATATAAAGTCTTTGTTTGATTACATGCATACATGCATATATGCATATAAAGTCTTTGGTTGATTACCTCCCACCCACCCACCCTCTTCCGTGTTCCCTCCAAGATGCCACACTCTGTTCCATGCTTCCATGTCTCTGGATCCACTCATCAGTTTATTTTGTTACTTAGATTAAGACTGGAGCGTACTTTTGAAGGAGCCTGCTTCTACGTTCTGGAAAGAACCCAAATGTACACTTCCATTAGGTAAATGCAATGCACATCATAATCAGAAAATGTGTTCGAGGGGCTGTGGCTCTGAGGAGCTAGATGGTGAGTATTTATGTTGTCGGCTTCTTGCATCTCTGAAAACTGTGTCTCTGTTAGAGAAATGCTTCGTTTCTCTATGCTAATTTAGGATGATCTACTACTAAAGAGTGTTCCTTGTTCTTGCGGAGGTGAGAAGACTGGAGGAGGGAGGACGGACAGCAAGACTGATCTTCACCTTGCACCAGAGCAAGGCAATAAGAAAGGAGCAGGACTGAGATAAGGGACGTCACCCCGGACTGTGTCTTTAGTACAGATCAGATTTAGAGATGGACAGTCTTCCTGGGGTGACTGAGGGTCAAGTCCCATCCTACTGGGGAGCAATGGTTTCTTTCGGAGGGAGTAAATGTGTCCAACATTCCTATCACCTTTTCTCAAGGGAAACAGCAGAAGCTTCCATGATTCCCAAAACACAGAGGGGAGTGACAAAAGCTGGGGCCCTTTTTGGATTTGTTCTTCAGACCCGGTTATTGACTAACTGACATGTGCTGAGAACACTCTAGAGCAGTGCTTCTCAACCTTTGTAATGTTTAGGCCCTTTCATACAGTTCCTCATGTTGTGGTGACCCCCAGCCATAAAAATATTTTCCTTGCTACTTCATAACTGTAATTTTGCTACTGTTAATGAATCATAATGTAAATATCTGTGTTTTCTGATGGTCTTGCTAGCGGTTCTCAACTTGTCATGACCCACAGGCTGAGAACCTCTGCTGTAGAGCCTAAGACCATCGGAAACAGTAGCAAAATGACAGTTAGGAAGTAGCAATAAAAATAAGACCAATGGGCCGAAACCGGTTTGGCTCAGTGGTAGAGCGTCGGTCTGCGGACTGAAAGGTCTCAGGTTCGATTCCGATCAAGGGCATGTACATCGGTTGCGGGCACATCCCCAGTGGGGGGTGTGCAGGAGGCAGCTGGTCGGTGTTTCTCTCTCATCAACATTTCTAGCTCTCTATCTCTCTCCCTTCCTCTCTGTAAAATATCAATAAAATATATTAAAAAAATAAGACCACCGGAAAACACAGAGGGAGGATGGCCTGCCTGAGGGGGAGGAGCCCCCCCATGGGCGATTTCTGAGAATGGGCCAGGCTTGGAGTCCTTGAGACTGCTCAATCTAGAAGTTACAAGTTGTTTTCTGAATCTAATTTCTTCCATTATTTCTAAACCTAGATAGGGTGGATCCCTCTGGGTGGCCTGCAGGGATCGGGCCGGAACCCATAGGCCAATGCTGCTTACAGCTCCTATCTGCTGCTCCCGCTCATCCCAGCCCCACTGTGCCTGCTGTGGGCTCGTGCCCAAGCAGTCCCAATCAGGGGAGGCTCGCACTGCCGCAGCAGCCCTTGCCAGCCACGAGCCCTGCATTTGGTGCCCTCCCAAGGGGCATGGCCTGCCGGATCAGGCTGAAACCGGCTCTCCTTCTTCTCCTGAGGGGTCCTGGATTGTGAGAGGGTGCAGGCCAGGCTGAGGGACCCCACTGGTGCACGATGGGGCCAGGGAGGGACCTAAGGAAGGCTTTAGGGGGAGTCTAGACCATCTCACTCAGTCCCAATCAGCTGGACCCCAGCAGCAAGCTAACTTACTGGTCAGAGCATCTGCCTCCTGGTGGTCAGTGAATATCACAGCAAGTGGTTGAGCAGCCTTAGCATATCATTAGCATATTATTCTTTGATTGGTTGTTCGGTTATTCTGCCATTCAGTCTATTTGCATATTACCCTTATATAGGATATTGCAGCTTGCTCTCTAGATGTGGAAAATTTGTAGTTATTTTGGTTCAGAACAGTAAAAAGAAAGAGTTGCTGCCTTGGCTGGTTTGCTAAGTGGTTAGAGAGTCAACTGATGGATGGAAGGGTTACAGGTTCGATTTCCTGTCAAGGGCATTTATGTCGGTTGCAGGTTCGATCCCCATGCAGAGATCACTAATCGAGGTGTCTCTCTAACATCAATGCTTCTTTCTCTCTCTCCGCCTTCCTCCCTTCCACTCTGTCTGAAAATCAATTGAAAAAATATCCTTGGGTGATGATTAAAAAAAGAAAAAAAGAAAAGAGTAACTAATCCTAGGAGTAGGAGGGACCCAGGAGTGGGAGGGGCCTGCGATGGGTGGGACTGGGAGTAGGAGAGGCCTCAGGGAGGGTCCCAAACTGAGTTTCTACAGTCCAAGGGGAAGGAAAGCACATTTTAGAAATGTAAGTTTTGACCTGATTCTTGAGAAGCAGAGAGACACAGTAAACAAAAGAAAACAAATATAATTAACTATATTTAAATGCTTGACCCATCTGAAATTTATTTTGGTGCAAAGATTCCTATAGGGATCCAGATTTTATTTGAACTGACACTTTATTATCTATTAAGAAATAAATATTTTCCTTTCTTATGAACACAAAGGGCAGTTTTTAAAGGAAATTCACATGTTTATTTCCAAATATGTACTGCACATATAATATTTTCCCATTTTTCCTGGATGAGTTCTTCGGAATCATTTTCATATATGGAATCAAAGTTTCTATTTATTTTTAAAAAAATATTTTTTTGATTTCAGAGAGGAAGGGAGAGGGAGAGAAAGATAAAAACACCAACGATAAGGTATAATCATTGATCGGCTGCCTCCTGCATGGCCCTTGTGGTCCTGGGCATGGGCCCTGACTATGAATTGAACCGTGACCTCCGGGTTCATAGATGGACGCTCAACCACTGAGCCACATTCGCTGGGCTATTTTTTATTTTTTAAAGCCAATCTTTTCTACAAGATAAGAAATGGGAAAAGGGAACCTTGTTAACAGTGTAGGTGGTGGGTGACTTGTGCATTATAAAAGGCTCCCCTGGAAAGGGGCTAGTGCTTGGGTTCAGATTCTGGGGTGGAGTGGTCGGTCTCTGGGTTGTGCTTCACTCTGATCTGGCCTTACCATCAGTCCATCAAACATGCCAGTCTGTTGCTTGCACACAACACCCGATTTAACACCTGCCCCCTCCCTGGAGTAGTTCATGAGTCACTGTGGAGTTGGGCTCAGTGGACAGCGCTGTCTCTACCCACATTCTTTCATTCTAAATAAAAAGGCCTTTGATCCAAGCATACTGCTGTTTACCAGCATCTGTCTGCCTCAAAGCAGAGGATTTGGCTTCCTGAGAAATAATTAAATTAATCAAAAAATCTAAACTCCAAAACACAAACAGATATTATGTCTCAGTCTCAGGGAAGGATCCCTTTACTCGGGAGATGTGTATTGTCGGGGGTGTTTTTGTTTTTTTTGGTAATTGCTAAAATTTAAACCCCAGATCTCCCTCCCTGTGGAAATGACAACCAAATATATAAGTTTGGGCAGGTCTCTCCTTTGCCTAAAGGATTTGAGGTTCACAGATGATAATTTGGTTATTTATATCCCGCACATCATGGAGAACTTTAATTTGTCCTGCAGGGGATTTCATCCTGGCTCTTCATATACAGTTAAAATAATTAAAAAAAAAATCAACCTTTGTATCATACCACACACAGGCACATCAGTAAAACCAAAAATTTTACTGGTAAGCCTTAGTTCTTTGTTAAAGCTTTTTAATTTTCCTTTTGAGTCAAAATGAAGAAATTCCCTCGGGATTTCTCTAGCACTTTCATATGATGCTGTTAAAGCACTTTACACACGCTTTCTAATTAAGACTCTGAACACCTCAGCGCCAGAGAGAAGCAGTAACACCATAAACCTGACAAATAGAGCTGGATCCCCTGAAAAGCTAAATAAATTAGCTTTGGGTATACGATGAGAATGCACTGAATTTCAAGCATTGGGAAGTTTGCATTTTGTCCAGTTGTAGACTCCTGAGTTTCTTCTAGAGCCGTGGTCAGCAAACTGTGGCTCTTGAGCCGCCTTTGGCTCTTTGGCCCCTTGAGTGTGGCTCTTACACAAAATACCATGGCCTGGGCGAGTCTATTGTGAAGAAGTGGCATTAGGAGAAGTTTAAGTTTAAAATGTTTGGCTCTCAAAAGAAATTTTAATCGTTGTACTGTTGATATTTGGCTCTGTTGACGAATGAGTTTGCCGACCACTGTCCTAGAGCATTCAGATCATTCCACTAAGAATTTCATGTTGCTGGCATATTTGGTTAAGTTGCTGAGAAATCTCTTAGGCATTAATTACTCAGGAAAAGGGATTGGAGGGCAAAGACATCCACAGGAAGAGCTTAGGGAGACTGCTGTTGGCATGATGTAGTGGGAGCTGGGGTATGAAGAGATGCTATCGGGAAAGGTTCAGGTGGAGTGTGTGTGGGAGACTCCAGAATCTGTAATGGTGTAGGGATTCGTAGTTGTAGGTAGCAGAAACCAACTCTGGCTAATGTAAGCAGACAAGGAGGTTTATTGGCAGGATATCAGCATCACTTGGTTTCAAGAGGAGACTCAAGGAGTGAGCTTGGGAAACAGAGAGGATCTAAGTGAGCACCTGAGGGAAGAAACTGAAGTAATGAATGGTCTGGCAGGAAGAACAATCTGGTCGGCTTCTTGTTGCATTGACCTATGAACTGGGAGGTCACGGTTCAATTCCTCGTCAGAGCACATGCCCAGGTGCAGGCTTGATCCCCAGTGTGGGGCATTCAGGAGGCAGCCAATCAATGATTCTCTCTCATCATAGATGTTTCTGTCTCTATGTCCCTCTCCATTCCTCTCTGAAATCAATTAAAAAATATAGTATAAAAAATGACTTCAAGTGTGCTGACATCTTTGTGACAGTCAAGCGTCTACATTTTGGGAGACAGCACCCAATTGGCCTAGCCCAAGTCATTTGGCCACCTTAGGTCAATAGGGCAGAAAGGAGGGAGTTTCCAACTCCTTCAGCTTCCATAGTGGAGGGGGTTAGTATTTATGACACAATGAGGGCCTTGGATATACTTCCTTCAAGTATCTAGAAAGTGAAGGGCCTGGAATGTGGTCAGCCAGAAAAATTAATAATGTCCACAAGTGTCACTCTTCTTTACTTGTCTCTTCTTGCATGGGACTAGAGCCTATATGTGTAACATGTGTTATGTGGAAGGTGTGTGGATGAGTGTGACTGTGCTTGCAGTCTGCTCTGGCAGCAAGGTCACTGGCTTATTTCTGTCTGGCAATGATCAGGGGATGCATCTCATGTGGACCAAGTCTGCGCTTGCACCATGCTCCTTCCCCCACCTCTCTCCAATCCTCTCCTGGGTATTACTAAATGTCCACATGGCAGGGCACTCTAGTTGGTCAAGGAGCATGTAGATACCTCTGGCCCTTCTGTTTTCCTTTGGTCTGTAAGGACGATCGTGACCTTGGGCAGGGAACAGAACTGCACAAAGATGGCTTTACTATTTGCACTGATACAAACATGGACTAATCTGAAAATCTGACTCCAATTTGAAAACCTCCTACTGTCCTCTCATTCCTGAGCCTAGAATGCCTACCTGTCATCTCTTCCTCTGAATTCCCATGGCCCATTTGTTGCCTATCAGACAACTGAGGATGCTGATTTACATGGTTGTTTCATGGATGTTAGTCTTATTCATTTCTTTTTCCCCAGCATTTGAAGAGCTCCTGAAACATCATCATTTTTAAAAAACTGATTTTCAAAGTGACATGTTTGGATGAAATCTAGGCCAGCCAGTCAGTCATCCAGATATTTGGATGCCTCTTTTCTGAAAACATGACAACACCAGATAATCAGCTATGGGTGCCAGTGTTCATTTATTCTGGGCATTTGATGCAGTATACTATTTTAGTCTGAAAATAGAATGTCTTTAAAAATATTTTTATTGATTTCAGAGAGGAAGGGAGAGGGAGAGAGAGATAGGAACATCAAAGATGAGAGAGAAACATTGATTGGCTGCCTCTTGCATGCCCCACATTGGGGATGGAGCCCACAACCTTGGCATGTGCCCTGGCTGTGAATCCAACCATAACCTCCTAGTTCATAGGTCGATGCTCATCCATTGAGCCACCGTGGCCAGGTTGAAAATGGAATGTCTTAATTCTGTCTTTATCCTTCACCACTCAATTCTAATAAAATACATAAGCAATTGTATTCCTGGAAATTCTTTATGCCTGTCTAAGTTTTTCTGCTTTATGGATTTTTAAATCTGTTGGTATCAGTGTAGTGGAGCTAAGAAGGTAAGATCCCATCAACTTGAGACCCAGAGCCCTTGTTCAGTGTCCAGTGTGGAATGCAGATGACTTCTGGTGGTAGTAAAGATGGTAAAGAGGATTTGCAAATGAAGAGAGAAAGTCTATATATCTAGTCATATCAGAATTAAACAATAAGACTTATTGCTTCCCAGAGAATGCAGACCATTTATGTCTCTTGTCAAAAACCTGTCTTCCACTCTCTGACACCTTATTACTGAACAGTGTTTCACCCCAGCTAAATCTCTACGTATTGAGAATACAGTTTCCTGCTTCATGCCGAGGCCTGTCTAAAGGCTACCATTTGCTTCTGTTGACTGAGTTTTCGTAATAGGTTAAAGGATTTATGTATGTGAGGCTTACTGAGCACTTTGATTGTCTGGGGAGAACAGGTGCAAATTTTCAGCTATTAACCTGGATTCTTCTTGTGCCACTGAAAGACTTTGTTTAAGTGGGGTTAGCACAGTACCAGGGGAGACAGCAAAGGCATTCAGAGACACAATAAATGCCTGTCACATTGAATACTCCATACCATAGCTATCTTTGCATCTACAAAACTCCTAATACAGCAGGTCTGTATGGGATAGAATATATTGAGGTGCTGAATATTTGAACAATGTCATCCTGTGACACTGATCAAGAGGTATAAGTGGATATTGAGGTAGAAAGGCTACGTGAAGGTTGCAATTCATGTATGAGATGATAAATGAGTTCATTTCTGATTTTAACTTCCTTTATGAATATCGTACCTTTTGGTGGATACAATATTGAATACTAAATATGCGTTCCCATGTTTAGGAGATGCCAACATGGTATAAAACTCCCAGGCCCTGTTTCCCCCCAGGCACCTAGCCTGTGACCTTGGCAGAATCATTCAGAGAGTGGTGTGCTGCCAAGGTGGGGGACCAATGTTGACCAGATTCATCTCCATGCCCACCACTACTCTCACACTGATCTGACTCACTCTTCTTTTTCATTAAACCACATCCTACAATTTCTATTAAGGTAATCTCAAAGTCATGCTATCCCTTTCCAAGATGACTCCCTTCCTTAATTATTCCAGCTTATAATAATCTTCCCCTAGCCGAAACTGGTTTGGCTGAGTGGATAGAGTGTCGGTCTTCAAACTGAAGGGTCCCAGGTGGTTCGATTCCGGTCAAGGGCATGTACCTTGGTTGCAGGCACATCACCGGTAGAGGGTGTGCAGGAGGCAGCTGGTCGATGTTTCTCTCTCATTGATGTTTCTAGCTTTCTATCACTCTCCCTTCCTCTCTGTAAAAAAATCAATAAAATATATTTAAAAATAATCTTCTCCTCACTTTGATTTATTTGAGCACAAATATGCACAATGTACAATTATCACCTAATTACTTATACAGGCATACCTTGGAGATATTGTTTTGGTTCCAGACTACTATAATAAAGCAAGTATTGCAATAAAACAAGTCACAATCTTTTTTCTGGTGGAGGGTCTTGCCTTCCCTTTGTAAAAAATACAAAATTGTGTCCCCTGGCCGGTTTGGCCCAGTGTTTTGAGTGTCAGCCTGCTAGTTGAAGGGTCCTGGGTTTGATTCTGGTCAAAGGCACCTGCCTGGGTTGCAGGATCCATCCCCAGTAGAGGGCATGCAAGAGGCAGCCGATCAATGATTCTCTTTCATCATTGATGTTTCTACTGCTCTCTTCCTCTCTCTTCCTCTCTGAAATCAATTAAAAAATATTAAAAAATACAAATCTGTGAAGGCTTTTCAGTCATTAGATCTTCTTAGTCACTATCTATTCATATCTCTTCTGCATCAGTGTCTGAAATATTACCCCCGAGCTTTTAATAAACAAAAGATATCACTGCATGTTTAAGCCTAGATCTGGGTTTGACTTTTCATTATTGACTGGCTTATTTTACAAGTCTGTACAGGCACAGATTAACCTATCAATTTTTTGTCCAGTAGAGATACAAATAATACCTGCCTATTGGATGTCATAGCCCAAGAGTTTTTGGGCCATTGCCGTGTAAGACATTAGTCAATTTTGTATGTGATCCAGCAATGTTAACATTCACTAAATTGGCTATGTATCTCTTCTTTGATTCCTCATTAACCAAGTCGCAAAAAAATCTTTGTCATATACGATTTTGAATGGGAGTTGTAATCTTACCTTTTTGAGTACTGTGCGTCAAAAGCTGAAATGCTTAAATAGGGGTTTAATCAAAGCATAGTAAAACTAATTGGATTGAAGAAGCAAGGGATCAAGTTTCACGTCTGAAAAGATAATACTTCCTACAAGAATAATCACTGTATCAACTAACAGGTGAGAAGCCCTCCAGAAGGAATAATTTCAAATAGAAACAAGCCATACTTATTTAGATGCTCTTAGTCATGGATTCTGAGGGTGACCAGTTAGCAAACAGTTTTCAGCATTTCCTCCTGCCTTTAATCGATAAACACAGAGGTTCAGCATGATTGGACGGTTAGTGGGAGGAGCCATAGCCATGAAATCAAACAGCCAGTTCAAACCTTGGCTCTGTTCTCCGTAAGCTGGGCTTAATTAATCCCTATGAGAAGTATCGAGTGCATAATGGGTGCTTAATAAATGTTAGTACTCTTTCTTACGAGCATTTCAGAGGTGGACAACCGCAGCCTGGATCGGAGAGCTGAGTTATGGAGAAGGAGTTAAAATGACTTAATGCTGTTTATACAGGGCCATAAAAACACCATCTGCTGGCTCTAGCCAGTTAAGCTATTATAAGGCTGACATCCACTAATGCTGTACCGATAGGAGAGGAATGGCCGAGGTTTTGCTGTTTCTATCATTATTCGACAAGCTGCCATCTCGGGACCAGTCTCCAGTTTACCCATCGCCTAGCCCGGTTGTTCAGCATTTAAAGATTTATTTTGGTCCTTAAATATTTATACTCTCCTCCAACCTTTTATTGCTGCAGTTACTGCTGAAGGAAAAAACAAGACTCGGGAGGATACTGGGCGGGGGGATATCAGCAGTTCTAGCCTCTGCCATTAAGTGGAGGTGTGTTTTATGTTGAATGGATTAAACTCTCATTAAACTCACATTTTGGGTGACAAGGCTAGATGTGCCAGGCAGAAAAGGGCAAAGTCTATTTCTTTTTTGTACTGAGCAGTCGGCGAAGTAAAGACAACTTGTTCAAGTAAAGACAACATGACTGAGCCAGAAGTGAACAGCGGTGGCCTACACCTTAGGGTGGTGGCGTTGGGGTTGTCTCCAATAAAGCGTGCAGCTGGAAGTTGTCCCGGTGGTAGAAAGGAACTCAATGATTGCTCCTGCCGCTGCTCACAACACCTGTGTTTGGATCCTCACTACCCATTAGGCATAATAACGGGCTGACTTCACATCCCTGAGACGTTTGGCCTCATTTGGATAATTAAAGAGAATGAAATATATCTCCCAGGCACCTGCCAACTTGCAATAATAATGGCCTGTATTTACATAACGCCGTTCCCTAAGAATCTCAAAGCTCCTTGTCTTTGAAAACTTATTTCTGATCGGGAAAAAGAGATCATCTTATTTCCATTTTGCAGAGACGTAGCGGCCATGATAGGAACTACACGTCTCATCACTTTGGTAACCATTCTATACTTGAAACTTTGCTGTCTATTGAAGTGACCCGGAGATTTTTAACAGCTACGGAAGCCTGATCCCATGCTCAGACATTCCCATGGGATTGTTCTGGGGTGGTGGTGAGCTGGGCGTCAGAAGTTTTAAAAGCTCCTGAAGTCACTGGAATGTTCAGAGAGGCTTGGAGACCACATAGGTAAAGGTCTGGAATGTTTCTATGAAATATTATCAGTAGGATAATACTGTAGATGGCAGAGTTGTTAGAAGTACTCTTCCTCACTGGATTCTTCATTCTTATTGTTTTTTTTCACTCCTAACCAGTACCACAAGTAAGGAGGAGAGACATTGAAAATACAGCCCACCTAGCCAGCGTGGCTTGTCTTGAGTGTTGACCTATGAATTAGGAAGTCACAGTTTCATTCCCCGGAATGGCACATCCCCAGGTTTTGAGCTCAATTCCTAGGTTTTGGGCTCGATTCCCAAAGTGGGGTGTGCAAGAGGCAGCCAATCAATGATTGTCTCTCTTCACTGATGTTTATTTCTCTCCCCCTCTTCTTTGCTTTCTGAAATCAATAATAAAAAAATATTAAACAACAATACAGCCCAATTCCAGAATTCTTGGGATGAACCCACCCCATCTTCAACCAATATTAAATTAGCTCAGATCACTATCTTCTTGCAGAAATTATATTTTGGTGGAATATTCAGAGAGAAGGTAATTAAATCTACATTTAACTATACTTTTAAAAGAAAACAATAATAAATTTATCCCTAGGTAGCTCTCTTTTAAAAAAATATTTTATTGATTTTTTACAGAAAGGAATAGAGAAGGATAGAGAGTTAGAAACATCGAAGAGAGAATCATTGATCAGCTGCCTCTTGCACACCCCCTACTGGGGATGTGCCTGCAACCGAGGTACATGCCCTTGACGGGAATCAAACCTGGGACTCTTCAGTCCGCAGGCCGAAGCTCTGTCCACTGAGCCAAACCAGTTTCAGTGGTAACTCTCTCTTTATATGTAATTTTGAATTAGTAAAGCATAATTGAGAAATGGTTTTCCAATCTGTAAACTGGGTTTTGAAGAAGGGAAAGTACGGAGAGTCTTTTAACCACAGCTGGGAAAAGATTCTACAGGTTATGAGTGAGTACCGCAGGGGCCTATGTGGGTGTGGCTGGAAGATTAAATTTGTCATTCCCCAACTTTCACGAAGATGCTCAGCAGTAGGGACCATTGGAAAAGCCAAGTGGTGGCCAGTGTATCCCCAGCCCCTGCATCACCGCTGGTGACCTAGCCATGACTTCTGGTGGACTAAGTTTGCTTGAAGATGTGTGGATCCGATGCTCACACTTACAGGGCTCTTTTGTGGAAGCAACTGTTGCCTGCGGTGGGGATGGGGTAAGGCCAGCTTATCAGATGTTAAACTGCCTCTTCTTCTGCCTGGGTGAAAAGAAGAGGGAGCAGGTGTGAAAGAAAGGCAGAACAGCTATGAAAAATGGGACCTGCACAGAGACCATGAGACAGAGGGGAGACAATTAGAGACAAGGCAATAATACTTTAAGAACTTAATAGTAAGAGTTCATTCTCTTAATTGCGTTTTATATTACAAAGAACAGTTCATTACCAGTAATGGAGGGGAAATGAGGTGATGAGAAGATGCATTAGGGAAGTCTGGATTCCTTCCCACTAAGTCAGTGTTTCCCAAAGTGTGGCACGCATACCCCCAGGGGTACGGGAAGAGTTTGGTGGGTGTACGAGTTGCACCGGAGTTTGGTGGGGATATGCACTGCACCGTGCTTAGCTGCGCCTAATTCTACGTTCTCAGGAGTCAAGTCAAGACAGTCTTGTGAGGCGTGAGATGGTCCGATGTGCAAATAAATGTTATTTATAATATAACTTTTATTTATATTCTATTATGAATAATTTTATTTTTCGTTTATTATTATTTCAAAGAAGAAAAAATAAATATATTTTGATTGTTATTAAAATACATCCTTTTTTTTTGATGAGAGGTACTCAGTGTTATGAAAATTATAGAAGGCATACACATATGTCAAAAGTTTGGGAAACACTGCACTAACTGGTTCCATAGGCCACGGGAGGTCCTAGATTCTCATGCCTCTCTGACTATTCTCATGTCTCTTGTAAGCACTTGTTTCCTTTCTATATCCATTTTGAAGTACCTCTGAGTGTTAGCATAATTTCAGTTTTTTTTTCTTTTCCTATAGGCAAAAATGGACATTTAGGATAATTGAGCAATTATTGGAAAGTATTAGGTGATTTGTTGGGAGTATTAGTTTCCTGGGCTGCCACAATATATTGCCACAAATTGGGGGGGAGGGAGGGAGCTGAAAACAGAGAAATCTGTTCTCTCACAGTTCTGGAAGCCAGACATCCAAAATCTAGATGTCAATAGGACCCTGCTTGCTTTAAAAGCTCCAGGAAAGAATCTTCCCTTGCCTCTTCCCATCTAGTGGTGGCTACTGGAAACCTAGGTCTTCATTGATTCCAACCTTGTCTCCATTATCGCATCACCTCCTCCCCTGTGTGTTTCCCTGTGTTTTCTTTTCTTCTCATAAGGACACCAGCTATTGGATTTAGAGTCCTTCCTAAATTCAGGATGGTTTCATCTTAAGATCCTTGATAACGCCATTTGCAAAGACTTTATTTCCAAATAAGGTCGCATTTGGAGGTTCTAGGTGAACATGAGTTTTGGGGGACACTGTTTAGTCCACTACAAAGGAATAAAGAAAGACAAGAGAAAGAAAAGGTTGATGGATGGATTTAGAGAGGGGCATAGACCAGTGATTCTTAGCACCAGTTGTTCATTAGACAAACTGGGAGAGAGGAGAAACCTAAAAAAAAACACCCAGATATTTTGAATGAATCAATCTGGGGAGGGAGTTCATTAATATAAAAACTGTCATTTAGGGATTGGGCACATAAGGTATATGGGTGAAGAGGGCTGGTCTTAGGTAATAGGGAGGAATAGGGACTCTGCGGGACAGAGAGCTTGTGTGCAGCAACATAAAGCATTTGGACGCCATTTGGCAATGTTCCACCAAACAAATGGGTTTGTAGGCCCTGAAGGACAGGCTGCCAATTTGAGATGACAGACCAGAACTATTAGAAATTCTTTTAATTGAAAGTATTGGAAAAAAAAAAAAAAAGAAAAAAAAAAAAGGCCGAACCGGTTTGGCTCAGTGGTAGAGCGTCGGTCTGCGGACTGAGAGGTCCCAGGTTCGATTCTGGTCAAGGGCATGTACATTGGTTGCGGGCACATCCCTGGTGGGGGGTGTGCAAGAGGCGACTGGTCGATGTTTCTCTCTCATCGACGTTTCTAACTCTCTATCTCTCTCCCTTCCTCTCTGTAAAATATCAATAAAATATATAAAAAAAAAAAAAAGAAAGTATTGGGTGATTT
Source organism: Vespertilio murinus (assembly GCA_963924515.1). Taxonomy (NCBI): domain Eukaryota; kingdom Metazoa; phylum Chordata; class Mammalia; order Chiroptera; family Vespertilionidae; genus Vespertilio; species Vespertilio murinus. The sequence goes on from OZ004704.1 coordinate 202,771,162, forward strand.
GTTGGGAGGGAGTATTAGTTTCCTGGGCTGCCACAACATACTGCCACAAATTGGGGGGCTGAAAAGTAGTACCTTGCACCTATGGAAAAGGCAACCTAGCCCAGAAGTGCATATGGTGGTAATGACACAGATTATTTGAGATACTAGTAAATCCTGACCTGGGAAATCCTGAATATGAAATTGCCAAGAGGACCCTTCCAATGGATGTTCCTACGCAGGAACCAGGTCGTGTTCCAAGCAGCCTTTGCTGCACTTGGTGGTATGGGATGGGAGACCCCTCCCTCCTTTCATTTGAGATTAGAACACCTTTAGAAGGCCAAGGAACAATGACACCCCAGTAGCTATTTAGTGCCTAGATCTTGGTTTCTAAATCTAATTTTTGATAAAAGAAATGTGGGCTCCTTCGAGGGGAAATGACTGATTCCAGGGCTCAGACAAGGAAATCCAAGAGGAGCCTGAAGCATCTTATATTATCAAAAAGTATAGAAGTTCTAAAAAAATTTAAATGATGAAGCACTATTAAAAGGAAACAGAAGCCAACCTAATATGACTAAAGTGGACAATTTGAGCAACTAAAGTAATAATATTGGATTATGACCCCCCAAATAAAATAAATCTCACTGACCACCAGGGGGCAGCTCCAGCATGGTCAGGGTTGAACCTGAGGAGGGACAGTGAAGTATTAAAGAAGACAGACAAGAGAATACAGTTGGGGTCAGGTAGGATCCCTATGCCTGGATGAGGAAACATTGGCCCTAGCCTGTAAGCAGGATCTTTTTTTTAAAAAAATATATATTTTATTGATTTTCACAGAGAGGAAGGGAGAGGGATAGAGAGCTGGAAACATCCATGAGAAAGATACATCAACCAGCTGTCTCCTGCACAACCCCCACTGGGGATGTGCCCGCAACCAATGTACATGCCCTTGACCAGAATCAAACCTGGGACCCTGGAGTCCTCAGACCGATGCTCTATCCACTGAGCCAAACTGGTTTTAGCGGATCTTTCTTTTTATACTCAGATCATACAAAGCAAAACAAGGGGAAGATGTTTACAATGTTCTTGTGAATTTCAAATCTGCTTCTTTCCTGTTATTGCCATTCTCTGAACTCTATCAAGCTTTGTTTTAGCAGCCCACATCCCTCTGCTACTTAGCACTGCAGGGTCGGACTGTAAGGTCAAGCTTACAACCATAGCCTTTTGGCTGTAACTGTGCTGGGAGGGCAAGCCCTCTAAGCTGGGACTTGTATGTGGCTTTGCCACAAGTTAGTCTGAAGGCTTGATCCTCTCCGAACAAAATAGCCACTCTCCACAGAGCAGTGCTGGGACAGTGATGATCATGCTGATTTTCCAGAACCTCACAAAGTCTGGCACTCACAGGCCTGCAATCAATGAAGAGGACACATATGAATGTCCCTCAGTCAAGCAACAAAATTAGGTCTCAGACCTTTGCCAAATGGAAAGAGATTTTGACCACTTGAGGAGAAGAGGGAAGCCACTTTGCAGAGAAACTGGAGACAGGCCCACGCCCAAGGGAATGCAGACTCACTTCATCAGCAGAAAACGGCTGTGCTGCTCATGTCCGCGTCTACTTAAAGGCTAAGAGGACCGTCTAGGTCAGGCGGTTAACGGGAAGGCTAATATAGGCGGCAGTAATTGATGATTTACTAGATCAAAGACCTTTAAGCCAGGCACTAGAGAAGACCCTTGTTTATTGATTATCATCAGTAGCTTTAAATTATCCTCAGTGTCCTCCAAGACAGACAGAGAAGGGCTGGTAAAGAGAGGGGCTCAAAGAAAGTCAATAAGTCATCCCATGACAAGCTGAAGGCACGAAGTTTGGCCTGCACATTCCTTTCAAGCGCACTTACAAGAGGGAGAAAAGAAATGAAATAGGCTTCTAATTATTTAAATTGGACCTACACTCTCTGCTGAGCAGGGCATTCGCTAGCATTCCTCCTCTATGCGAGTTGTCATTAGACTAGGAGAAGGAGATTAGACTTGTCAGCGATAGGTGTGAAAATAATTGAGGGCAGTAATTGGGAGAAATACGGGCACCTTGATTGCAACTGCTGTCTCGTTCTCTTTGAAAAAAAAAATCTGAATTCACGTCAACAAGTTGACGGCCTCATCCAAACTGGAGAGAATTGGTTAACAATAAAAATAATTATAAAAGTGACTCGAATTTAGATAAGCAGATAATAAGCCACAGCCTTGATTCCAGCATGGCTTTACAAGTGGATACACTATTCTCACTGTTCTGCCCCAAAGTCCCTTATTTGTTAGTTTTAAATTTAATTTAAAATTTTAAGTTGAATTCAGGCTTAGGTCAGTATCTGTGTTTTCTTAGAAAAAATATTGTTATTGATCTCAGAGAGGAAGAGAGAGAGGAGAGGGAGATAGAAACATCAATGATGAGAGAGAATCACTGATTGGCTGCCTCTTGCACACCACACACTGGGGATCGAGCCTGAAACCTGGGCATGTGCCCTGGCTGGGAACCGAACCAAGATCTAGTTCATAGGTTGCTGCTCAACCACTGAGCCACACTGGCTGAATGATATCTGGTTTTTCAATCGGATTGTGTGGGTTCCCCCCAACACCTGGAGTTATTGGGTAGTAACAACTATACTTGCAGTTTGTTTGGGAATCCTATCTAATAAAGAGGGAATATGCTAATTGACCCTCATGTGGTTGCAAAGATAGCAGATCCCACAGCCAATGAGGAGGGAATATGCTAATTGACTGCCACACCCTCAAAGATGGTGGCACCCACAGCCACAGGATGGTGGTGCCCAGTCACCTCAGTCCCCCAGCCATTTGGGCTAGCCCGAGGCATAGGCAAGCCTTGGATGGTGGCTGCCCAAGGCTCAGGTAACCAGGGGGGTTGAGGCTTATCTGCCAGCAGTGGCAGCAGCAGAGGTGTGATGGGGCATCACCTTCCCATGATCTCCAGGTCTCCTCCTGCCCCTGAGGGCTCCTGGACTGTGAGAGGGGGCAGGCCGGGCCTGCACTGGGCCTCTAGTGTTTTATATATTTCCTGTTTAGTAAGTTAACAAAGTTGGTTTAATATGAATATTTCCCTACATAAATTTCTGAAGAAGGTGGCATATTCCTTTGTGGCTTCCAACCTAGTTGTTGTTGTTGTTTTAAAAACAACAACAATATATATAGTTCTTTTAACCTCATTGTCAAGGCTAAGGATTCCCCCCTTTTGAAATTTCTTCCAGGTAGAGAATTAGTATTAATGATTTGCACTTTTAAAGTACTTAAAATTATATATGGTAAGATATGTACACATATAATACCTTAATAAAAAAAAGAAAAAAAATAATTATATGGGGTGTGGCAAAAGTAGGTTTACAGTTGTGAGTAGGCAAAAACACAGAATTGATTCTTGTATTTTTATTTATTGATTATTGTATTATTTTTTTCATACAAATAATTATAGATCTACTTTTGCCCTACCATGTATTTACTGTGAATGAAACATCTATCTTGGTGTATCAAAGTTCCAAGTATTACGATTTAGAAAGACATGTTATTGGAGGACTGGATCTTCCTAGCTAAAAGTGTAGCATGTCCCCCCCCAAACTGTACACATACACTGTGAATAATTATAAAGGCAGTGTTTATTAAACACATCTCATTTTCAAAATTGAGCTGCCAGCTGTTGAAGTGTTTATACATTTTGGGGGGTATATGTAGGGTGGATTAGCCCCTCTCACTGTGGGGGCTTCTGTGGAGAAGACATGAATGTTTTAGCTTTATGCTAACAAAGTTGCTATCTTATGTCAGACTACTGCTTCCCAGTTACAAGTTGAGTTTGCATGGAGTATCTCAGAGCCCTCCATTAGTCCTAGGAGAAGTTGGGGCACATGCTTTTAGTTTTGTTTGGCTGAGGAGGAAATGAAGCTCGGAGGGGTTGTGGTTGATCAAAAGTCAAATTGTGGGACTGGAACAATGATCTCGCTGAGCAGAGTCACTCCTGCCCTCCTCTTCTTCCTCCTCTTCCTTCTGCCCATGGGACACGCCTTCTATGTGCCACACAGGGTACAGGCATCGGGGATTTTCCTGAGCTTCCCTGGAACACTGCATGCTTTCTGATCTAGAAGGTCCTTCCATAAAGTAAAAATGGATAAACGTAAAATCAATTGGAAAGGCTGTGCTATGATGTTACCAGAGAGTTAGGTGAGAAGATGGGGAGTACTGGTCAACTGGATATGGGACAGTTGGGAAGATGGTCTGCGATGCGTTAGAAAAAGCTTCATGAGACCATAAGGTTCCTGCAAAGTCCGCAGTAAGAGGAGGAACCAGAGAGACCCCAAAATAGCCTTTTGCTATGTGTATTTAAAAAAAACAAACCAAAAAAAAAAAAACAACTCCATGCAGAAAGGGTTCCACTGCCCAATGATTTTGAGAAATATAGCATGCACTATTCAGAAATCCAGGTTCTTATTAGGATACTGAGGGCTTAGAGCCTGTTTCAAAAGAAACCTTTTTTAACTTTGTAGCTTCCAGCCAAAGTGCGGGATTATAGAGGTTTTACATTTTCTTAAAAGAAAAATTTACACATTTGGTAGCGTAATGTGTAACATTGGGAAGCACTAACTTAGGTTCACTGGCAGGCAGATCCTCCCAGCAGGCAGCTGAGATTTGGCAGTGTGATGAGCAGAGCTAAAGAGCAGTGGAGATCAGTCCTCCCAGCTGGGCAATGAAGCCTAAACCAGATAAACCAAGACACCGAAAATGTTGCTATTTTATATAAAACACTGAAGCTTCTAAGGAGGTTCCAGAGGAAAATCGGAGAGGGGGAAGGAGAAAGCTGGACAGGCATCCTGATTTTTATTTCTTCCATCTGGCAGCGTGGCTAACTCGGAGGCAATCCTGCGGTGGAATGCCAGTCCCTGGAACGGTGACGGAGAGATCTCTGGGGAAATGGTGAGGAGGGCTTGGTCAGCGGTAGAGACTATTCATCTTGGGGGATGAACATCTCTTATTCTATTTATTTATTTTTAAAGTATTTTTAAAAATTGATTTTTAGAGAGTGAGAGGATGGGAGAGGAGATGAGAGGAGAGAGAAAAGAGAAGAGAGAAGAGAGAAGAGAGAAGAGAGAGAGAGAGAGAGAGAGAGAGAGAGAGAGAGAGAGAGAGAAGCATTGATTGGCTGCCTCCCGCACACCCCCTAATGGGAATGGAGCTGAAAATCCAGGCATTTTCCCTGACTGGAATCAAACTGAAAAACTTTTGGTGTAAGGGACAATGCTCAGCTAAACTGAGCCACACCTGTGAGGGCCACCTTACCTTCTTTTTCAGAGGTGGGCAAACTTTTTGACTCCAGGGCCACAATGGGTTCTTAAACTGGACCGGAGGGCCGGAACAAAAGCAACCTGACCACGCTGGCACTCTCATCTTGGGCTGCTGGTGAAGGAGCGGAGGGGAGAGCAAGAGAACCCTCTGCTCTTTCGGCTCCGAGGGCTGGATAGAACAGCCAAACGGGCCAGATCTGGCCCTCGGGCCATAGTTTGCCCACGGCTGTTTTAGACAATGCTCTTGGCTTCCTTCTGCCTTTTAGGAGAGCATAGGGAATATTCCTTCATTTCAGCTTTGGTCTGTCTGTCTCTCCCTTTTTCCATTGTCAACTCAGTCAAAATCTATCCTGAGAGCTCTCCTTCCCACCATCTCTAAAATAGACCGCCATTTCTTATCGTGCCATGATGCTGTATTATTTTATTTTACGATCCTCTAATATTATACGTTAGTTTCTTCAGGAAGGATTTGCCTGTCCTGTGAACCTAGAACTGTGTTTTGGTACATAGTATGGGTCTTAATGTTTATTGGGTAAAAATTTGAATGCCGGCTTTTTTTTAAATAGAAACAAACACTTAGGTGTCTCATTTCTTCCTCATTTGGTGAATGAGCAGATAGAGGAGAGGGGGAAGGCGAATGAAGAACTGTTTTTGATTGTGTAAACCATTGGGTTCCATACTTTCCTGAAGCTACCTAATTTTGGGCTCATAATACTCTCCACGAATGGGTATTATACCTTCATCGCCATTTTACAGAGGAAGAGACAGAAGGCCAGAGAGGTTGCACTTGCCCTGGATCAGCCGAGCACGAAGCACAGAGCTGCAATGGCTGCTGGTGTGTCTGCAGCTGCACTGCAGCTCCCATCAGCTCAGGGAGGGGGTGAGCCCAGCATCAGGAGCAAGGAATCAGCTGCAGATCTTGTCACTGGTTAACGCTAGACTCTTGTTATTTAACAATTGACTCTGAAGGAAACTATGGATTTCTCCTTCCTTCATTTTATTTATGTGGCCTACATTAAGATTACCCTTAAGTTTGGCAATCTCCAATAACATATTTTGTTGTTAATGCTCACTCGAGTATATTTTTCCCATTGATTTTTTTTGAGAGAGAGAATGGAAAAGTGGGGGAGAGACACACAGAGAGAAACATCAATGTGAGAGAGACACATTGATTAATTGCCTCCCGACTGGGCAAGGGCTTTACTGGAATTGAACCTGAGACTCTTCACTTTGTGGGCGGAGACTATCCACAGAGCCAAACCGGCTAGGGCAGTGGTCAGCAAACTCATTAGTCAACAGAGCACCAAACCACTGGGCTAGGGCATAGAGGGAATTTTTTGAGGACTGATGATGACACAGTACAATTTCATTTAATACCATTCCTATTCTGTAGTGGATCCTTTTGGGTAAAATGTATGGATCTTAAATTTAAGATGAATCCGCACCCTTTTTAGATACCTCTCGTTCACTAGATGGCACTGTTGTATTAACTTTACTTGTTTTCTAGTCTCACAGTGAAAACTTGAAGGAGTCTGTTTTCTGTGATACCAGAGCTGCTGGACTATCCAGAGTTTCCAGGTGCGGGTAGAGGGTCTGAGGGGAGAAAAGCAAACAGTACGCATACATTTAGTATGGATCCTAAATACCATTTAAATTTTAGGACCCTAATAAAATGGTAGTTTTTGTGACAATACAGTAATAGCTGGGCCCATTGACAGTCTGAAAAATAATGTCTTGCTGGATATTATGAGACCAAAATAATGGCTACCCTGGGTTATTGGAACACTGTAGGGGCACTGATGGGGACAATTTCTGACAGGTGCCAGAGGCAAAGGCAGGGAAGTTTAATAAGCGTGGGTACAGAGTAGAGGCTCTGAAAAGCTAGATAGTAAAATCATCATTGAATTGCCAAAACCGGTTTAGCTCAGAGGATAGACCATTGGCCTGTGGACTGAAAGGTCCCAGGTTTGATTCTGGTCAAGGGCATGTACCTTGGTTGCGGGCACATCCCCAGTAGGGGGTGTGCAAGAGGCAGCTGATCGATGTTTCTCTCTCATCGATGTTTCTCTCTCTTCCTCTCTGTAAAAACTCAATTAAAATATATTTTAAAAAATCATAATTGCATTGAATTTACCTACTCCCTCGAGTTCCAGATTCCCTTGTAATATCCTTATTTGTGATGCCATCCTGTTCCCCATCCCCTAGAAAATGTACTTCTTGACTACTTTAATACCCCAAATTGTTTATTCTCCAAGATCTCTTTCCCAGACATTGCTTGCTTTTTATTCCCACTATCAGAATCATAGTTGAGGTCCTTATCATTTTCCTCTGTTTTGCAATCACGTCTCCCCTGAATTTGAGTCTCCTTCCTCTACTGAACTTGCAGTCTTTGATGGGAATACTCTTCATATATGAGTCCTGTGCTCATAGGTCAGCAATGACTCTACTGTGGACAATATTTCTTGGCCTGGCATCTAGGACCTTAAGTCTTATCACAATTTACCTTTTAGTTTATCTCTAATTCTCCTACTTAAATAAGAAATTAATGGAAAATGTATGACCCACTGTCGTACACATAGGTACACGTTAGGTAGTTGCAATTACATTCATGGACTCTATTTAGGCCTTTTCTTCTCTTACCCCCCCCCCCCCCCCCCCGAGGAGTGAGAAGACTCATTTGTAGAGTCTCTACTAGATGTAAGTGGAGGAACTAGGCATGTTGCAACTGTTATTGTATCTGATCATTATAACCTGTCTACCCTGGTAAGGATAGACATCCCTCCCCCTGGGGTGGTGGGTCTTTGAGCTAAGCGTGCTTGCTCATCCTGAGCCAGTTTCCACCTTGGTTCACTGGGGTCCTGGAATTCCTTGCTCAGGTATCACTGAGCCTACTTTCAGTGCCTGCATAGGCCTCTTCTCTAGGTCTTTCCTCCTGAGGGGCTGCCTGCTGACCCAAGGGCACAGATGTTGTAGGGAGAGGCATATGTGGACAGAGCCTGGACTATGGTGACCCTTTACAGGTTGTGGGGTACTAGGCAGAGTAAGACAAAACTGGAGGGTGCAAGGAGAAGCCAGGAGAAGCAGGGCCCCCTTTTCCCTGTGCTACATGCTAGGGTGAGTTTACTTGTGGGAACCCCATGGCTTGAGTGTTTTTCATCCCTACTCTATTGAGAAAACTGAGGCTCAGCGAGATTAAGAACAATGTTTTTTTTTTTTTTGCATATAATATGCATTTCTTATAAAAAAGTATTTTAAAAATATATTTTTTATTGATTTTAGAAAGAAAGGAAGGGGAAGAGAGAGTGAACATTGATGAGGGATGAACAAATCATCAGTTAGCTGCCACCTGCAACCTCTACTGGGATTGAGCCCTCAAATGGGCATGTGCTTTAACCTGGAATCCAACTGGCAACCTTTTGATACATGGGATGAGGCTCAATCAAGTAAGCCACACTGACCGGTGTAATGTGCATGTTTTCTTAAACTTTAATATTTCTGAAATCAGGATGCATCTTACAAGCTATTATCTCTGCACTGTGCTTAATCAATGTTGTTGCTTCTTTGTTAGTGTTACAATTAAATAGTGTGAATAAATTGATGGCATCCTAGGTGGGACAAAATCAGTAGTTTGACAAGTTCATGCAAGTAAATGATGGAGCTGGAATTGGAACTCCCGTCGAGCTGATTCTAATGCCCATGCTCAAGCACATCTTCCTGACACACTTCACCTCTCTTTCTACTCTCCTGCCTCAGCCATCTGATACATTTGGAAGGAAGCTACAGAGCAAATGCTTATAAGTTGAATTGAAACTATGCCCCATTGGTTAAAAAATATGCATATATATACATATATATAATATATATGTATACATATATATTATATACATATATAATATATATGTATTATATACATATATATGTATAATATATTATATATAATTATATATAATTATATATATGTATAATATATATAATATACATATATATACATAATATATATATATCTTATAAATTAAGACTGAGGCTGGAAAGGAAAGAAAAGGGTGCTGAGAAGAGCAAAAGTCAAAGGTTAAGACTCAGGAAAAGACTGGCTGAGGAAGTTGACTTTGAATTGACTTGTGAAGAAGAACAAATCATCCATGTAGCATGAGCAGTGTACTAGTCTGCATTTTTCAGAGAAATAGAACACACACACACACACACACCCTCTCAGATTCATTATAAGATACCGGCTCACATGATTATGGAGGCTGAGAACCCAGGAGAACTGATGGTGAAAATTACGACCTGAGTCTAAGTCTAAAAGGAGATGACCAATGTATCCCAGTTCAATGGCAGTCAAACAGAGAGATAAATATAAGGTTTTCCCTCCTCCCAACCAGTGGGCGGAGTTATGACATTACTGGCACCTGTCACAGAGACATCTCCAAGACATTGAACCATCAATCAGCATGTGCCAAAGTGTCCTGGAGCCCACCCCTTCCTGTTCTGCCCTGGGTCCAACCCTCTCCTGTTCCTGCCCTTAAAAAGGAGCCCCAGACCAGCCACATGCTTCTGCTGCTGCTCCTCCATGTCCAGGAGAAAACTGTCCTGGGGTCCATCTCCCTTGTCCCCTCCCCACTCCTTCAATTCTGGTTTCTCTACCTCTGTAATGAGTCCCGCTCATTACTGGGGAATAAACTTTACTTTAAAATTCCTTGGTGGTCAGTTTCCTGCGCCCTTCAAACTTTACAATAAATTTCTCTTAGTCCATCTTTTTTTTTCCTATTTAGATCTTTAAATATCGGATGAGGCCCACCCACAGTGGGGAGGGCAATCTGCTTTCCTCAGTCTACTGATTCAAATGCTAAATTCATCTAAATCGCCTTCACAAATATACCCAGAAATAATGTTTATCCAAATATCTGGGCACCCACCCCTGTGGCCTAATCAGGTTGACCCATAAAATTGATCATCACAAGGAGAAGTATTTTATCTCCTGATGTTGGGTCTTAAATTTTCTAAGTTGAAAGTTCCCAGAAGTCTCACTGTTCTTTCTGTGATGAGAAGTTGGGAGGTTTATGGATGGCAACCTTCATTTAGGAAATGTCCTCTGTCGCCCTTTCTCCCTCCACCCACCTTAGAGAAAAGATACAGAAAATGTAGTTACCTTATGTAATAAACACAAGCTCTCTGAAGGCCTCTGTGATCCGTTATAGACCCTCACACTAGCCATTTCCCTCTTTTAATTTAAAGGTCTTTATTTAATTTGTGTGCTTGGGGTCTCTAATCAAGGCTTTCTCAGTGTTGGAACTATTGACATTTTGGGCTAGAGTACTCTTTGTTTTGAGGGGACTGTCCTGTGCCCTGTACTTGTTGTCAAGCACCTCCGGACTCAACCCACTAGATGGCCGTGGCACCCCCTTCCTTTAAGTTGTAACAACAAAAATGCCTCCAGTCATTGCCTGTGGGGGAGGAAAGTCTACTCCAGTTGAGAATCTCTATTCTGATGCCACATGGAGTTTTTGCTTGGAGACAGTTTTCTCCAGGACAGTAACCTTCATAGATCTGACCATGGGAATTGGGAGTGCACAGTTTCCCTGTCTCTGGAGTTTCCTGAAGAGGATCAGACTGGCAAGGTGATTGGATTGCATTTCTAATGCGCTGAGCTGCCAACATCTGTTTGTGGTAATTGAAGACAGCTGTGATGTTGGCGTGGCGGAAACCTCCACAACCTTCCCTTGCCCCTCCAGGTATTTGAGCTGGCCCCGGCCATCCTGTCACATCAACCTCTCGCAGGAGGATGCTGGCAAGGTCAGGGCATTTGCTGAGAGAGAACAGTATCAATCCAGATGGCATTTTAGGTTTGACACTGTTGCATTGATTGAGATTGCAGGAGCAGTGTTCATTCCTGTAAACAGCCTCTGAGGCACAGAAAAAAAACATGTGTATGGTATGAAAAGGAAAATCACAACAACTAACAACAACAACAACAGCTATGGTGGCAGCAATAGCAACTCACATATATTCATCCCTCATGCACTTTGTCCTGTTATAAGAGCTATACCTACATTATTTCATTCATTCCTGATGCAACTGCTATTATTCACCTGTTACAGCTGAGACACAGGTAGCAAGAAGTGGAATTAGGCAATCAATTCCAGAGTGTCCATGTAATGCGGACTCATTTTCCAAATTCTATATTAATTCTATTAAATGACGTGCACACGTATTTATTTTAACATTACATGAAAGTCTGGAAGTGGACGTACCAAAGTGTTAACAGCCAATCTCTCTTTGGGTGGCTTCCATAGGAGTGCTTATTAATATTTTTTCTTATTCAAATTTTTAAAGTATTTCCCAAGTTTTTCATATTAAGTATTATTTTTAAACGGAAGTTCTTCAAATATATGGATTGGGGTGGTGATGAGAAGAGGAGCAGTGAGCTAAGAGGATATTTTAGAAGCGAGTCATCCCTGATGGAGTGTATCCAGGAGAGAGGGGGCAAGTTGACCACCCTGGGGGCTGATTTCTTCATGGCTGTGCCATATCACTGTGTGAGCTGAATTCACATGGACTCACATGATAACTTATTACAAAGCATTGCAGACTTTTTGGTGGGAGTACAGTCTTTCTCTGAACCAACTTCCTTTTTTTTTTTTTTAAATTTCACTTGCTAATGCAGGGACATTTTCTCCAAGGGCAGCCTCTGGCGGTCTGTGTTCAGCTGTACACTCCTCAAGGGAGGCTAAAGTGATGGCCGGTTTGCAGACTTTAGTCTGTGAGGACAGAGAAGACCTGCCCTCGGGCTCAGCTCTTTAGGGAAGTGTGATGTTCAGCAAAGTCAGGCTGCAGCTGTAATAGTTGCTGACCTTCCTCCTTCACCATGGGAGATGGGGGTGCAGTAGGGTGTGGGAGTGGGGAGGGATGGTTGCGTGGGTGGGGTGGGGGGAGAGACCCTCAGGCACTTCTGCACAGTTTGCTGGGAGTTTGGGGCAGTGAGTGGGACCACCCAGAAGACACACCTGCCCAGATCACACTTCTGGAGAGAAGCTGCCTTGGGGTAGAGTGACATTCTATTTGGTTTAACATCCTCATACTCATCTCCTCCACTTATGGAAGCCTCACCACTTAAGGGGCCAATGGGAGGCAATTGCTGAGTTGGTTTTGCATAGAATGGAAATTGCACCCTGTGTCCTGCCTGGCCTCATCCTCCTTGGGGTGGCAATTTGGCTTGCACTCTGGGGCACAGGGACGAAAGAGTCCACCTCCCCTCCCCATCCCATCTCCTTGAAGAGAGGTGTGGTGTAGCTTCTTGCTTGTGAAAGGTGGGAGTGATTAGAGAAGTCGGAAGCTGCTGGGAGGCAATAATAGTTTTCACATTATTTCTGTTCATATACAACCCCAGCAATGCCCCAAGTAGCTCCAGGTGTCTGCCTTGACACTGTGCCTTTAAACTCAGCCAACCCACCATGTCCCTCACTGTTGCTGCTTAATTAAAACCCTGAGGCCCCAAACACTAGTCTTGCTAATTTCCTTTGAATTTCCTAGGCTAGTTCTTGCCCTTGCTCTTCCCCAAATTGCCACACACACAGCTCTACACACATGCACACACATATTCAAGACTCCATCATCTGTCTCTGGTCTTGTGAATAGACTTGGGCTGGTGCAGATTCAGCATCTCTAAGATGCTGATGTGGATACTGTAATTGCTCTATTTGTACATAAGCATGAAATAGTTTCTTCTAAACCTTTCAATTATTCTATGACAAAAGTCTCTTTTGGATGACATATTCTGTAATTTTCTGGTCACTTATTTTTAAGATTAATTAATCAACTAATTAATTTCCTCACCTGAGGACATATTCCCATTGATTTTTTAGGAAGGGGGGGGAGAGAGAGAGAGGGAGAGAAAGAGAGAGAGAGAGAGAACATTGATGTGAAATCTGAGAGAGAAACATTGGTTGCCTTCCATAGAGGTCCTGACCAAGGTTTGAACCCACATTTTTTTGTTGTAGGTGATGACACTCCAACCAACTAAGCCACCTAGCTAGGGCTCCTGGTCATTTTTAGGTGTTAAAAGTCGAGATTAATTTAAACTTGAGTCCTTAATATACTTTAAAAAAATCTTGTCCCAACACCCTGCCCTGCCCCCACCCTGGCATAGGTTAAATCTGTTGCCCTTGGTCTGAGACTCTTCTATCTTCGACTTCTATCACTCCAGCACTTGGATGTGAGTGTGTGTGGGAATGACCTTAATTAAAACACCTCTCTTGCCGAAACTGGTTTGGCTCAGTGGATAGAGCATTGGCCTGCAGACTGAAAGGTCCCGGGTTCGATTCCAATCAAGGGCATGTACGTTGGTTGCGGGCACATCCCCGGAAGGGGGTGTGCAAGAGGCAGCTGGTTGATGTTTCTCTCTCATTGACATTTCTAGCTCTCTCTCTCTCCCCCTTCTTCTCTGTAAAATATCAATAAAATATATTAAAAAATAAGAAATAAAATGCCTCTCTTCCTTCTCTCTCTTTTTGGGGTTCACTCTGCTTGGATGGGAGGGCTTTGGGAGTCTGGGTGGAGAGGGTGAAAGCAGGCTCATCTTATGGTGACCAGCTGCAGGTGACAATGGGTTGGTGATCCTGGTTATCTCGAAGCTTTCTGTGTTTCTGTGGGCTTTTGGTGACCTTTTCACAGCTCCTGGTTCAGTGATCAGTTACTATGGGTCCTCTCCATCACTGTGGTCCCCCAGAGAGGGCAGCCATGTCCCCGGAGGCCCTCTAGATCAGTTCTAGTCCCAGTCTCCTTTCGGGAGGCAACTCCTCTCTGCTGTCACCAGAATGACCCCAGGGTTCCTACCTTTCCTCAGTGTTCTTCCATATGAAAGAACTGCCAAGACCTTTGCTGTGGGAGTCTAGGGCAAAGGCTCCTCTCCTTTTCTCTTTAGGTGCCCTGTGCCACAGTTGCTTCTCATTCCGATGAAGTGGGCCTCTCTGACAAGCTTTGAACCCTCCAGAGAGCACATACTCTTGTTAACTATCCTGTAATCTACTCCATTCCTTGCCTTTTTCCATCTTCATGTCATCTTACTTAATTCAAAAAGTATAAAAGTAGCTCAAACTGCCATTTTTGGAAGAATTTTTCTCAGCCTGTTGAGATTTTGCTTCTAGGCACATCCTCTGTTTTACCTCAAACAAACTCATAAAAGTTCTCTATAGGTTTGGACATTCTGACATTGACAGACTTAGTAAACTCTGAGGGAGGTACCTGGCCCCAAATGTTCAAAGCTTTGTTTAGAATGTGGGATTTGTAGATCCTCTTTGTTCATAGAGTTGGGCTTTTGTTGGCCATTTTGGTGACACAAAAATTATCACTCAACATCCTATCACTTTAGCTAAACTCCTTCTTGCTACATACATGCCAAGCACTGTGCTGGACCCTGCATTGATAAGTTCATTTAAGCTCACAATGATCTTATTATGAAGGAGAAACTGTTATCATCCATCTTCTATAGATGAGAAAACTGACACACACAGAAGTGGTGTTAACAGTCCAGGGTTACACAGCTAGCCAAGATTTGAACCTTGCGGTCTGATTCCAGACCAGTTACCCTGTGTCCCTTTCCATTTTAGAATTTAGCTTAAATTCCACTCTACCCATGCTCCCTGTCTTCATGGTCCTGGCAGCTTTGAGTGAATGCCACCCCACCAGCACTTAATTACTTTTTGGCTCCTGGAATCCCCTTATGATATTGTTGGAGAGGAAAAATGTTTTCTCTACCCTATTTGGTTCAGTGATTGGGTTCTGAAAATTAGTGACAAAACACAGATTCACAGGAAAGGAAAGATTTATTCCTGTACATATGGGAGCTAACCAAAGAAGTAGCTAGCTCTCTATATGATTAACGTTGGAGGCTTACGTGCTAACTTAGTAGGGGAAAAGGACAGAATGGGAAAGACTTCTATGGGAAAAACAAAGGTTTCTGTAAGAAAGACAAATAGGTTTCTAGGATAACAAACAGGAGATAAAAAGGTTGTGATAAGATTTGTTTATGCAGGTGTAAGAGATCTTTGCATCATCTCCATGGCTATGGAACTCCTCTAGAGTGGGGATTTATGATAGGTGTACTTTTACTGTTCTTTCTGGGTATAGACCCACCCCTAAGAGGGAATGTATGGCAGCCTCATTTCCAAGAAGCTGATGTTTTTAGACCAATAAGGGAAGCTATGAGTAGTTTCATTCCTACAACCGTTGAATCTCAAATGTCTTCAACTTACAGTATATATGAACTCTGGAGTTTCCAGTGGTCCCACAGTAGTAGAAGGTAGTATTATTCTACCTTGCTGACCAGTCCCTCTAATGGGGTGATTTCAATACCAGGTATAAACCCAAAACAACACACCAGTGAACCCAGGCAGAATGGCTGTGGGAAAGCCAGGAACACTGCAGTTGGCATTGATTTCTGTTTCAAAGTACACCAAGCCCTGGAGAAAGTTTGGCAGGAAGGAAAGGAGATTGGGATGGGTGAATGCTGCTTCTACTGGATCAATATGAATGAGAATCACATATTTGGAAAGCCAACTTTTGTACAAGGTACCGATAGTGAGGGAAAGCTGTGGGATATAAAGCTAGGGTGTTTTGATTCAGCATTCCACTTACTAACTGAATAACCCGGAAGAGCCCAGCAATTGCAATAAAACTATGGTTGGTTTCTGAAAAAGAGGAGGCTATCCTTTCAAATTCACTAGAGGCCCAGTGCATAAGATTCGTGTGTGTGTGTGTGTGTGTGTGTGTGTGTGTGTGTATGTGTGTGTGTGTGTGTGTCCCTCATCCCAGGCAGCACCCTTTCCAATCTGGGACCCCTTGAGGGATGTACGACTGCCCATTTAGGCCCAATTCTGGTGGTGGGATTGGGCCTAAACAGGCAGTTGGACATCCCTCTCACAATCCAGGACTGCTAGCTTCCAACCACTCTCCTGCCTGCCTGCATGATCACCCCCTAACCCAGTCGTGGGCAAACTATGGCCCGCGGGCTGGATCCGGCCCATTCGTCTGTTCTATCCGGCCTGCGGAGCCGAAAGAGTGGATGATTATCTTGCTCTCCCCTCCACTCCTTCACCAGCAGCCCAAGATGAGAGTACCAGCATGGTCAGGTTGCTTTTGTTCTGGCCCTCCGGTCCAGTTTAAGAACCCATTGTGGCCCTTGAGTCAAAAAGTTTGCCCACCCCTGCCCTAACCACTCCCCTGCCGGCCTGATGGATGCCTAACTGCTCCCTGGCTGGTCCCTTTGCCCCTAACTGTTCTCCCCTGCTGGCTTGGTCACTCCTAACTTCCCTCCCCTACAGGCTTGGTTATCCCCAAATGCCCTCCTCTGTCTGCCTGGTCACCCCTAACTACCTTCCCCTGCAGGCCTGATTGCCCCCAATTGCCCTCCCTTGCAGGCCTGGTCTCTCCCAACTACCCTCCCCCGCTGATCGCTGTCTACAATTACCCTCCCCTACCTGCTATCTTGTGGCAACCATCGTTGACCTCATGGGGGTGGCCATCATGTGTGTTGGAGTGATGGTCAATTTTCATATTGCCTCTTTATTATATAGGATAACATTATAATGAAGTGGAAGTAAGATAACAGGTGAGAAAACACTTTGCACACTGATACACTGATTTATGTGAATGAAAAATAGTGTCCAGAATGATCTGGGCTTTTAGTGGCTGGATTTTAAATAACCAATTGAAGACATTTTTACTGATAGTCTACCATGTGGACAGAATGTGTTGTTGAACTCTCATGTTGAAGACATGATGGATCAGGTTGACTTCTGGCTTTCAAGGACTTTGCAATATTGTTTTTGAGCTACATATTCATAAATAACTGTAATAAAGATACTAGTTAATATGTACCAGGAAGAAGTTATACAAAAAATGCTATAGAAGTCCAGAAGTAGGGAATTCTTTTTGAAAGGGGCTATCATGGAAGGTTTCAGAAAGAGGTAATTTTTAAGTTCAACTTAGGGAAACGGTCAAGATTTAATAGATAGTGAATTCTTAGTAAAAAGGCACAGAATGTCTAAAATATGTTCATTAGAAAAGTATATTGACTTTGGTGGGTTTTTCAGTAGAGGGCTTATAGAAGAACAGAAGATAATAAGGTTGAGCAGATGGATTGTAACCAGAATATGAAGGCCATTGGTTGTCAGGTCATGGGTTTGAAAGTGGGGATCCTTAGACAGGTTATAAACAGTGAAATTCCATGGTAAAAGCTGACTCTTTGAACTGCTAATGTGGCCACAATGTTAAAGATAGGCCAATGTTGCCAAAACCGGTTTGGCTCAGTGGATAGAGAGTCGGCCTGCGGACTCAAGGGTCCCAGGTTCGATTCCAGTCAAGGGCGCGTACCTTGGTTGTGGGCACATCCCCAGTAGGGGGTGTGCAAGAGGCAGCTGGTCGATGTTTTTCTCTCATCGATGTTTCTAACTCTCTATCCCTCTCTCTTCCTTTCTGTAAGAAACCAATAAAATATATTTGAAAAAAAAGATAGGCTAATGTCAAATGTAGACCTGAAGGGTGACAAGATCATGTAACCTGGCCATAGTTATGATTCAGATGCAGTCATAAAAGTCTAAATAACATGTGATAAGATTGATAAGAAGAGAGATATTTTAGGTAACACATCTCTCCAGTGTCATGAGACATTTGATTACTTCTTTTCACTTACTCATTAATTCTTTCAACACATACTACTTATTCAGTGATTACTATTTGCCAAACAAAGTTCTGGGATAGAGAAAAATTACACGGTGCCCTTGTCATAAAGATCATTGTTTAGGAGTAAGAGATGAGTAAGCTGTTTGCCCAGCAGATAAGAGATGGGTGTGGGAGAGAGGCCAGTTCTGGCTGGAGGAGTTGACACATTAGAGTGTGTTTAGAATTGCAAGTAGTTCATGTGCATAGTCTACTGGGAGGGTCAGATAAATGGTCAGGGGTGAGATCATAGGTTTGTTAGACAGATTAAATTTAGTCTGTATTCAATAAGGATTGAAGAGTCTCCAAACTCCTTTAAGAGGAGCAATAATAGGGTACACTTTACATTTTAGAAAGGTTGTTTAGTGGCAATGCAGAGGAAATATTGGGGACTCAGGGACTGAGCACGAGCCTAGTGGTAAAAGGATCACTTAGGAGACTATAGCAGTGGTCCAGGTGGACCTGATATAAGGAACTGTCTGTGGGGATGGAGACAAGGGGCAGAGATGAAAGACTGTGAGAAGTAGAGTCAAGATGATTTGGGCACTAATTGAATGTAGAGGATGAAAAAAAGAGTTGAGATTGACTTTAGGATTTGTGGTTTGGGAGCTGGTTGCTTGCCAAGGAATGAATTTGAAGTTCTGTGAAATAGTTTACTTCTAGTCTATGTGGGTTGATTCTACCTTGCAGTTGCTTAAAATTATAGTAACAGTCCTAACCTTTGTCTTACAGAAACAAGTAAGTATATTCAATCTGACAGATGAGGAATATGTTTGGTCAGCTGTGGCCAGTGCAATATTCCTAGCTAGCTCTCTACTTCACCATGATGTGGCTGCTCACAGATGTGGTTTGTCCATCCTCCCAGAATGTCGAGAGGGGGCAGAAGTCAGGCATCCTTGTAGTTCTCCAATTGAGCCATGCCAAATCCATTTTTAAGTGCTTTTTCATCATCTGCCGAGTTTGGGAGCTATCAGTTAATAACTGTTAGCCTGGGAAGGAGTTGTCACTTTAAAAAAATATATTTTATTGATTTTTTACAGAGAAGAAGAGAGAGAGATAGAAACATTGATGAGAGAGAAACATTGATCAGCTGCCTCTTGCACACCCCCTACTGGGGATGTGCCTGCAACCAAGGTACATGCCCCTTGACCAGAATCCAACCCGGGATCTTTCAGTCCGCAGGCCAACACTCTATCCATTGAGCCAAACTGGTTTCGGCGAGTTGTCATTTCTTTATTTGGAGAGGGCCAACAGGAAAGGGCCCATCAAGTTGGTTAATAGTCAGATTGCAGAAGAGTAGTAGACAGTCTGGGCTTGATGGGCGCAGTGGAATCTTGGCAGTGGAAGCAGCAGGAAACTATAACAAAAGCTTAAAAGGTATGGGTGTAACACATCAAGGAAGCCTCAGATGGACCCGAATTTGCATTATGGGGGATGACATGAGCCATGATTTCATGTAATGAATCTCTCATTTCTCACAGCAAGCTTTTCTGTATCTTAGCATGGCAGAGGATAAAAAAAATCATCCCATATCATAGGTAAAACATCTCAGTGGACATCATTTCAGGGTATTAGCAGCCATCTGTGGAATCTTCAATGGACTACTGTAATTGCTGGTAATTCCTCTTCAGGGAAAATGAAACCATTGTCATACTGGTAATAGACCTTTGAAATGAAATTCTTTCCCTCTGTCCTCTAATTATTTTCCATTAGCAGGTAAAATTTTGGCATACTTGAACTTTGATCTTTATGGAAAAGGATTTTCTTAAAAGTGGTTCATGATGTGAATGACAAGAATGGAATTGCACCCTGGGGTTCAGGAAGAGCCCTGCTATTGTGTATTCTGCAGGATGAGAGGCAGGAATGAGTTACTCCATTGAGAAAATGAAAGGCACCTGACATTATGTATTAATTTGTTCACTTGTTTATTATGCTCTAGACTAGGGTAGAGGACTTGTCTATTTTGTTTTCCACTGTATCCCAGTGTTCAAACCATTATGGGGTCCATAGAGGCTATCCATAAATATTTGTGGAAAGAGTGAGTGATGAACAAATAAACTCAAGAGGTATCCGAAATCCAAAAAAAGTTAAAAAAGGAATCTGACCTGTGCAGCTCAGTGGTTGAGCATAGACCCATGAACCAGGAGGTCACCCGTTTGATTCCCGGTGAGGGCACATGCCCAAGTTGCGGGCTTGATCCCCAGTAGAGGGTGTGCAGGAGGCAGCTGATCAGTCATGTTTCTTTTTTATTGTTGTTTCTATCACTCTATCTTTCTTCCTTCCTCTATCTCTAAAATCAATAAAAACATATTTTAAAAAAAGAGGAATCTGGAGAGTTGCAAGATTCAAAAGAGTCAGAAATAGGCTTGAAATGGAGTAGAGAATAGGAATCTCAGACTAGGGACATGGGGTTGGTGCTAGCAGGTCAAAAGCAACTGAGAAGGGACGGAGAATGATATTAAGGAGGCTTGTTTACTTGGTAGGTGGGCATAGAGATATGGGAGGGAGGGTGCTGGTGCTAGAGGGGTCCATTGGCCTCAAAAGCGCAGAACATATGGTGTGAATTCTAGCATTTTACCTTTGCCTTATCATAGGAACAGTTTGTCTTATTAACTGTAAATTTTCTGGAGAATTTAAAGCACCCCTCTCACCGCTCAGCATCTACATTTATTTCAGAGCTATGAATCATGCCTTAGTTGCACAGATTTTGGTAGAGCTTTTAGCTTTTAAGAAACACAACTGAAATAGGAACCAACATTTATGAAGCTTTGACCCTCTGCTAGAACTCATGTGAGTTGTTTCCAGATTGCCTTTGTGCTTGGCATTTTCAATGTCAAAACAATCCTGGTACCACTTTTTAAGCACATAGAATCTGTCTAGTCCTGTCCAAAGCACTCTACCTATACTATTTGTTTATTTCATAATAGTCCTGCAGATTGGAAATTACTAGGTATATTTTACTGATGGAGGACACTGAGGTTTAAATTTTGGTGTAGTATATACTTCATGGGATTATGAGCATTCAGTGAAGCTATGCATACAAAATGTTTAGTATGATGTATGGTACAAAGGGATGAGTGTTTAGTACATGTTGGTACCACCACTATCAAAATCACCACCATCATCATCATGAAAAGCAATGAGAGTCAGGCTAAGTAGAGCTGGAAAGTATGAAGTAAACCTTCTTAGATGATGAGTTTGACATGCTATTAACCTTTAAATTGCAGAAGTGATCAAAGTCAGTAATTTCTAATTTTAAGAATTAAGCAGGCGGGTTGAGGCATATGCTGGTAGGAGAGGCTGGGGAAAGATCAATGGGGGAGAAAAAGAAGACATATGTACTACTATTTATAATACTTAAAATAAAAAGAATAAAACAGAATCCAAAGTCCAATAGAGATTTCCAGGTAACATTTCAGCAAGGAAATCAGAAATATTGTATTAGGGACCATGTGTTTATAGAAAATCATTGATTGACTTCCTCCAGCATTCCTCCATACCAGGGATTGAGCCCGCACTCTGGGCATGCGCCCTGACCTGGAATTGACCCATGACTTCCTGGTTTATAGATCGACCCTCAACCACTGAGCCACACTGGTTGGACCACATCTCCTTTAAATGATAATAAAACTTTAAAGGGCTTGAGTCCTTGGAGAACTTTAAGAGGGAGGGAGGGGCGCTGGGTAAGTTGTGTCCTACTTTTGGCCAACTCCAGGATTGGGAGAAGGGAAGATTCATAAATGGACAAAGTAAGGCAGGAGAAGGAGAAAGGATCAGGTTGGGTCTCAGGCCTCTGTGGAAAGAAGATATGGAGATTATAGAACATCATTTGGGCCATGAAAATTTCTTGGATACTAGCCACACTGGCAGAATGCAAAAGACTAGGCTGGAAGGAGACAGAAAAATCACAACTGAATGCAATGACTAAATACAGAGGAGGTTTGGAGTTTTTTGGAATTTAATTAAATAGTTCAATGCAGCCCAACGCTCCCAGGGGACATTGGCAAATTACAGCATTGTAAACTAATAGTAAAATCCCAAGTCATGTGGGGGAAAGAAGTTATGTTTTGAATATACTTTTGAAAAAGGGCAGTATAAAAGCACACTTTAGGAAAGACCTCAGACTAGTTAAAGCAAAAAGAAAACAAAACCTTTATAGATATAAAGATGAGAGTTTCATTTATCTGCAATACGCACTTATATAGAATGGTGAACTTATTATGATTTATTCATTCGTTAGATGAGGAGTGGGAGAAGTCCGGCTGATGGGCCAATCTAGCCACACCTATGTGTTTATACATTGCCTTTGGATTGTAATGCTGAGTAGCAGAATAGTTGTGCAGTTGCAACCAAGACTATATGGCCTGCTAGCCTGAAATATTCCCCACCTGGCCTTTTCTGGAGAAGGTCTGCTGACCCCTGCATCAGATAATTTTGTGCATCTTCCACGTGCAGAAGTCTGACTTAATGCCCTGTCTGGAGTCCCCGTAGTA
Organism: Vespertilio murinus; assembly: GCA_963924515.1. Lineage (NCBI taxonomy): Eukaryota > Metazoa > Chordata > Mammalia > Chiroptera > Vespertilionidae > Vespertilio > Vespertilio murinus. The sequence goes on from OZ004704.1 coordinate 202,793,678, forward strand.
TACGGCATCACAGTATCTTCCAAAGCAGACAGTCATGAAGTTGCCCTGTGGACTAGGGTAGAGGCTAGCTGGTGACTGGTTGAAAAACTGCAGATGTAGGCGTGGTCCATGGCTGGGCCTCACACTGTGGGAATGAATGAGGATGTATGAGTAGGATATTAGGATTGAGTGCTCTTAGATAGATGGTTTCTTATGGGTGGTAAATGTGCTAGTATTCATTTGTCAAAAGTGGTGCAAATCCTCATTTTAGAGTTAAATACCCCATTGGGGGGTTCTGCCTTTGTTTATGCATGACACACCTGTTTGAGTTGACTTCTTTGGTCCATCTTGATTTCCAAATAAAGTTGGCCCACCAGATGCCACTTCTGTCCTAAGGCCTCCTCTTTCCCTGCCATGAAAGAGAAACATTTTTCAAAGGAAGCTAATATAAACAATAAGCAACGAAAGCAATCAGAATTGCACACAAGAGCTGCTTCTGGCAAATACTTAACAGCTGCAGAAGTTAAGGACCTCTAACCTTGTTCAGTTATTATCGCCTAGAAATGCCTCTCATAGTGGGAGTGTAAAAAATGCAAAGAAATTCAGTTATGCGCACATACAAAACAAACCCACAATTAAGGAAGAGTAATAGCTGTTAACACCAAGCATCGTTTTGGTGTAGACATTCGCTTTTGCTTGCCGTCTCTTCTCATTATGAAAGACCCGAGTGATACTTTACAGGAAAACAGAACACTTAACCTCTGGTAGGTGCATAATTAGGAATACAATGAAAAGACAGAGGTCTTGTCTTTTAAGACGGGGAGGGTTTGGCAAATTCAGAGATGCTAGTTATAAAAGCAGTGACCACTTTTACTGACGTGCTGAGAACAGTTAAGTCTCCAGAAATTATTCAAGCTAGAGGGAATGATCTTGTGTTGTCTTGTTCTGATAGTTTTCTCATTTGAGGAAGGAAATAGTAATGATGGAGACAAACATTATATTATATCTAAGATGAAATCTTTAACATTTCTTAAGCTGCTGATTGAGGGATCTGGAGATTTTTTGATGCCTGCCAGGCATTTGCCCTTTGGTAACTAATGTCTTTGTACAACTGTTTGGGTTAACAGCCTGGTTAAGTTTCAAAATTTACCTATGAATGTAAAACACACACACACACACACACACACACACACACACACACACACAAATATGTAAAGTATATCAATATAGTTTTTTTAAAATTCTTTGTAAGTAACTTCTATTCTCTCCCTGCCCCCCACCCTCATGTATCTCCAGTGCCTAACACAGATTCAACTGGATATTTATTTGGTGAATAAATGAATAAATTTCCCAATTCAGTTTGCATATAATAATTAAAAAAACATTTGAGATTATGCATCCCAGTTCTGACCCTCATTGCCACTGTACGAAGATTTTCTATTTTTTTGTCTGGGGAAGAAAAGTTCTGTAGACTCTCCACCTTGGATGTGGGTTGAATTGCAGTCCAGTGTATGAAAGTGCCTGTCTCCTAGTCACAGAAAGTAAACGTGATCTCAAGTTATAGCCTCCTTATTATTTCAGACCGGAACCTCTTCCTTCTTTCACCTCCAAGAGCAATTTTTGTACTTTAGGATGCTCATGTATTCATTCGAAATAATTTGTTATTATTTGAAATAAGTTTAGAATCTTTATAATATTTGCTTCATTTCTCAAAGTAGATTTTTAAAAAATCCCCAGCAAAGGAGAGAGAGAGAGAGAGAAAGAGAGAGAGAGAGAGAGAGAGAGAGAGAGAGAGAGAGAGAGAGAGAGAGGCATTGATGTGTGAGAGAAATATTGATCCTTGACTAGGAATCAAACCCACAACTCAGGTATATTCCCTAACCAGGATTTGAACCAGCAACCTTTCGGTGCATGGGACCATCTGAGCCACCCAGCCAGGCCACTTACCATTCTGTGACCTTAGGAAGTTACTAAACCTAGCCCCAGTGTCCCTCTCTACAAAAGGGGGTGGTGATAAAAATCTATCTCATAGGATTGCTGGGAGGATTAAATATTTTAACTTGTCTAATGGCAAGTACTTAATGCACATTAACAAATTAATAGTAATAATAATGTTATAATTCAGATTTTGAGGGCAGTGACAATTTCATGTTTCCTAACAGCAGCATAAACCTTGAATCAATATTTGTTGAATTGCTCTTATTTTACAGGACAGCAAGAGGTTTCAATCTAGTGTACCAAATAACTCTGGGCTTGGCATTTCTCTGCAGCATCATCAAAACAAGCAGCCAGAGGTAATAGGAGACTTAAGTTTTTGATTCGAGTGGCTCAACCTTTGCATTCTTTTCTTATAGGCCCCAGTTCAAGTGCTTAGCTTTCCACTCCCATTGTCTCCCAGAGGATGAGTTAGTTTAGGCTGACCGCTGGCTCTTGACATTTGGAGAAAGTTTCTTTTTAGATGTCTGAACTTATGAACCAACTCTGTAGAACCCTCCCTGGGTGGAGGAAGAGTTGAACCAACAGGAACAAAAAGAAGCCGAGGAAATGATAACAAACAAGGGGAATCTAAGGGGGTTTTGTAGGATCATGAAGTTTTCTCCCAAACGATTTTGAGCATATTTGCACATTTAAAAGCAGCTCGCTGCCTTTTAATAAATTGCCTTCCTAAGTGTTCTATTAACACGAATGCAAATGGCAGTTTGGCAAATTGGGCTCAACACTTTCATAATCTAAGTCTGTGAAAAGATTCTCCCATTCTGACATGCAATATATTGTATATTGATTAAAACCATTGTCCTTACATTCTCCATGCAGGTGCACATATTTTGGAAGCTCCGGGCAATGAGGCTGGAGATGTAGAGGGAGATCCGATGTCTTAAACAGGGATGGAACTTTATCTTTTGGATAATGGGGAAATACAAACCATTTTTAAACTGAAGATTAACATAGCTGAATTTGTGTTTAAGAAAGGCTACTCTCGCCTTAGCCGTGTGTGTGTGTGTGTGTGTGTGTGTGTGTGTGTGTGCGCGTGTGTGTGTGTGTTTGTGTGTGTGTATGTGTGTGTATGTGTGTGTGTGTATGATGGTAGACAGATTGAACATTAGTTCAGAGCCTAATTCCAGGTGAAAGATGGTGAGAGGTGAATGGAAGCAGCAGAGGTGGAGATGGAAGGGGACAGGTTTCAGAGAGGTAGCTCACAGTGACTGTTGTGATTGGTTCTTGGTGGTTGGATATACATTGTGAATGAAGAGGAGGCTTTGGAGGAGTGGAAGATGCCAGGTTCCTCCCTTTCACAGAGGTAGGAAACGCAGGTGGATGAGGCAGTTTTATGGCTTCAGTGATCATCTATGAGTTGATGATTGACAGATCAATATTCTAGTCCAGAATGTTATTTCTGTTTCAGACCTACATACCCAACTCTACTGAAAGACTTCATCCAGCCCCCAGGCACCTGAAACCTAGCATGTCCCCAAACTAACATGGTTATTTTTGCTTTTAAAGTCCTCTCCTAATTCTTAATTCCCTCTGTGAGTAGCACCAACGTCTACCCACTGTTGCTCATGCCAAAAACTTGGGAATTATTCTTGATCATCTCCCTGTATGACTCACATCCAGTTATCCCCAAACAATGTCAATTAAAAAACCTCTTCATTTTGTCCCTCGTTTTCCAGCCCCACTGACAAGAACAGGAAGTGGAAGTAAGGTGCTGATGGAGTTGCCAGGGCAAGAGGTGGTATTAGGTTTAAAATTCCTGAGATATTTCAATGTCAAACAATTAAAATGACTTCATATGCAATGGCTGAAGATTAGTGGGTGTCTTAGTTTGTTTAGGCTTCTATAACAGAAATACCATAGACTTTATGGTGGCTTAACAACAAACATTTATTTCCTCACACTTCTGGAGGCTGGGAAGTCCAAGGTCAAGGTGATGGTAGATTCAATGTCTGACAATGGCCTGCTTTCTGGTGTATACACAAATGTGTTATATCTCTGTTCACAAGTGGCAGGGGGGCTGGAAAGCTTACGCATTTATAAGGTCACTAATCCCAATCCCAGTCATGAGAGCTTCACCCTCATGACCTAATCACCCCCAAAGGCTCTTGTGTGTGTGTGTGTGTGTGTGTGTGTGTGTGTGTGTGTGTGTGTGTTTTAATAGGAGTTCCGGAAAGTGAGAATTTAATTCATCTGCAAAGAATCAATTTTGGAAAAGTTTCCAGTGGATAATTTTTCAAAATTTAAAAAATGGAATGAATTTTCCAGTTAAATGGCCATGGTGATCATTGAGTAGTGTGAATAAAATGTAAATCCATACTACAAAAGGCCCAATATCTCAATGTGAAGTTAGAATTTCAACATATGCATTTTGGGGTCCATAAACATTTGGTCCACAACAGTGAGTTAGGTATGATCTAGGAAGTTCACGGCTTGACAAGGTGAGATGCACATTCCTTTTGGCCCAACATATAAGTCTCTTTCCTATATATGGGAGAATTCCCTATTTTATAAATCCATAGTAGTTGAAAATGCCCTATATTACTTTTTAAGCTTCTCTTGCAGCCAAGACATGCAGGAGACCCAGGTGCCACAAGCTAGCTGTAAATACCTTATACTTTTAAGCTAGAGTCATAGTAACAAGAAATGGCATGTGGTGGTTTAGATAATGTGCCCAACCCAGAAGTGACAGCATGGACAGTGGTGGGAGTGATTGCAGTAAGATTGCACTTCTGGTGCAGAAAAGGCAGCAAGATGGAGAGCAGCACCAAGTAGACTGATGGCCCTAACTAGACCAGTTCTGTGGTCTGGTTTGGGGCTTTAGTGCCGGCTGCTTAGATTTGAGCCCTCCCAATGTATCAGTTAGGCATTCTTTTGATTTAAATTAACAGAAAACACAACTAGCTGGGGCTTAGGCCATCTGGGGAGTTTCCCCCATAAAGCAAGAAGTCTGGAGTTAAGTAGCTACTAACATTTATTTAATAGGTTGATGGTATGAAGGCCCTCTTGGCCTTTTCCTTAGGCCAGAGTCTCTGTGTAAGACTGGAAGAAGGGAGACTGGTTAGTAGTACCCACTGTATTTTCCACTTTACCAAGGGACCCAAAGCCTTCCTGGAAGCTCCAGCAGACTGAGGCTTACATCTTTTTGGCCAGAGATGAGTGATATGGTCAACCAGCTGCACAGAAATGTGGAAAATGAAGAAAATGAATATTTAGTGAGTGTTTGTAATGTCCAACCTGTATTCAGAACTGGATAATGGATAGAACGATTGAGAAAAGAACAGCCAGACTATACTTCTGCCCCAGTGAGATACCCAATGTCCTTATAATAAACCCTTTATAAACAATGGTTGTTGGTGCTTTTCTACCTAAAATCCATCTGAATAAATCAAGTAAGGGGGGGAGATAGGAATTAAAGATGATTCTAACGTTGGTTGACTTAGAGAATGATACCACCATTGACTGAAATAAGGGAAACAGTTACTAAGGAACTAATGGTACATAGTATACTACTGAACTTCACCCTTTCCTTAAAAAGAGAAATGTGCTGACACAGTTGAATCTCTAATTAGTAAAATGTATGGCAAAGGTATTTCTGATCTGGGGGAACTCACTTTGCCTGTATTAGTGTTGTAGTGGCCTCTTTCACCTTTTGGTTAGCTTTTCCTGGGACATTTATAGGCCATTTTTAATGTTTAGTATTATCATGGTTGCTTTGAGAATGGGCCTCCAGTTTGTCTGTGCATAGGCCTTGTTCTATAAGCGATAGACTTAATTGTTCATTAAGGCTATAAATGAGGTTGAATAGTGACTTAGTGAATTACAGTATAAGTTAATAAAAGAACAAGTCTTACTTATTGATTTTTCTTTTATAACTTTGTTTTTGAGGCAAAATTTACTGAAAAACAGCTGTTAAGAAAACCCCTTGGGGTCATCTAGCAAATACAAGTCCATTTATATTGCCAGGTATTATTTTCTATTGTAGTGCGCATGCACTTTCTGGGCCTAGCTAACTTCCACTCCTCCTTTGAGATCCTGGTTGGTGTCACTTCCTCCAAAAACCTTTTCCTGACTTCCTAAGTTTAGATATTCCTCCCTTTAGGAGAGAGGCCTCTTGTTTTATATATCTCTTTATTCCATGTATCTATGACAGAGCCAGGCACATTTTAATTTCTAAATGTATATTTGTTGAATTAAAAAATGAATCATATTAGAGAATTTACAGGTGATTGGATATTAGTTTCAATCAACAGGATGAAGAGAGTGCATGCATCCTGCAGAAAGAGAGAAACAGAGCAAGCTGGAAGTCATTCCTAGGGTACGAATAAAGCAAGAATGGAGAGTGAGGAGAGATGGAAGTACAGACAATGACCCCATCCAGCTAATATTGTCTTGGATATGAGTGTTGGGGGCTTTACCTGGCAGTTGTGTTGGAGTTTTCTCCCCCCACTCATCTACAGCTCTAGAACTTTTCTTGCCTCTTTGTCCCCCCCTTCCAATTATTCAAATCCCCAGAGTCCTTACTGCCCCAACATGGCAGAGTCTCCCAAAACATGGTTCCAATTTCCCATATCCTAGTGGGGAAGCTCTTACTGTCCCCTCTCTCTCTCTCTCTTTGTCTCCAAGTTTAACAGCTCTGGAAAGAAGCTATGTAGATAGTATTTGTCTATGCCCTTTAATCTTCGAGGTTGTCAAGCCAAGAAAGTGGCTGTATCTATTCTATATACTTTATGTTTCTATCTCTATTCAGAGGTAAAAAGGCTGTTCAGTGATTTAGAGCCACAGACCTGGTTTATGATTAAGCTGGCCCATTCAGTACACTCATATACTTGGACCTCGGAGGGCAATTGCCATTCACCACTACAGCTTATTGTAAGAAAGCTCTTCTTCCAGGCTCCTGAAAGACTCTGAGCTTCATTGTCTTCTCTGAGATTCTTTCCCTTCCCACCTCTCCATCACTAATCTTATCAACTACCTTTTCATGTTGACTGGCCCAAGGACTCTGAAGCATTCCAATTTTCTTAATACATTTCATCCTAGCTTGAACCACTGACCTTCTTTGCAGCTCTATTTTGGTGCTTGAGATGACTGTCTACACTGTGATTTTTAAATTTGAAAAATTCTCACGTGTTTTTAAGAATAAAGTGGTATTTGGAAATCTGAGAAATAACTAAAGTTTCCTCTTTTTTACCAGGAGAAGAAGGAAATAACTTTTTCACTCCTATGCCCCTGTACTTATTTTGTGCAAAAGGGATGTTAAATCTATACTTCCTCTGCCTGCTGTCCTCTTCTTTGTTTGCTGAGGACTGTCGGTTAGTGATTCGTGGCTGGATCTGAACTGCCCCACTGATGAGAAAATTACGGTCAAACTCAACTTTCTGACTTCAGAATGAAAAATCAAGTGGCCTTTAAATTTCAAAAGATACTGTCATTTATTTCCTGGGTGATGTGTTGTTTAGTACTTTCCCTAAACTGGGCCAACCATTGGAGTCCTTTGTGTTAAGTGTGCTACCTGGGCACCAGAATTGCTTCCGGATCTTGGTTAGAATGGCTGTCTGGTTCACAATCTCCTTGGGGATTGTGAACATATCAAAAGAAAATCATTGTAGCTAAGAAAATCCTTTTCTGCTTTATTATTCAGAAAGCACTGCTGTTAGCTTCTGTGGGAGTGTTTCCCAGGGATAGTCTTAATTATTGATGGCTAAATTCTCATTACTTAATGGAAGTTGAACTTTTAAGGGGAAACACGAGGGAACTTTCCATGCTAATTGGTAATACACATTGTTTTCCCCACATCCAGAGAGGAAGCTAGTGGCTTGGCAGAAAAGAGAGGTCAGAGGTTCCTGAAGGAGGCAGGGAAAGGGGAGACAGGAAAAGTGAATGTAAGTTAACTTCGTGTGTGAGATCCTTCCTAGTTTTAGTTAGGACGTAACATTGCTTATTTTTCCCATGTATGAGTAGATGCCAGGGAGACAAGAATCACTGTGTCCAGAATACCACTGCCCTTCTGTAAGGATGTTTTGGTTTGTTGGAGAGTCCCCTCTGTTCTGCTGGACTCCTTGGCAGGCTTGGATATGAAAAGGTGGCCTAGTGCTGAGTTTGAGGACAGTGATTCTGTTCTTGGTGGGGAGCGCTCTTCTTCCTTTCTAGGTGCTAGTGGGAGTGGGCTTCTTATGATGTCTAGAGAAAAAGAATTTTCTGAGACTCTCAAAGATGAGATATTGGAGAAAGCTTTATTTTTGTGGCATTACACCCCTGCGTCCCCAAGGTCCAATTTCCCTTTGACCCGCCACTGAAGAAGTGTGGCTGTGGCTTCAGCAGAGCTAGAATCAGAGGCAGTGTCCAGAGTTTTCACTCCATGTGGGAGCAGGGGCCAGCCCAGCATGGAGCCAGCTTCGTTTGTGTTCCCAGGTGCAGTCCATCCGTCCATTGTGTGTGGGATCTGCAGGGCAGGAGCAGAGCCACAGGGACAAGAGAGCTTAGAGAGAGCGAAGTCCTTTGTTTGGGGAATTATATATTCCCAAATTTTCTCAGGCATACTGGTCCCACCCCCTCTGGCCAATGACCTCTCTTCCCAGGTTTCACTGGCAGCAAGTACCTTCTTAATGTCACCCTCACTTATTGCTCATGTGCCATCTTCCTTTTTGTCTATTCTTTTCTGCCAGTAATCTTCAGGGAGTGGGCTGGGGGTTCCCTGGAGAGTGTAAAACTGCAGCTTCCTGGTGAAGCTGCCCAAATGACCAAGCCTATAATGCCTGCCCTCCAATTTTTCTCCTTTTTCTACCCTATACAATAATCCTATATAATAAAAGGATAATATGCAAATTGACACTAACGTTGGAACAACTGGTTGCGATGACATGCACCTACCACCAGGGGACAGACACTCAATGCAGGAGCTGCCCCCTAGTGGTCAGTGTGCTCCCACAGGGGGAGTTCCACTGAGCCACAAGTGGGGCTGACAGCTGCAAGTGCAAAGGTGGTGGCAGGAGCCTCTCCCACTTTCGTGGCAATGCTGTAGCTAAGGATGTCCGCTGTGGCTAAAGATGTCTGTCTAATCCAGCTGTGGGCAAACTACGGCCCGTGGGCCGGATCTGGCTCTTTTATCTGGCCCACAGAGCCGAAAGAGCTGAGGGTTCTCTTGCTCTCCCCTCTGCTCCTTCACCAGCAGCCCAAGATGAGAGTGCCAGCATGGTCAGGTTGCTTTTGTTCTGGCCCTCCGGTCCAGTTTAAGTACCCATTGTGGCCCTTGAGTTAAAAAGTTTGCCCACCCCTGGTAATCAGACATCCCTTGAGGGCTCCCAGGTTGCCAGAGGGATGTCTGACTTCCAGCTTAGGCCCAGTCCTCCAGGGAGTGGGTCTAACCCATCATTGGATCTCCCCCAAGGGGTCCCGCACTGTGAGAGGGTACAGGCCGTGCTGAGGGACCCTCCTGAGTGCACAAATTTTCGTGCACCGGGCCTCTAGTTATTAATAACTAGCTAATTACAACAGTAGCAATACAACACTAGAAAATCATCAATGGAGATCATTAAGAAGAAGTAGGACCCAAAGCCAGGTGACCACAAATATGGAAATTTCCTCACACACCCCCTGAAATTTGCAGAAAACTTATATATGTAGCAGTCCACACACTGAGCATTTATACTAATCCTTTTTCATTTTTTAAGGGACAAGAGACTCTAGCTTTTATCTGTGTACATGTGAGCTATGGTAGAAAAATTGTTCATTCTGACTTTGAGCCTCTCTCACTTTGTAGAACCATTCCCCGTGCGAGCCCCCCCCCCCCCCCAACCCGCCCAAATAAAAGTTACCTGATTGGGTCTCAGAGAATCACTTCTACTCAAGCCCTTAGATGAGTCAGGCTTTATTGTCACCTCTGGCAAAGAGAAGGGACAGACTTTTTTGCTAAAGGCTGTGAACCCTTGAGTCTGAATGTGGGACTCCTTTTTTTCTCCCCCCCCCCCCCCCCCCCCGCTTCTACTATAAGCTTCACTAGAGGACTAAAAAGCAACCAGAAAAGCAGAACCTAAAGCTCATCATCGGTCTCAGTTTTTCAACAGTTTTTTAACTGACTTCTAAGCTCAAAGAAGTTCTTGTTTAGATTTGCAAGTTGTCATTTTAAGAAATAAGTGTGGCACTTTTGTAGTCATTTTTAGGCAACTCAGCCGCCTTATCATTTCTTTTTCCCAAATGGAAGCTCTTTTTCAGTTTGATTTACTTTTCCTCTTTGCAGAAGGATGGGTTGCCTGGACTGATGAGGAAGAAAAGAACGTTCCCATGTTCTTTTGCTTCACATTTAGGAGAAGCGAAGAAAGGGTTAAGGTGCATTTTTAAAGGAAGGAAAGAGGATGTTAAAGGAAATAAATAGATAAAGCCATCAAGTTTAATCAGTTCCACCAGAAGGATTTCCCTGCGTGTTCCCACACCCCATTCTCACTACAGCTTTCTTTTTCTCTCTTTCTTCCTCCCTCCCTCTCCCTCTTCCTCCCTCCCCCTTCTCTTCCCCTCCCTCTCTCCCTCCTTCCCTTCCTCCCTTTCTTCCTTTTTAAATATTTTTTTTAAATTGATTTCAGAGAGGAAGGGAGAGGGAGAGAGAGATAGAAACATCAATGATGAGAGAGAATCTTTGATTGGCTGCCTCCTGCATGTACCCTACTGGGGATAGAGTCGGTAACCTGGGCAAGTGCTCTGGACCAGAATTGAACCCCGGACCCCTCAGTCTGCAGGCCAACGCTCTATCCACCGGCTAGGGCTGCAACTTTCTTTATGGAGAGAGGTGTTGGGGAGAGCAATTTCAGTCATTTTGTAAATGAATGTCCCATTTCCCCCTATAGCTGGCTCTTTGGAGGTAGACAGCTCACTCCAAGAGTGGGCTTTTTCTTTTTCTGCTGCTGCTTTCAAAGCACAGTCATGTATAGAAATAAATCATGTACCAGGTTCGGATCCATTAGAACTGAACTAACTAATTGAGAAAATGATTACCAGCAACGCGTTAGTGTTTAAATCTGAGGGTTTCTTATTCATACGAGCATAGAGCCACGTATGGAGATCGGCTCTTCCAACCACCTTGTTCTATAGACGGCGTTCCAGAGAAGCTGAAGGCTTTCCCAAGGTCAGACAACCGTTATTGGTAGTCCTGGGACCAGAGCCCAATTGTCTTAATTTTATTTTTTTCCATTACATTTGATTTAATTCCGGAATCGAGACTACAATAAAAGGCACAGACTTATTAAAGCTAATCATTAACCTCTAAACTGGCAGATTGAGTTTTAAAAGAGAGAACGCTAACGTTCTCAGTAGGGATAATAAGGAGGCAATTGGGAAAGAATAAAACCGCTCAAGAATAAAACAGCTTCCCACCTTCTTGCTTTTTGTTAAAATATCTTTAACCAGAAAGTTTATACCGTGGTATGCTAATTTAAAGGGAAAAAAAGAGAGATTTGAGGGAAAAGCAGGGAATGATCTTGAAAGCGAACCTGCGGGTTTTCCTGGGCCATCCTGGAGTCTCCGGAACAAGAAATGTGACGCCAACAACAAAGGAAGGAGGGATTAGAAGCGGCTTAGTGCTTTTACACTTAAAACATATCCCTTTTTTCTCCTGTAGGTTTATAAATGTGATTTTGGAGGTGGACGTTTCTTATAAAACAACACAGGATTTTTACTTTATTCCTCTCACAATAACACTGACTTTAAATAACTACCCTTCAAAGAGGCTATGGTATTGTGAAGATATTTTTGAGCTGCTTGATCATTTCTTTTTTTAAAATTTCCTCAACAAAATAAGATGTCTCTCTTCCCCACCACTTTTGCCACTGTTCTGCCATTCTTCTTCTTCCTTTTATCTTTTTAAATAATTTTTTATTTTCAGTTGCTGTTAACATACATCATTATATTAGTTTTCAGGTTGACACCCTAGGGATTAGACATTATATGACTTAATGAGTGACCATCCTGGTAAATTTTGCACCCATTTGACACCCTACATAGTTATTAGACTATTATTGACTGTATTCCCTATGCTGTACTTTACATCCCATGACTATTGGGTAAAAACCATTTTTTTACTTCTTAATCTCTTCACCTTTTTTGCCCATCCTCTCAATGCCCTTCCCATCTGGCAACTGTTAAAATGTTCTCTGTGTCTATAATTCTGTTTCTGTTCTGTTTGTTTATCCATTTTGTTTTTTAGATTCAATGGGTAGATATGAATTTATTGCCATTTTATTGTTCATATTTTTGATCTTTTTCTTCTTCTTAAAGAAGACCCTTTAACATTTCATATAATAACTAGGGGCTCAATGCACAAAATTTGTGCAAGAGTAGGCCTTCCTTCTCCTGGCTGCTGGCACCAGCTTTCCTCTGGTACCCAGGGCCCAGGCTTCCCTTGCAGCCCCGGCTTTGTCCATAAGGTTGTCCAGTCTAATTAGCATATTACGCTGTTATTATTATAGATGGTTTAAGGTGATGGACACTTTTAGCTTTTTCTTGCCTGAGATGCTCTTCGTCCTTCAATTTTAAATGACAGCTTTGCTGGTTGGAGTAATCTTGGTTATAGATTCTTACTTTTTATCACTTTGAGTATTTCTTGCCATTCCCTTCTGGCCTGCAAAGTTTCTTTTGAGAAATCAGCTGTCAGTCTATGGGAGTTCCCTTGTAGATAACTAACTGCTTTCCTCTTGCTGCTTTTAAGATTCTCTCTTTGTCTTTAACCATTTGCATTTTAATTGTCATGTGTCTTGGTGTGGGCGCCCATATTTCTTCTTTACTGCAAACTTATTTTTATACTGAGAAAGGCTGAGAAAAACAATTTTAGTCATTTTCCTTGGAAAATAGCAGCCTTGGTTGAGAAACAATAGCTATGGGTCATGGTTGGTGAAGCAGGAATGGGATAGTATGGATAAAGAAAATTGAATAGAGACAGAATTTTTTAAGTTTAATTTTAGTCCAGACTTTAGATGGAATTCTACTTTTAAATCCAAGAGGTTAGAAGGCCAGAGCTAGATCCTATGCTGGCTGATCTTTATGAAAAAAAAATTAATAAGGATAGAAATGTGAAAATGACCAGTTTGCTATTGCTTGACTTGATTATATATATAAAAAGAGCCAGAGTCCATCACACCCAAAATGACCGACTTAACGCCCAGGTGGTACACGCAGCAGGCTCTGGTGGGCTGGATGGGGCTGGGGAAGGCAGGGCCAGCACTCATACTCACTCACAACTGCACACACACACACACAGACACATGTAACACACACACAGACACACGTAACACCCACCAGCTCAAAGCCTTTTCTCCTTTTCCCTCCCTCCGAGCTCACTCTCTGAGCCTCTCTCAGAATGAGGCCCCAGGGTGGGTAAAGGGTAGAGCTGACCCCACTGTCCCTGCCCCCTCCCAGCCCTGGAAAGAGGAAGATAGAGAGAGGGAGGCAGGGAGGCCTGGAGGACTGCTGAGAAAAACAAAGGGAGACAGAGACTGGGAGAGACTGGGATGGAGAGATGGAAACAAAATAGTAATATTATAATATTTCCTCTAATTCCCTTTTAATGTGCACAAATTTCATGCATTGGACCACTAGTTAATGATAATAAGCATTATTTTTTGAGTACCTACTCTCTGTGAAGTTTACTAATGTCATTTCTCTGAATCTTCACAACAATTCATTGAGGTAGATAACCTCTTACCAATTTCACATATATGGAAATCTTGGGGGAGGGAATGTTCCTTGTGTTTTTCATCCCTCCCTCCCTCTCTCCTCCCTCCCCACTTCCCTTCTTCCTTCCCTCCAGTGTTTCCTCCCTTTCTTTGTTTTTTCTTGATCAGTTAGTCTAAATATTTATTTATATTGCTGAACTTAAAAGAAGAGGCAGCTTTTGGTTTCATTGATTTTTAAAATATTTTTTGTTTATTTCTATTTCATTGATTTCCACTCTTTATTATTTCCTTACTTTGCTTTATTTGGGTTTAATTTGCTCTTTTAGTTTCCTATGATTGAAGTTTGGATCTTTGGCTTTATACAATTTATTTTTTCTAATATGAACATCCCATTCTGTACATTTTCCTTAAAGAACTGTTTGAGCTGCATTTCTAAAATTTTGATACCCTGTGTTTTAATTTTTATTCAGCTCTAACTATTTTTTAATTTTTCTTTTATTCAGTGCTTATTTAGAAATGTGTTAATTTTCAAATATTGGGATTTTTTTTGTATATCTTTTTGTTATTGAATTCTAGTACTGGGCTATATAACCTACTCTGAATGATTTCAGTCCTTCAATTTACTTGAGATTTATGGCCCAAAATAATTTCTCATGATGACTATTCCTTGTGCATTAAGGCAAATGTATATTTTGCTGTTCTTGGGTTGAATTTGCATATGTATATATATGACTTGATATGTATGCTATTTTGTATTAATAGCAAGTTTCAAAACTTCTTATGTCAAATTTTCTGAAGGTGTTAACATAGATATTTTGTGCCCCAAAAAAGAGCATTTGAGGCAAGTTTTAATTCATTACTTTATTTTGAAGAAAAGTGCTGCTGAAAGTTATCATATACTTTGGGAAACTTATGGTGAACATGTTCCATCTCAAGATTCTTGTGAACGCTGGTTTAAACGCTTTAAAAGTGATGATTTCGATGTGAAAGACAGAGAATGTCCAGATCAACCTAGAAAGTTTGAAGACCAACAATTTCAAGTATTAGTAGATGAAGATGCATGTTAAAATCAAAAACAACTTGCAGAAAGATTAAGTGTTGCTCAGCAAACAATTTCCAATCATTTACAAGCGATGGGAAAAAATTTAAAGGCAGGAAAATGGGTGTCACATCAACTGAATGAAAGACAAATGGAAAACCTAAATGTCATCAGTAAAATGTTTCTTCAATGGCATGGAAGAGAGACTTTTTTTTGCATTGAATTGTGACTGGCGATGAAAGTGGATTTATTTTGAGAATCCCAAATGCACAAAATCATGGGTTGATCTAGATCAACCAACAACATCAATTGCAAGGCTAAATCTCTTTGGAAAGAAGACAATATTCTGTGTTTGGTGGGATCAGGAAGGTGTGGGATATAATGAGTTTCTAAAACCAGGTGAAACCGTTAATACTGATCGCTACCAACAACAATTAATTTGAACCACGCTTTGATGGTAAAACTACCAGAATGTGCCAGAAAACACAGCTAAGTAATTTTGCTTCATGATGACGCACCATCACACACTTCAAAACCAGTTAAAGACACGTTAAAAGATCTTGCCTGGGAAGTATTAACCCACCTGCCATATTCACCAGACCTTGCTCCTTCAGATTACCACTTGTTCCGAGTAATGGTACATGCACTTTCTGAGCAGCATTTTAAAATGTACAAAGAAGTGGAAAATTGGGTCTCTGAATGGTTTGCCTCAAAACAAGAAAAGTTCTATTGGGACGGTATCCACAAATTACTTGAAAGATGGGGGAAATGTGTAGTGATGGACATTACTTTGAATAAAACACTTTTGATGTTTCTCTTGAAATTATCGTGTTTTCTTTTATCACAAAATCCGAATTATTAATCAGTAAACCTAATAAATGACAATTAGGTTAAATTGTCTTATAATGTTAAAATTACCTATTACCTACCTATGTTTTTTCTTATTTTTTTATGAGTCATAAAGAGAGGAGTATTGATTCAGTATAATTATTGGTTTATATTTCTTTTCAGTTTTTTTCAGGTATCTAACTTGTTTTCCATATATTTTAAATGCTATTTGGTAGATCAAAAATTTGTGGATTTAGAATGCTTATATATTTTTAAATTATTATGAAATGTCCCTCTCAGCTTTATTTGGTACTAATATAGACAAATCAGCTTATTTTTATTAGTGTTTGCATGGCACATATTTTTCAACCTTTTGCCTTTAAGCTATCTGTATCTTTATATTTAAAGTGGGTATCTTATATATAACAACATAGCTGGGTCTTGATTTTCTTAGACCATTTATTGATATAGTTGGGCCTAAATCTAAAAACATCTTGCTATTTGTTTTCATTTGTCCCGCTGTTCATTGCTCCATTTGACATAGTTCCTCATCTTTGATGAACTAAATGAATATTTTTTGTGCTTTCACTTCATTTCACTTCCTCTCCACTATTGGCTTATTGTTTTAATTTTTAGTGATTGCTTGAGGATATACAGTACACAGCGTTGACTCGTTACAATCTATCTTCAAATAACATTGCCAGTTTATGTACCGAATTTTACAACGGGATATTTCTATTGTTTTCTGCCTGTCCTTTGTACTGTGGCAATTACGTATGTTACTTCTCTTTATGTTAGCCTTGATGTTCATTATCACCATTTTAAAAAAACATATATATATATATATATATATATATATATATATTTTATTGATATTTTACAGAGAGAGAGAGAGATAGAGAGCTATAAACGTCGATGAGAGAGAAACATCAACTAGCTGCCTCTTGCACACCCCCTACGGTACATGCCCTTGACCAGAATCGAACCCGGGACCTTTTGGTCCGCAGACTGATGCTCTACCACTGAGCCAAACTGGTTTTGTCAATTATCACCATTTTTGCTTTAAACATCCAGTTATCTTGTAAAGAGTTTTCAAATGAGAAAAAAATGTGTGTTTTTTTAATATCTGTGGAGACGTTTGTTTGTTTCTTTGGCATTCAGATTGTGTTGTCCATTTGTATTGTTTCTTTTAGTGTTTGTATTTTGTGCATAGATGTTTTTGAGAGACTGAAAAGCTTAGCCCCAGTCATCTTGCCCTCTGTCTACAAGTCATTTTTTAACCTATTTCTGTGTGCAGCCTGTGCAACGTCTTAGGGGCGATGGATTAGTATGGTGCACTTTGGTGGAAGTAACATTTCCTTTTCTTTTACCTCAAATACTGTTTAACAATGTGTGTGTGTGTGTGTGTGTGTGTGTGTGTGTGTGTGTGAGAGAGAGAGAGGGGGGGGGATATCTGGGACAGAAGGACAGTCTTTGTTCACAAAGCGCTCAGAGAAACACCACCAGCATTATTTAGTATTCAGCCCTGATGGCATGGTCTCATTTGGAAGCATCAGCTAACTGCACAGGCTTTTTTATTTACTACAACACACACATTTCTCACTTATCCAGAGGCCATTACTCTGGCAACCTCATCGCTTCGGAATGCTAGAGAAAATAATCAAGTAAAACAAATGGCTTCTAAACCGCTGGACTGGATGCGGCAAGGTCATTAAAAATAAATTGTATGTATTTTACTAAGAGGAGAACCCCTGACTCAGAATGTGCTCGCTCCCATTAAAAATACAATTTTAACCAGCTTGGCTAATTGGTTTCCTTGCCTTCAGCAGAAGGGAGAGGGGGCGGGGGTGGGGGGCGGTGAGGAGAGAAATGAGCAAGAGGCACATCCGTTATGTAGAGGGAGATAGAATAGCCAACATTTGTGCATCCCTCTAGACTGCCTTCTCCTTTAGGGCAGTTAACGTTGGCCTATTTATCATCATATTCTCTGCATAGTCCCGACACGGGATAATTCAATGAGCATGGCCTAAATATATAAATAAATACACAAGCGAACATATGAGACTAAGAGGCCGGAGGGACACAGGAGAATGGCCGGGTGTTGAAAGGAGACTTGAAAAAGGGTAGCGTTGGAGGCTGTGCTCTGCGTAGGCAAAGGGCTCTTTATCCCACACTGTACGGCGCGGATAATTTCTATTTAGGGAAAATAGCAGCCAGCATGGAGCAGTAGCTCATGTTGATATCGCTGGCATGTCATTCAGAAAAGGTTACATTGTAGACCCCATGTGGGTATTTATTGCCTTAAAAAAAGATTTCCATTAAACGCCCCCCCCCCCCCCAATAATCTCTATTTCTGTCTTTGGCTCTCTACCTAACAATTTCACCTCTTCACATTTAGAGAATTCATTGATGTGACAAATGGCTCCTTACCTGATGATGTTGCTAAAATGATCTGCTTCTGTACACAGAGTAGATCTGGTAAGAGTAACGCTTTGCGCAACACATTTATGGAGGGGAAAAAAATGTTCATAGTGATATATACATACCCACGCCTTAAGTCTGAAAAATGCTATTAACCTTTAGCAAATGTATTCACTCTGTATAGATGGACATTTCTGCTCTTTTTTTTATAACAATCTATTTATTCAATTTGCTCTCGCTGTGCTGTTCTCATGTAGACTTTTAAACGCAGAAATGCTAATAATGTTGGCATCACCAGCGATGGCAGCCACTGGCCCGAGTGGTGATGTATATGTGTGCAAAGAGCTTTCTCAAATTAATTATGTAATCTCACCACACTTCCAGAGGCAGGAACTATTATTATCTAATCTTACTCGTGGGGAACTGAGGCTTGGAGAGGCGAGTTTAGAAAGTTCAAGTTTACGAAGTCAGTAAACGGCAGAGCTGGGATTTGAGCCTTGGTGGTTTGACTCAACATTTATGATACATGCTTCCTCTTTCTCTCATCATCTCTGGGGATAAAGTACTAAAGAATAGCTCAAGATATCTTCTTGGAGTTAATCCTCACTTGAGAATATTTTTTTCATTGCTTTTTAGATAGAATGGAAGGGAGTGGGGAGAGGGAGAAACAGACGAGAGAGAGAGAGAGAGAGAGAGAGAGAGAGAGAGAGAGACAGAGACATCGACTGGTTGCCTTCTACAGGAGCCCTGACTGAGGGCAGGGAGGGAACCCGTGACCCTTCAGTGTGCAGGCCAGTGCTCTAACCACTGAGTGACAATGGCCAGGGCAGCACAGTATCTACTTTTATATATTTTAATAGAATATTGCTTTACTTTGCTGTCATTAAGTCATGACATTGACAGAGATCAATTAAGCCAACCCTTAGTTTGAAAAAAGAGCGAGAAAAATACATTTTTCTCTAGGCATAATTTAATATAATAGTTGTAGGTAGTCTCTCCTCCTCTCCTTTTTTCTCTCTTCCCCTCTTGAATTCGATTGATGTACATAACAAAAATCAGAAAATTCCCGAAACATTATCTTCCATCTTGTCCCACCTCAATTTGCTGTCTATATTCTGAATCATTTGAATAATGTTATTATTTCCTGATTTTACTTTTCTTGTAGAGGACCTCATTCATAGTTTTTTATTTCCTTTTCTTTCACCTAGTTGAATTTTTAAAAAGTGTATTTCATTGATTTTTTACAGAGAGGAAGAGAGAGGGATAGAGAGTTAGAAACATCGATGAGAGAGAATCATCCATCAGCTGCCTCCTGCACACCCCCACCCGGGGATGTGCCCGCAACCAAGGTACATGCCCTTGACTGGAATCGAACCTGGGACCTTTCAGTTTGCAGGCTGACGCTCTATCCACTGAGCCAAACTGGTTTCGGCTCACCTAGTTGAGTTTTATTCACAATGCAATATATTTCTATTTATCTAAATAACATTCTTGAAACGCAATTTTGAAATTATTTTTGTTCAAATAATTTTTTTAAAAGCCCTGCTAATTGTCATGGTTCTTATGTAGCCTCTGACAGGAAGATGCCCGTTTCCTCATCTTGGTGTCAGATAGGGAACAGAATATACCAGCAGTTCCTTTTGTCAAACAAAACACATCCCACCCTTGCCACAGGGCCCAGGGACACAGGGATGCTTTGTATATGACTTTAATAAAAAAACATGTTTTTCTTTTAAAATCTTCCAAGAGCGAGGTGGGAATCGGGGAGCTGAGGAAGAGCAAAAGATGGCTTCATTGGGGACCAAACAAACAGAGGAGAGCTAGAGCGAGAGGAGCTGATAAGATAAAAAAGCATTTAGGCTGTCTATCAGATGTCAAAAGCCATGCCCCGCTATTTTTAAATTGCCTTTTTATGTGGCGGCGCTGGAAGGCGAGCGCAGAGGGCAACCCTTAGTGTTCCTTTGGGAAAGAGGAAAGCAAGAATCAATGCAGCGGTCGCAGCGTTTGCCCAGATTTCTTCCATTGCGCAGCTTCCCAGGACTGTGGACGCGGACTTTTTAGACAAAAATGAGAGCAACTTGCTTTTCTGATTATATCGCTTCTCCCCGAGACTTCCCTCGATTGCTTTTTGGCGGCCTCATCGTCTCTGGTTGAGGTTGTCCACGTGAATGTCATTAAGAATGTTGCCGTCTGCTCTCCGATCTCCGCCTTGACCTTAATAGTTATATCTGAGAAATTATTTCCTCGTCTTCTTTCTTCGGCTGAAGCCATCCCAGTCCTTCGTGGAGCTTATTAATTCATTCTCCCCCCACCCCGCAGTGCTTGATAAGGACATTTCACAGGGCAATCATGGCTTGGAGTGAGGAGTGGAATGTAAAGTTAGAGCACCACTTTCGGAGCAGTTAATCAGAGGGGGAGCCATCCGAAGTTGCTCTCTGACTGAAATGTTCCCATCTGATTGCTTTCCCTCCTCAGCTCCATTGTCAGATGCCTCTGGCCGCCTCCAAAGGCTCCGTAATGCGACACCTGGGCTGTGGAGACGGTCGGGGGCCCGTTATGAAGGTTTGCGTTGTAGTTTTCTCCGGACTCAAATAGCCTGAATACAGGTGCCGTCTAAGGGAGCTAACTGCCCCTGTTATTAAGTGTAGAAGCATTTGAAATCTAAATGCTTATAAACTCCAGGTCTTAACTCTCTCCCCTCCTGATGCCTCCCTTGTGATCTCAACTCTACCCAGAAGGGCCCTTGGCACCCGAGATCTCCTTTGCCTGCTGATCTGGAGAGGGGGTGACCTCGATAGAAGAGGACTGGTCTTTTGCTAGCAGCACAGACACTCAGAAGAAATTGCAGGCTCTCAGCTCTAATCTTATTCC
The DNA here is from genome assembly GCA_963924515.1 of Vespertilio murinus. Taxonomy (NCBI): domain Eukaryota; kingdom Metazoa; phylum Chordata; class Mammalia; order Chiroptera; family Vespertilionidae; genus Vespertilio; species Vespertilio murinus. Next base: position 202,814,465 of record OZ004704.1, read on the forward strand.
GGGATCAGATTGGCAGAAATAGCTATTCATTTTCTTACCTGTGGCTTGACATCAGATCCCCCGCCAGAGGGACCCCGGCTCCCTGTGGAAATGGGGAACTAAGTGGCGAGCGAGCCTTTTGCAGGTTGTAAGAATGCGCCTGCTACTGGATTTCTCCTTTATTTTCTAAAGCCCCTTTGCAATTTGCAGTCCATTTCTCTGAGCTAAAGTAGGCAAAGAAGAAGATGATTAAGTCTCAGAAGAGGCATGAAATGGCCGGAAGCTAAGGAAGAAAAAGTTTCGGGTGGACATTGTGAAAGATGAAGAGCGAGAGCTATTAGGCAGTGGAATAGAAGTCCCATCACGGTGGAGCCGAGAAAAGGTTAGATAAGATATTAACATTAATGAGGTAGAGCAAAGCCCCGGAGAATCAAGGAGGCTTGGCTCAGAGGAGTAGAGCAAATCCTAACAGCCCGCTGACAGTTTTCACAGGACAATTTTCAGAGAGACGGTAGGACACCTAGATTGCAATCTCAGGCCCCCTGTTTATATTATAAAGCTGATTCTTTATTTGACAAATGCATTTTTTAGCTCCCACTACACGCCAGGCTCTGAGAATGTAGCTGTGTGAGGGCAGAAGCAATACAATCTTGTGGAGATGAGAGACAAAGCAATCAGAGTTGTGGGCTGGTGGCCTGCTGAGGGAGAGAGATGAGGGAGTTTGCCTGACAGATGATCCCAGAAGCTCACAGTGTTCAGAAAAAGGCACAGCACCCACACACAATTTCTTTTTCTTCTTCTAAAATAGTTTCCCTTCCCATTCTTTTTTAAAAAAATATTTGTATTGATTTCAAAGAAGGAGAGAGATGTAGAAACATAAATGATGAGAGAGAATAATTGATTGGCTTCCTCCTGCATTCCCCGCCACCAGGGATCAAACTCTGACCTCCTGGTTCATAGGTTGATACTCGACCACTGAGCCACACCAGCCAGGCCACACACAGCTTCTTAAGGGACTGGGGTCCCTGCCCTCCAGCAGCCTGCACATACCTCCTCCTAAGTTTGTCAGGTGCTGGCAGCTGGTGCTCCCAGCAATTGTTTTCAGAGCTGGCCCTCCTCTTCCTCCCTGCTGCCTGGGGCCTACCTCCTACCTGCGTGCTCTCCCACTGATAAAGCTTCTCTCCTGTGTGCACTGTGAGAAGGTAGAAAGGATGGCAGGAGGGCAGCCTCCTTCCCAGAACAGAAACCACCGAGTCCATAAGCTTGCGCCCCTCCCCCTACTTTAAAAAATATATTCTATTGATTTTTTTACAGAGAGAAAAGGAGAGGGATAGAGAGCCAGAAACATCGATGAGAGAGAATCATCGATCAGCTGCCTCCTGCACACCCCCTACTGGGCATGTGCCTGCAACCAGGGTACATGCCCTTGACCGGAATCCAACCTGGGACCTTTCAGTCCGCAGGCCGACGCTCTATCCACTGAGCCAAACTGGTTTCGGCTAAGCTTGCCCCTTGATCCATTTTGCATGCCCTCAGAGAGATGAAGAGAGAATGTGGGACAATGGACTTCATTGGGAGACATAAGTGAAAAAAAACAAACTCTCCCGACCCAGAAGACCTTCAAGAGGGTCACATTGCTTGTCCTTTCCTGAGCCATACACTAGTCTTTGAGGAGAACCTCGGACGATGAGAAACGGAAATTGCCCCCATCTCATTCTGGGCTTGACGAGTTCTATTTGGCAGATGGGGTGCCAGCCCTTTCATATTTTCCCAGGTGGACCAAGCACTGTTTGCTTTCAGAAGTTCTCAGTGAGGCCTTCGTTTTAAATTCATAAAAATGATCAGCCAACTTCCACCGATTGTTTAATAAAAAAGCAATTAGCCAGCCAAAAATATAATGGCTTGTATGTCAAAATATGCCGAAGACAGCTGCTAAGCGGGCCACCGGCAGCTCCTGGCCCATATGCCGTGAGTCCCAGGCATATGCATGGCCAGGCACAACAGCACAGAGCATATTGGGAGGGATAAGCCCAGCACCCCGTCTTGCTCCCTCTTCCCCCGCCCAGTCTCCTCGCTCCAGAGAAACTGACAGCGGGAGATTCTCTGGAGTCAACTGCCGCAGTCAGGATTCACAAAACTCATTTATTAGGCAAGGACCTAATCTGGTGATAGATACCGAAAGCCCTCGTTCCCCAGCCTGGCTTGGATAAAATCCATGCAAACTTTATTGCATTGCAGAAAGACAATTAAGGGAGGGGAAAACACACACACACACACACACACACACACACACACACACACCCCGAACCCCTTCACAAAATAACGAACTCAGCAGCACTCATCAAGAAAATTGAACTCAGATTATAGACTTTTCTTTTATCAATCTGTTTGCTTCTTCCACTCTAATGTTTGCATGGGGAAAGTTCCCAGAGTTCCTTGCAGAGAGAGTTTTGTTCTCCCCGGTGTGTTGCTTGACACAGTCATGTGTATTGCCCTGCCTGATTCCTCAGGAGCCCTGCCAGTGATTGAGATGTTGCTGATGGGTCCGTATGACTTTTGTTGTGATCAGAAATACAAACCCAGATATGTGCTTATTTTATTTTATTTTTTAACATGTATTTTATTGATTTTTTTTTTACAGAGAGGAAGGGAGAGGGACAGAGAGTCAGAAACATCGATGAGAGAGAAGCATCGATCAGCTGCCTCCTGCACACTCCCCACTGGGGATGTGCCCGCAACCAAGGCACATGCCCTTGACTGGAATCAAACCTGGGACCCTTCAGTCCGCAGGCTGACGCTCTATCCACTGAGCCAAACTGGTTAGGGCTGTGCTTATTTTAGTCATAGGGGCTGGAGAAAAAAAGAAACTCTCCTGGTGTGTGTGTGTGTGTGTGTGTGTGTGTGTGTGTGTGTGTATTTGCTAGCAAGAAGGCCATATTTTCATCAAAAGCATGTTTATTTTGAGAACAAAGCACAGGCAAGTCACCTTTTGTTTATAGAGCGCTGCCCCATCCCAAAGGAGGCCCCGGTTTGTAAACACTCGGAAGCTGTTTTTAGAGCCTTCACATCGTCTGTGTCCTTAAGGACTCATCTTGGAAGCTGCTCTGGGCCCAGGCTTTCTGGCCATTTCGGAGTGCCAGCAAAATCTTATTCTGCTGCTAAGAAAATGTGTCGTGTGTTTGAAGATGATAGAATTGCCTTTCCCTAAAACACAGCAAGCGTCCGAGTGTGGGCCATAGACTTCCAGAATAACCTTGGGAAAGGGGCAGCACCTACATAGGAGTCTCTGAGAGTGTCCAAGCTGCAGAGCGTTCTTCAGTCCTCTCTTCCGATAAGACCATTTCTAAGGCAGTCCAATGACTAGTGTGCTGGGGGAGGGGCGTCTACCAAGGGCACTCCAGTTTTGCCGATTTGCTGGGAGGATTCACAATCCTGAACACCAGTGACTAAGGTTTATCACAGTGAAAGCGTACGACGCAAAATGAGCAAAGGGAAAAGATACAGCGGATGCAGTCTGGGTGGAACCAGACTCCAGCCTCTCCCAGGGGAGCCAGAGAGGATGCCCACTTCCTCCGGCAGTGAGTTGAGACAACACGTGAAATATTGTCAGTGGGGGAGGCTTATTCAAGACAGTGTCTGATTTGGATGAGGACAATGGCGGGGCGGGGTGGGGGGTCGGGGGAGGTAGGTAAGGGCAGAGGGTGGGGCGGGAACTGGGTGGAAGGGAGCTATGGGAGGAAAAAAGAGAAACAATTGTAATAATCTGAGCAATAAAGGTTTATTAAAAAAAAAAAAAGACAGTGTCTGAGGTCCAGCCATGTAGGCATCCCCTGTCTGACATGCTATCATTCTAGACCAGGGGTGGGCAAAATTTTTGACTCGAGGGCCACAATGGGTTCTTAAACTGGACTGGAGGGCTGGAACAAAAGCAACCTGACCATGCTGGCACTCTCATCTTGGGCTGCTGGTGAAGGAGCGGAGGGGAGAGCAAGAGAACCCTCCGCTCTTTTGGCTCCGCGGGCCGGACAGAACAGCCGAACGGGTCGGATCCGGCCTGTGGGCTGTAGTTTGCCCATGGCTGTTCTAGACTCTCAGAGCAAAAGCAGGTGTTCCAAATAAACTATCTTATTTTTGCAAATAGTTGAGGTACAGTGAGCCATTCTGATCAATTCTGTAAATAGTGGGGACCCTCCAAAATCCAAGTTCCCAGGCGGTAGCCAAAGGCCAACATTGCTGCAGGCCTTTCCAAGGATACCAGACTCAGATACCCACAGTCAGCTGTGTTAACTGTTCCCTGCACAACTCGGGTTATAGACTGATCCATCATTCCAGTCTGTCCACGTGGCTGCCTCATCTCCCTCGAGATGGGTACGGGGCACTTGGTTGGCACTCCGGGGACAGACAGGTTGGTGAGAAGTAGAAGGCATGGCTTGGACTCTCAATGTAGGTTCAGCACAATGATGCTTCTAAGAGAGGCAGCATGGTGAAGCTTAGAGAATAGGAATTTTAGAATCTGGCAGGTCTAAGTTCCAAATCCTGCTTGATAGATCTATAACTTTAAAGTATCAAACCTTCCGTGTATCTTCTCATGGATAATTCACCAGATGTTTGATGATTATGGGTAACCAGGAGTTGAATACATTTGGTAGGAAGTAGGACAACTTGTAATTCAGGGGAAATTATCATATAGTAGACCTATCGGCTGACAAATAAGAAATGGAATTCATATTTCAGAATATAAGTCAGTGCTGTAACTTTGGGTTGGGTTTCTCATTCTATCTTTTTCTCATTGGTATGTCTGAGCACTTCATGCATATATACCTGGTCATGCCAAGGGGAAGACGAGGATGTTAGAGATGTGGACTGTGCTTTTAAATGCTTACAGCCTGGTGTGAGACCTAATGGGGCACGAGGGAGATTCTAAACAAGGCAGCACATGGATTCATGAAATTACAGGCATGTTGACTCTAGAAAATTCAAGATAGAGCAAAGTGAGATATAGAGAATGCCTGCCACGCACTCCAGCTTCTTCTAGTAACCCGCCGTGAATGTATCAATTATGAATTTAACTTCTCCTGTTAGGCTGGTTTTTTAAATCTTTGTTCTAGTTTCAGATGACATCATTTTCCATAGTCATGGGGAAGGAGAATCTTGGTTTACTTGTATGATGTGTTCATCCAAATAGCACCAATTTCCCCCCTCTATTTTTCTAGTCTGAGAGACTCTCATCTCCCTAGATTATCTATAAATATAAGTTTACCAATACCCTTCATCCTTTCTAGGATTTATTAAAGTCCATTATTTTTCATGAAGCATGAAAACCAGAACAGCAAACACATTCTCCATCCAGCTTGTCTGTGGCTTTGCATAATGCTTTGTCAATTTCACACAGGCATCTCATACTTCATTTTTAGGACTGTGAGGCTTATCCCTCACACAGCGGTCCAGTTGTCCTGTTTCAGGTCTCTGCCTCAATCCATGGCCTGCCATTCACATATACAGACCTATACTTCTCGAGCTTTGAGTCCTCATTGCATAAAAGGATTTTGATAGATCTGCTCTGAGTTTTGCAATCATCTCAGAATAGAGGTCAGATCATACAGCGATGGAGACTATAGATTTTATTTATTTATTTATTTATTTATTTATTTATTTATTTATTTATTTATTTATTTTATCTATAGCTTCAGTGACTGGTTCTAAGTAATCCCAGTCCAGGGATTAGAATTTAGCAGCTGTGAGACACTAGAAAACTACTCTTCTTGTTCTCGATCTCCTCACCCGTAAGGTGAGGAATAAAATATTAGTACCAATTTTAGGATTAAAATAAGAATATTTTGACTTGCTCCAAGTAGTGTCTGATACTACATTATGTTTGATAGATCCAGAAATTAGAAAAGTCTTATTCCACATTGCAGTGCCTCTTAGATTCTTTCCATGAATTATAAATCATTCTGAGTTTGTTTTCCTTGATAAACCTCACTAAAGACTACTATAGAGATCCACAGATTTCACACTTTTTTAGTCTACACCCTTTCTTTTGTCAGAAACTTGATTGGTTCTAAATCAGAACCAGAATGAGAACTTCTGTTGTAAGAAGTCTGTATTATCTTATGATTAGCATGAGAGAATATTATCAGTCCCCCCCCCCCTTTTTTTAAGATGTGGTTACAAATCTCTTATCCTGACAAATTCTACAATGTCTCTTCCTTTTTTCTATTCACACTAACATTTGAACTCATTCTTCCCATTCAGATAAGGCAATTGAGGCAGAAACATTAGTTGGAGTGGATGTACAGAGCCATGTGGCTCTAAGGGGGAAAAAGTGATAATGTGTGATCACATGCAGACTATAATATCAACAAAACCAAAAACAAGACCAACAAAAAAACAAAAACAAAAGGAGAAATTCTCTTTAAAGGAAAAAAATGAAACCAAAGTGCCCAGCACCCATGGTAGGAACTAAACAAATGCTAACTTCTTTCTCTCACTTTGCTTGGCTGCCAGAAGCAATTTCTTTCCTCTCAATATTTATATTGACCCTGCTTTCCCTTCAGCTAGGAAAACAAGGATTTTTTTTTTAAGGCTCTGTACCATAAACTGTGTGATGTTTAGCTGCTGCAGAGGTGTGAAGGCTCCTGCTGTTCAAAGTAGAGTAAGATTTTTTTTTTTTTCTTGGGAGGGAGCCCAGAAAATGTTAGACAAACCAAGGTGAAGACTTTTCCCGACTAATAATAGCGTGGATGCATGCGGGTGTGTTTATGGGTGTGAATGTGTGTGTCCTGGTTCTGAAACCATTTTAGCAAGGAGAAGTAAGGACTAACAGGAAGGAATTAATCCGAAGTATAAGATGACAGACTGGTTCGACCAACCCCACAGGAACCAGTGTGATATTCCTGCTTTGCATTCTCTGCTCAGCATTCTCTGGATGCTGGAGTTAGCCATCTTTAAATTTCCCATCTTGGAAATACACAATCCAGTTAAAATGACCCTTTGTGATTTGAGCTGACAGATCATGACCATTTCTCTGGCCAAACCAGAGACTAAGCCTTAATTGCTTGAGCCTTGCAGAATTTTAGAAACTTAAGAGTAGCAGCTCCTGTCCACTGGTTTAGTGCGGTTGGGAGTTTCCGTAAGGGAAAGGGCTTGTGCTTGGATAGGCTTCCCATTTCAAAATCCCCCGTCTGTTTTATCACATTCCTTCAAATAAGCTTCAACAGCAAATATTCAAACTGTAAATCCCTTTTTCATAATAGGTTGTTGATAGTGTAAAGGTAGCGGCCTGAAGATAACTACATTCAGCAGAACCCCCTTATCCGCAAAGGATACGTCCCAAGACCCCCAGTGGATGCCTGAAACCGTAGATAGTACTGAACCCTGTATATACTATGTTTTTCTTACATATACACTGAGTGGCCAGATTGTTGTGATCTCTGAATGCATAGTAATCTGGCCACTCAGTGTATATCCTATATAATAAAAGGCTAATATGCAAATTGTATCCTTGACCAGGAGTTTGACCAGCAGGCAGGCTGATCAACTGCCCATCTCCCCTTTCCCTGTCCAGGCTGGCTGGACCCCACTCATGCATGAATTCATGCACCAGGCTATATATATATATATATATATATATATATATATATATATATATATAAAATATATGAAAATATATAAAATATATAAAAATATAAAATATATAAAAATATATAAAATATATATAAAATATTGACCCTGCTTTCCCTTCAGCTAGGAAATATATATATATATATATATATATATATATATATATGTATACTGAGTGGCCAGATTATTATGTGTTCAGAGATCATAATAATCTGGCCACTCAGTGTACTTACCTATAATAACATTTAATTTATGTTATATACAATAAGAGGTTAACAACACTAATAATAATAGAACAAGTGTAACGATAGACTGTAATAAAGGTTACGCGATCTCCTTCCTCACTCTCTAAACATTTCTTATTGTACTGGGTTCACCCTCTTGTGATGATGTGAGACGACACGATGCCTATGTGATGAGATGCAGTGAGGTAGTCGGAATGGTGCACAATTTAAAACTTATGAATTATTTATTTCTAGAATTCTGCATTTAATATTTTCAGACTGCAGTTGACCTCGGGTAACGGAAACTTTGGAAAGTGAAACTGTGGATCAGGGTGGACTATTATTCAGACACAAAGGAGACAGTTTGCTTCCTCTTCAACCCTTCCTAGGAAATGCTTATTTGCAAAGGACGAGCTGCAAACTGGACTCTCCTAGTAGGGGCACAGTGAATGGGCTTCTCCTTCCTAATGAGGAATGCGGGGGCTTTCACAAGGTCAATGTCAGCCCTGCGGGAAGCCTGCAGCTTCACAGGGAAGATGGCGGGTGGAGAGGGTGGCCGTGGCTGCAGCCCTGGGGAGGCCTCCAGTTGGCTTGTTATGTGATCCTCACCAGCTTCCCTGGGAAGAGGGAAAACAACTTTTTTCTCTAATGGCTCAGATTGTCTTCAGTACTTAGCAGCAGGAGTTTCTGACAACTTTGTTCTCTCAGGTTTTAGAAATTTAAAGAGAAACAAAATATCACACACACTTTTTAAATGGCACAGGAAAAAGCCAAGGTCTACCTCATTAGTGAATGGAAAACAGTGGCCCCTTTGGGCCAGATCACGAGGTCAATGTGCATGTTCCTGAAAGGCCCTATTTATTCACCAAATACCCATTACATGGGTCAAGTCCAAGGCCAGCCTGATGAGTAGGCAGCTCCTCATATGGTTTCATTTCAGGGACTAAAATACCACGCTTGATCCTCCACGTGGGAAATATGGCTCCTATGTGCCCACTGATGCCTGAAATGTCTTTTATAGGAAAAATGCCTTTCATTTAGAAGCCAGCGGTAAGGTTCATAATGAAAGTACCTTAGGTGTGACTTGAGAACACACGGAGGTGTGAGTGACTGGAGTCTGGATTCTCTCGAGAGTCGGTTTCATGGTTGAGGGAAGAAAGAGCCTCTGGCTCAGGTGGGGAGAAAGGGACATAAACAGGGGGAAGGGACAAGAAAGAGAGGACCGGAGAGCAGCCAGCCAGCTTGGTTCATTTGTTGTTGTTCTCTTGCAGAGTGAGAAGGAAGCATGTAGAGTGTCTGGCACATAGCAAGCTCACAACGCTAATTATTCTCATTTACAGTTACAGCAGGTTCAGGACTGGCCATGCCATTTTTAGAGATAACACTACAGACTTCTTGCTGAGAAGTTACAGTGCCTTGTCCATAACATTAAGGCCCTTGAAAATTATTATTGTTTCATTTTTTTTCTATTCTTTCCCTATCCTAATATTTTCCCTTTTGCATTCCTTAGTTCTTTTCTTAAATGAAGAATCTAAATCTTAACAGGCTTTATACCAAGAAGAAGGGGTGGAGAGTTTGCAATTGGAAGCACATCTAAACTAACTTTTGGCATTCAAATGTACACCCCGCATCTGTGTCAATCATAGTTATATAACTCATCTTTCCTAATGTCTTGAAAGGATTCTTGATTAAGAAGTTTATAGTTAGGGGACCCAGGATTGTATTCATTTATTCAAAGGGCTCACTTCTGGGTACCTCACCTGCATGCAGCCTTTCCTGGTTATGCCAGCTCATAGCCAGTTCTTTATCTGAACTACTTGAGTGGCACCTATTGCTATTATCTCTCACTAGGGATTCATATATATTTCATAAATAAAAATTGCTGTAGTTTCATCCATTTTTATTATTAACATATCCATGGCTATTCAGAATTTAATATGTTTCTCTCTCTCCGACTAGACTGTAAGCTTTTTGTTAAGGTCCAGCTGATGGGTAGCCTCTGAGATAACCTCCAGTGATCCCTATATTCTGGATTCTTGTGTAATCTCTTGTCCTTAGCTTGGTGATGGACCTGGTCATCCTATTTTAATGAACAGAATAAGGCAAAAAGAGTTAGAATGTCACCTTTAAGATTAGGCTACAAATCCACGTGTCCTGTTCTGCTAGCACTCTCTGGTCATTTTTTTCCTGCTCCACGTCCAGGACTCTTGTTGCCGTTGTTGTGAGATGACCTATGGCAAGGAGCTTGGGAAGACCTCTGACCAACAGCCAGAAGAAATCAAGGCCTTTAGCTTGGCAGCTTGCGAGCAACTTAATCTTGACAACAGTCACCTGCCTGAGTTTATAAGTAGCTTCTCCATCAGTTGAGCTTTCACAGGAAGATGCAGCTTTGGCTGACACCTTGATTGGAACCTGGAGAGAGACCTAGAGGCCATGAAAACACCCAGGGAAGCCATGCCTGGATTCCTGATCAACAGAAGCTGGGAGGTGATAAAAGGCCTGCTCTTTTATGCTGTTGGCCTTGGGAGTAATTTATTATGTAGCAATAGGTAATATAGTTTATGCTTTGTGGTCTACTTATGCTCTAATCCTGAAAGTCTGTAACAAATACCTGGAATATTGGAGAAATCTGCAGTTAGTTAAATAGAGAACATTTATTTTCTTCTTCTTTTAGGCGGGAGAGGGTGAGAGTTGGAACATATAATTTAGCTCCCAAAGTTTGGACCCATTAATTGTGGTCTTGGTGTTTGAAGCCAGAGGGTCAATGAACAGAAGAAGCAGTTTAGGGGTAGCAAAATTAGATCAAGCTGACCATTCAAGGGGCTGCGTGACACTGAAAGTTGAAGTTGAAAGCTTAGGTCAAAGTGGGAGCTTAAGGATGAGAACTAGTGAGGCAGGCACGTGAGAGATGGTTTGAAAACATTCTACTTCCAAAGATGGAGTGAGTGGAGTTCATGGAAATATGTGTATAGAATGAGAAACAGAGGCGAATCCATCTGTTTGGTGAAGTTACAAACACCGATGTCTATGGTCCCAGAAGATGATGTAAGTAAGTGGTGTGAGGCTTGATTTAATGAAGAGGATTAGCCTAGTTTTGGGGAAGGTTGTGTGTATTGCAGTGCTCCACCTAAATCCTCATCCTCAGGGACATGTACCCCACCTCCTGAAACTATTGGCTGTTAATGATTCACGCTCTCCCAACTGAGCATTGCCCTCAGCCACAGAGACATACTTCACTCAAGATTATAGTACTTCCCTGGTGGATGAGGAGTCATAAAGAGCTGGCCCCAAAGTGGGACAGTCCTGGAGACCTAGTTCCACTCCAGAGCTTCCCCCACGATTGCCTGGGAGCTCAAAGGCAAACACATTTCAGTCCAGCTTTGCCCTCTGCCCATTTCTACCTTCCTCACTGTTGCATAGTGTATCTCCAAGAGTACCTCCTATAAACCCTTTGCACAAAACTCCTCATCTTAACCTAAGACAGTCTAAGACAGGGGTGGGCAACCATTTTGACTTGACGGCCACAATGGGTTCTTAAACTGGACCAGAGGGCCGGAACAAAAGCAACCTGACCATGCCTGTACTCTCCTCTTGGGCTGCTAGTGAAGGAGCGGAGGGGAGAGCAAGAGAACCCTCCGCTCTTTTGGCTCCACAGGCCGGATCCCTCGGGCATAGTTTGCCCACGGCTGGTCTAAGACAAGGGGATAACAATTATTTAGCTCTGTCAACTATTGCTATGCATGAGAGATCCATTGTGCTAGATCTTGTTGGTCAAGAGAAGCCAGAACTGCAAATGTGGAACTGAAATACTCCACTCTTTCATTCTGTACTGACAAATAATTCAAATTTCCGTAAAAACCACCTCTGAAGCGAAACCAAACACATCTGTGGGCCAGATTCAGCTAATGGGCCATGAGTTTGAATTGTGTAATCCTTGCATCTGAAGTTGTTTAGTGTGTGTGCCTGCATGCGTGCGTGTTAATATTGGACTACCAGACTGGACATTTTGTGCATGGCAGGAGAGGTAAAAGTGGAGGAAGCTTAGTTTTCCTGGACCTCAGTACCATGTAACGAAATACTTAATACACTCCTTTCGCTCCTTCCAAAAAGTGGATTTCTAGTTTTCCATGAATGCTAGGAGTAGAGATTCCCTTCTCCATCATGTGTTTGACACCATCCCTAAAGACATAAGAGTGACCTCCTACCCTGTTTTACACCTGATATTTCAATGTAATTATTAATAGTCCCCACTTCTCTTCCCAAAATGCCCCAGTGTGGATAATAAATTGTGTTTCTTTGCTAGGGGAACCATGTACCTCTCTGGGTATCTTTTTTCTTCCCATGAATAAAATCTTTGGACATGCAGGATAGTGAAGATATATCACCTTCTAAAGGATGAAATTCATTAGAAGTAACATTTTGCAGGTTGAAATCATCACTGGTGTCCCAGTGCTGCTATTCAACTCCATCCCACTTTTCAGGGGATTAGTTTTTACACGCTCTTCACAGTTTAAACCAATTTGATTTCACTAGTAATTTGCCTTAGTTCAACTTGGCTCCGCTGAAGTAGTTCAGGCTGCTTCCAAACACTCACTGCCTCATTAGCTGATAGCTGTAGCCTAATGACTTTCCGAACAAATGAGAGCTTCTGGTGTGGTGGACACCGGTGGAAGCAGCTCTTTGCAGACTAAAGGAGAGGAAGTCAGAATTGGATTGAATTCCACCCTTTGTTAGCTTTGGGAAAGCTAACATTTATTTAAGTGAAATCGTAATTATTTTCAGTGGTCCTGATGGCTGGGAAGTTGCTGGGTAAATTGATTGAAGCCATCACACTGTTCATCACATAGTTAAGTACGTAACAAGGCAAACCTTTTTTAAAAATATATATATTTTATTTTATTTTATTTATTTATTATTATTATTTTTTTTTACAGAGTGGAGGAGAGAGGGATAGAGAGCTAGAAACATCTATGAGAGAGAATCATCGATCAGCTGCCTCTTGCACACCCTGTACCGGGGATATGCCCGCAACCAAGGCACATGCCCTTGACCATAATAGAACCCAGGATCCCTCAGTCCACAGGCCGATGCTCTATCCACTGAGCCAAACTGGTTTCAGCAGGAAACCTTTTTTTTTTGGTTGTTGGAGAGTTCAGTGTAATTTTCCAAGGTTAGCCATAAAGGTAGATATTGATATAAACCTTTATGTGTGTGTGTGTGTGTGTGTGTGTGTGTGTGTATAAATACATATACACACCTCCCATGTGTGTGTGTACCCCCCCACACACATATGTAGTTATATATGCATAGACATTAAAATATATATGTATTTAGAAATATGAATCCTTTGCCATTTCCAGGTGTATAAATTAAGCTCTTTGGTTACAATGAAAGCCTGAGACTCACTCGGCCTAGCTAAGGAATAAATGTGAAAAGAAGACAGATGGGAATCTGCCAGGTAGAAAAGGAGCCAAGGTGTATATTCAGGTCATACAAGTCTCTATGAGGTAAATCAGGGTCCAGACAGTTACTCTTAGCTGTCTCTCCAACCTTGATTCCCAACTCACCCTATTTGATTTTTAAAGCTTTACTCCCCCCAGATAGGTGGGTACTTCCCAGCGCCAGAAGTTGAACCATGTTTTGTCTAAGGCAGGCAGCATAGTTCAACTCCCTTAGCTAGTGATTGCTTTAGGAGTGAGCATGAGAACAGATTCTAGGCATTGATGCATAGAAGGAAGTCTGTTGTGGTAACTTGGAAAGATTTTGCTTCCTGGTAAAATGAGAGACGGTGAGGAGGCTGGTTCTGTTTTTCTGTCATGAAGTGATGCGCAAGAAATTTAAAAATCTGAGCTTGAGAGCATGAGGCTAAAAGCCTAGAGATGAAGAACAAATAGGCCGAGAATAGTCCTTTAGATGGGGAGAAAAAAATAAGTGCTTAGGAATGTTCCTAATAGTTTCCCCAGACCTGGACCTCTTATCTCCAGATCTTGTCATGTGAGAGAGTGAAATAAAGAATTTTCTTAAATTTTATTTTTAGAGGGAGAGAAATGGGAAGGAGAGAAAGAGAAACATCAATGTGAGAGAGAAACATGGATTGTTGGATCCTGTACATACCCAGGGATCAAACCCACAACTTGGTATGTGCCCTGACCAGGAATCAAACTGGCAACTTTTCAGTACAAGGGATGACACTCAAGCAACTGAGCCACACCAGCCAGGGCAAAAATGAAATGTTTTGATTTTTAAGTCACTGTGGTTTCTGTAGTCTACTATTTGCAGTCCAAACCATTGCTGACAATGTTTAGGGACAAATTTGCAGTAGTCTCGCCTTCTCCATGTTGTCACTGTTCCTGGTTTCAGTTACCTGCCGCCGACTACATTCCAAAAACATTAAGTGAAAAATTCCAGATAAACAGTTCATATATTTGAAGTTGCACACCATTCTGGGTAGTGCCATCCTGCTCCATCATCCCAGGACGTGAACCATCTCTTTGTCCAATGTAGCCATGCTGCACACACTTTCCCCCGTTAGTCACTTAGTAGGCGTCTTGGTTTTCAAATCATCTATTAGAGAGAGACCACATTCACATCACTTTTATGATAGTATATCGTTATAATTGTTCTATTTTATTATTGGTTATTACTTTGAATCCCTGGTTGTGCCTAATTTGTAAATTAAACTTTATCATAGCTATGCATGTATAGGAAAAACATAGATACAGAGTTTGGTGCTATCCACAGTTCAGGCATTCATTGCGGGTATTAGAATATATCCTCTGAAGATAAGGGGGGCAGCTGTATCTTTTTTTAATTGACTTTTTATTGATTAAGGTATTACATATGTGGCCTATATCCCCCATTATTCCCCCACCCCACTCGCATACATGCCCTCACCCCCCTGCTGTCTCTGTCCATTGGTTATGCTTATATGCATGAGTACAAGTCTTTTTGTTGATCTCTCCCCGGTACCCCCACCCTCTTTTATCTTCCCTCTGAGGTCAATTGTATCTTGTTGCCTGTCCAATATCAGGATTTTGTGGATATTTATTTTCATATATTCAGACAGGTTTCAATCAGAATCAAGTAAGCTTTCTGAACACCAGTGGTTTAGTGTCCTAGCTACCCAGATCACATTCCTTCTCTGTTTTGTTTCATGACTGAGCACAATTACAGCTCTCCCTTTGACATATTGCAGGTTTGTGAATTCAGTAGAGGTCCAAGCGATGCCATGAAAACGTTTAGCTTTGACACATTTGGCCTTTACACTTCCCTTAGTTGATTATTCATGAAATTAACAAGTGTTTATTGGGCACTGGATATGTGTCAGGTGTGGAAATTTAATAAGAAAATACAGAAATGCTTCTTCCTGCCTTCTTGGAATTTACTTTCTAGTAAAATTATGCAGTTTCTATTTTCACCTGCCTATTTATTTATTTAAAAATATATTCTATTGATTTTTTTACAGAGAGGAAGGGAGAGGGATAGAGAGATGGAAACATCGATGGGAGAGAAACATCGATCAACTGCCTCCTTCACACCCCCCACTGGGGATGTGCCGCAACCAAGGCACATGCCCTTGACCAGAATTGAACCTGGGACCTTTCAGTCTACAGGCTGATGCTCTATCCACTGAACCAAACCAGTTAGAGCATCGCCTGCCCTTTTAATGCCAAATGCCAGGGATCCCCAAGATGTTGAACTGTAAGAATAGGATATGGAAACCACCCAGAATGAGTGTGTGTCTTTTTTGAAGATGATTAACATGGTAGCAGGTAACTCTTCTTGAATTCTTTAAATTTTGTTTTTGCATTTTGAAAGAGGTTGAGACAACAGTGAAATATTGCATTGAGATTTTCTCTTTCTTACCAAAGCCATATTCAGAATGTCTAGTCTGGAACCAGGATATTGTACCCTCTGTAGATTACTAATCTAGAGTTTCAGGGCATATATATTCACACTTCCATTATAACATTCTCAAATAATCCAGGTCATGCATACCAAAGTAGATGGCAGTAAATTTTAACAAGGGCCTCCCAGCTTTTATGTTGGCATTGAATCACCTGCAAATGTAGGATTCTGGGACTTCCATTTGGGATGAAAAGGCTAGTAGCTGTGCCTTGAGTAGCTTCTCCGTGTTCACACACAGGTAAAAACATTAAATTTGAGAGTTCTTTCTAAAGAACAAATTGAGTTCAATAGTCACATTCAGTTTGTCTGGATTTTCCCTGTATTTTCCCAGCATTAGTTATTGCCCCAAAGCAGTTCCTCTTCCTCATGAAGTGACTGCATTTACTGAGTTTTTTCCCCCTTCTTTTTATTGATCTTCCTTCACAATTTGCCCCTCCCCCCCCATGGGATTATTAAGCTACTCAGGATTGATATTTTCAGGGAGGCTTGGGTCAGACAAGAATGGATCTCTATTTGTTGTCTGTCTTTGGTAGTTTTGGTATTCTATGGATCAAAAAATAAAATCTCTTACAGGTGAATTTATGGAAAGTGAGTTGATGGTGTTTTCTTTGATTCCTTGCTTTGATTTCCCACATGGTGTCTTTTTATGCTCCATTTGTGGGATTCTAATGAAGATTATCTTCAAAAGCTCCTTTAGCACAAATTTCTTATTAAATAAAGCTTTATTTTCTAGGCCGATTCTCTGTATGTTTAATGCCAACCCAGAATAGCAATTGTCCTTACCCGTTCCTTACCTCCTTTAAATGTCTAAATTAAGCCTCTCAGTCACAGTCACCTTCTCCCATTACTGCCAGATTTCCTAACTGTGTTTCAGAATGGTTTCTGGAGTTGGCAACCATGACCTTGACCCAGAACTTATTTTAAGCATCAACTTATATTCTGGATCTTGGCTTAGCACAGTGGCTATTATTGTTTTCAATTTTCCCAGGGAAATATTTTTATTTATTCATAGTCCTGAGATTCAAAGGTATTTGCTTCATTAAAAAATTATTTCATCATTTAGAGGTAGCAGGGCAAAAAATAGATCAGTCCTGTGATGAACTGTTTGTTATACATAGAGTTATAGAAATCTTTAAGGTAAATTTGAAACGGGAAGCCAAGTGACAATGTGTATTGCTGTCAACTTGTGTCTAAGAACTAGGTCCACAGGTGGATGATGGTGAACAATCTTTTACATCATTAGGGTCCATCTTTATATTTCTAAAATATATATCCTTAGTACAAAATAATATTGTATGTAGACATGAAGGGTGAATATTTTGCTGGACTTTTTGTAAATTTGACCAACCGAATATGTACATTTTATTCTGTATTAAAATTATATTAATCAAGTAACTATTCAGCTTTTGGCTTTGGCATTACACTGACATTTAAAATGACAAGAACTGTTGGACTACTCATGGCTTTAAGGAATGCAAACCAATTGGAACAAAGATAGAGACTTCCTGACTTTAAAATATGCATATCTCTAATGTGAAAATTTATAATCCTTCAAGCAAAATTAAGACTTGACTTTGAGATGATCTGATTACAAGGCTATTAGTCTTCTTCTCTATTCCCTGAAGCCTCTCCCTCTTCTCAATTATTCCCTGCTGCTAATGAGATGCGAGGGCTGAATAGCATTGTCCCTTAGGCAGACCTGAGCCCTAGTCTAAGCACAGCCCTTCCCCTCCTTCTGGCTCGCTCCTGTCCTTTATATTTATTCTGTAGAACTTTAAGCTTCTGCAGGCAAGAGAGTTAGATTAAGCAGAAATGATATTGTCCAAAATAAACTTCTATAAGTAGAATGCGTGGACAAGAAGCTGAAAGAAAGACTTGGATATCACAAGATCAGGACTGCAAGGAAAATGATGTCTTTATTCCTCAATAATATGACAGATATAAAGCACAGGCCTTGGGGTGGATAGGCCTGCAGTAAATCTTGACTCTGGCCTTCACAGGCTGCTCCGTGCCCTCCTCTGTCAAGTGGCAGAAACACTGGAGCCTGTACCCTAGGCTGCTGCTGTGAGACTTGGTATATTACCAGTTCGGGGGCTGTTGTAAAAAGTTGCTATGGATATTCTGGTCCAAGTCTTTTCATAGACATAGATTTTCGTGTTTTTCTTGGGTGAATACCCAGAGTGAAACTGTTGCTTCATAGGGTAGGTGTATGTTTAATTTTATGGGAAACTTCTACGATGATTATATCATTTTTTTGTTTTTTTGTTTTTTGTTTTTACTTTGCCCCAATGGATGACAGTTTGGTTATTCCATGTCCTCACTAACATTTGAAAATAAAGATATTAACCATATCCTCAGCCTAGGTTATTAATGTTCCTAAACATTAAGACCTAAAGATACGGGGTATGCACCTGTACTGATTTGCTTGTGCAAGTCCTGGTTTATTTCTATTTTCCTGACATAATTAATAATTGTGTCCCTTTAATCTTAGATTATTCCAGTTCATACAATAAATTTCATGTGAACAGTCAGATCTGTACAATAAATTAAATATTTTAGATCACTTGACTATTCCTCTCCTTTCTTATTTATACATCCACTAGAAGGCCTTTAAATCTCTCCTTTTTACAGCCTAGTGCAGTGGTTAAATCAGACTGTGGAACAATTCATTAGCTGTCTAATCTTGGGCAAGCTGCTCTCTTTGCCTCAGTTTCCTCAATGTATAAAGGAGATAATACCATTTTCTGTATGTATTGTTGGGACAATTTATTAAATGAAATGCCTAGAGCAGTGCCTCTGCCATACATATTAATATGCCATAGAAATGTTGGTCATGATTTCCTCCTCTCTCCCAAGTCATAGGTTTTCCTGAGATAGTTTATTACTTTTAGTTCCACACTGCTGTTAGTGCCAGCTTTGCTATGAGATTCCTCTAGTTCAAGAATTCTTAATAATACAAATTCCTAATGACTATCATTATCCATTCAAAGTTTATTGCCTACCACTGTTTTCTCTCCTTGTCATTGTCCTTATCTTGCCATCTGTTCTGTTCCCTTATATGATTAGAGTTCTTTCCTAAGTATTTTCCTCAGTTGGGTTCTGTGACTGATATGCTTTCATAATCCCTTATATGTCTGTAAATATACATCTTTCTCTGTCTGAGTATAAGATTATTTTGTTATACTTATTTTCCCTCATTAACCAGGATATAGTATTCTCCTGTTTTCTAGCATCTAAAATTATATATAAAAATTAATGTTTTTTGTATTAATTAGCTAGGACAGTTATAATAAACTGCAGTAGTCTAGATGGGTTACATTATAGAAATTTATTTTCTCATAGTCCTTCGGCTAGAAGTCCAATGTCAAAAGGTCAACAAAGTTAATTTCTTCTGAGGGCTCTCTCTTTGGCTTATAGATAGCTGTCTTCTCCCTATGTTTTCATATGTTTTTCTCTGTAAGTATCCTAATCTCCTCTTCTTATAAGGACACCAGTTATTAGTAGGGCCACCCTAATGATGCCATTTAACTTAATTACTCTCTTTAAAGGACCTATCTCCAAATATCACATTCTGGGTACTGGGGGATTAGGATTGCAACATATCAACTTTAGGGTAATAAATTCAGCCTAAGGCCAGGTAGACTTGGAGGCTTTTATACCATTTGGACAATAATAATAAGAAATTTAAAGAGCCCTGGCCAGATTGGCTCAGTGGAGAGAGCATTGGTCTGCAGATTGAAGGGTCCCAGGTTTGATTCTGGTCGAGACATGCCAGGTTGCGGGCTTGATCCCCAGTAGGGGGCATGCAGGAGGCAGCTGATCAATGATTCTCTGTCATCATTGATGTTTCTCTTTCTCTCTCACTTTCTCACTCTCTCTTCCTTTATGAAATCAATACAAATATATTTAAAAAAACAAAAGAATACATTTAAAGGGAAGTGACAAGGCAAAGGAGAGGGACCTGAAGCTCCCAGGGGAAGCAAACTATAGGAAGGAAAATGTATGGGGAAACCAATGATGGATAAGGACAAAAGAGTAAGGTTTGTGCCGGCTCCTTTCTCAGTGCCATCTCATCTCCAGTGATAAGGCTATTATCCCTTCCTGGTATGGGAAGTGGGGGAAGTGTGGGAAACCTTCATATGGAGTATTTATGGTCCATTTTTTTTTTTCAAGCAGACAAGGAGATGGCAGAGAGTTCATCCTGTATCTGCTTTTTCTTTGTTGCCTATGGCTCAAAATAATCCTTATGCCAGAGTGGTATATTTGAGGGTGGTGTATACTGATCTCCTATACCATCTGCAGGTGACATATCCTGGTTTCTCTTGCTACTATGAGGAGCTTGAAAATAAATGATATCTCGAGGAAAAAAAAAGGGGGGGGGGAAAGAAATCCTTGTCACACTGCCTAAATCTTGACTCAGCTATTCCTGAAGTCTGATCTGTACCTAAACTTTTCCAGTTATATAATAAATTTCCCCCCATTTTTGCCTAGACAAGGTGAACTTTCTTTGTTTTCAAACAAGAATTCTAATAATAATTTATTAATGAAATAGTGAAAATAGCAATAAAATAGAACTGAAAATAATTTCTGGTACTGTTGAGTATCCTTCATAAACACTGGGTCTTCTTAATTATTTCAATATTTCCAGTGTATATTTATTATTCCAATTAAAGCAGCACAAAATTTGAGATTTTTGGTAATTTTCCTAAGGGTAATAGAGATGAAATTAGAACCCAAGATTTTCTTTGGAAGCCCACGTTCAAATGGTATAAAACCGTCGTCTACTTGTTCTTGGGGATTTTCTCTTTTTTCTACATGGCCTCTTGTGCCACATAAATCTTTTAACATCAGATAAGTTTGATGTTAATCTGTCTGCTGTCATTGTATTTCACAGACCCAGCCAGAGATCCCGAGAGGGTAGAGGAGAACTTTTTTTTTGCTCCTGCAATCATTCAACCAGGTCCAATGGTCAGACCATGAAAGAGATTGAGTGTCGTTGTCCCAGCAGGCCTGGGAATGTGTTGTGGTTCTGATCGGCCAGCTTGGGCCACTTGTTCAGCCCTGAACCAAACAACATGCTCATGCCTGGGTTAGGCCTGGGGATGGATCTTGTTGGCTGAGAGTAGGGCATTGCTAAGGGAAGGGAGAATGGATGCTGGGGAGGCAAGCAACAGATGTCCAGTCAGTTAATAAATAGGAGATATAAGCAGCCCTGGACAGTGTTGCTCAGTTGATAAGAACATCAGCTCATGCATTGAAGGGTTCAATCCCTGGCCCAGGTCAGGAACAACCAATCAATGTCTCTCCCTCTCTTTCCTCCTCTTCCTCTTCCTCCATATCTCCCTTCCTCCTTTCTTTCTTGTTTCTCTTCTTTCCTCCTTCCCTTTCCTCCTTTTCTACCTCTAAAAAAAATCAATGGAAAAATATTCTCGAATGGCAATTAATAACAATAATAAAAAGAAATATGAGAATTTTCTCCCAATTGGAGAAAATATGCTAAAGCATATTTTACTATAGGTTTGCAAATAGAGGCTGGCAGAGTAACTTAGTAATGATCTTTATATATAAGCGATATCAAAAATCAAGGATGAGGGCCTGTCATAGTCCATCTCCATTTAGGACAGCACTGAGCAGTGTGGTGACAGGAGCACTGTGCAGTAATGAAGATCTTGGGAAGAGGGTAGAAGACTTGCACTTCACTGGACCTTTCTAGGAAATGAAAGGAGCCGTGCAGCCATCCCCAGAACACAGGCTGACAGGGCTAGATGAATTTTCACCAGATTTAACTGTGACCAGATTGTGGGAGTAAAAGTTTCAGTTGGAGTCAAGTGAGCTGTTTCATTTCACGTCCCATTCTTAATGCTTCCTTCTAGCCCTTTCGCTTTCTCTAAATTACATGCCTCATTGTATTTGAGTTCCTCCTGCGTTTGACAGTTCCGTGGCTCCCAATTTTGCTTCTGCTGCTTTGATTATTATTCCTGATTTGGTTGTTGATGAGACATGTGGTTTTCTTCAATTAGCTCTGTCACTCTTACAAATGTGTGTGTCTCGCAAGTGTCCTAACCTAATTAAAGTCAGGAGGAGGAGGAGGGGGAAATTACAGGCAATTACAACAGAGCCATCCTTCTCTCTCAGAGCTCTCTCCTCCCCGTCGGGGCCCCGTTCTTCTGGATCTCCATTTTGCAAGCACATGGAGCAGCCTTGCTCTTTAAAATTCCATTAATTTCTTCAGAGCATGGTATGCAGCTGTGTTTGTGTGTCATACATTAGCTCTCAGGAAACCTCAGAGCTTTCATTTAGTCTTAGTAAGTATAGTCTTCTCTCCACCTTCCCCCACCATGCTTTGAATTTGTCCCGAGGCAGAAGGTTACAGTCACCACCATGTGGGGTCCCGTAAGTCTCCCCAGGTCTGTGGCCCTGGGAGTTCTGTCTCCTCTTGTGTGGGCTCGCATTCCATGCACTCCAGTTCAATGTCATGCACATTTGTGGAGCATCTGAGCCTACATGCTGTGCCAGGCAGCGTGTGAGGTGCCAGGACTCCACACATGAATTAGCGCCATGGGGTTAAGAATCTGGATTTCAGGGTTGGGACAAGACATAGATTCAAACGCCTGCTTCGCCCCATGCTAGCTGTTAGGCCTTGGGTAAATCACTTGGCTGTTTTTTTTTTCTTCCATCTGTTAAAATCCTGTTAATAATACTTACCTTGCAGGATGTTGTGAAGATTGGAGATAATGTATGCAAAGTAGCTAGCTAGCTTAGTGCCTGGTGTACCTCAATAAATGGGAGCTATAATTATTATCATGAATAAGATGTGGTGTACTTAAGGAACTCACTATCTCCTCAGAGAGAGAGAGAGAGAGAGAGAGAGAGAGAGAGAGAGAGGAGTAAGTTAACTTTTGTAATATGTCGTTAGATGCATAATAATGGGAGGATGTAGGTGGTGGTGGAGGAGGAGACTCCGAGGCTCTACATGCTCTCTCTGCCAAGTTCTCTGTCTCCCACTGTTCCCCCTCAACCCCCAGTTCCTCTATGTGTTCAACCACGCACCTTCTTCGCATCTAATCCTCTTTGCATTTGTTACTTGTTTTCCCTGCCTGCAAAGCTCTTCCTCCAGATCCTTATGTGGTTGGCTCTTTCTGATCATTCAGGATTCAGCTTAAATGTCACCCACTAGACAGACTTTCTATCACCATCCCCTCCAAAGTAGCTCATCTCCTCATTTCCATTCTTTTTCTTTTTCTGCCCATCTTTATTAACTTTACCTAATTACCATGTAGTTACCTAATTTGTTGGTTTATATATGAATTTAAATATGAATTTCTGGTACTCCCCAGAAGTATGCAAATGCCAGGAGGGCAGGGACCATCTCTGTTTCTGTTCACAGATATATCCACACACGACCAGAACAATGTATGGTTGCAATATGAGGCATGTTCCATAAATATATGGGGGAAGGAATAGTGTTGGGGAGATAAAAGGCGGAGGTTTCAGGAAAGAGGATTTCTAGAGTGGTGGGACTGCATTTTGCTGCTGCTTTGTTATTTATTTTAAAAAAATTGTTGCCATAAACTTATAAAGCTTTAAAAATATATATATTTTTTGATTTTAGAAAGGAAGAGAAAGGGAGAGAGATAGAAACATTAGTGATGAGAGAGAATCATTGATTGGCTGCCTCCTGCACGCCCCACCTTGGGGATCGAGCCCACAATGCAGGCTGGTTTCCTAGTTCATAGATGGATGCTCAACCACTGAGCCATGCCATCCGGGATGCTGCTTGGTTATTCACAACTGCCCACCACTCTATTCGTCTGCCATTCAGGCTCCTGAGTCAAAGACAAAAGGCTACAAGGTGATATGTGACCTTGTATCTCTCAACTTGGCTTCAGAAAATTGCATTTAAATATTCTCCCCCTAGATCATCTGCTAGGTGGGTTTGACATGTCTGAGGCAAATCTGCGGCAGGGGTCTGGTCTAAGCACCAAATGGTGGCTCTCAATATGTCTTCATGGAAACCCATCTTTTGCTATTCCCTGTCCCATGGCTGCCTAGAGAGAGGATGCCTAGAGAGAGGATGAGGATACTTGGAGGCATTTGCAACTTTATGAGCCTGTGTACTTAGCTTTAGACATGGCCCTCTAAATGCGAGGGCTAACTTCTATAACTAATGTTCCCCTTCCCTTCCCCTTGAATCTGAATGGGGCTTAGAAAGACAAGAATCAAGGAGTCCTTACCAGTGTGTTAAAATGTGTGACCTTGATCAAAGGCAGAGATTGGAAAAATATAGATGGCTCGGTGGGAATCTATTCCTCCTATTGGAAAAACAATTCAGAGGGCTAGAAACCCCTATCAAAGCTCCCAGTTTACTGAAGGAGACCAGTCACAACATTTTCCTATAAAGAAGACAGTTTTTGTCTTAGCGCCACCAAGTCTTACTCTCTCTTATGTAGAAATATCTGCAAGGCATGTACTTTGCTTCCAATCAAGTGGTTAACAGTTGCTTCACTGGTGCTTCTGGGGCTGCTCAGCGCTCGCATAGAATTTTAATTTGTATCCAGATATATCTCCATTTTCTCTTAATTGTCTCTCTCTGTCTCAATCCAAAAAGGAGCCTGATGACTTAAGTGCAATTTAAGCTTTATCTGTATATGATTGCATTTAAGTGTAATTTCAGGTTTTTATTGTGACACAGGAGAAATAAATATGACTAAGGGACTTAATCTAATTCATTGCGATTCATCTGTAGACCTTGGCAGTGTCAGAAGCTCAAAAAAATTTGTTTCAGCCTCTTAGTCTTTTAGACACTTGTGAGGGATTCTACCTTGGCTACATAAATTGCAGCTCATAGATAGAAGTTTGTTTATACACACAGAAAAAAGCATTTTAGGTGAGCCACATTAAGTATATTTCCAAGGTATATTGTTTTGTTTGTTATAATAAATTCAAATAGATATCCTAGTATCTATTAGCTTTCCATCAGAATATCCTTATGGCGTCTGAAGGTGCTGAGCATTTAAATGATTGGGCCTTAACTTCCATTGGTAGATGCTATCAGTGTTGGGATCCTCAACAATGTCATCCTACTGTCTGGCTTTGGCACAGCCTCTATTGGAAAGAAATTGGATTGCTCAAAATAATCTCTCAGATCATGACCATTTCCCCAGTGGCCATACCTGAGCCTCTTCTATTTCTTTTGGAAACAGACTTCAGTCATTAGATGGTAGGCATCAATCTATGAGGAAACGTGAGCCAACAATGATCCTCCACTTTCTGTAGCAGTGGGCTTAGATATGATCATTGTCTGGCTGATTACAGGCCTTCTGTGGGATCTTTCAAATCAAATTGGGATAGAAGAACACTCTTTGCCTTAGAGTCAGGCAACTGTTTTAATGTGAGTCCACTGACCCAGGCAGCCGAATTTGGCATGATGAGAAAATCTGTTTACATGAAGAGAAAATAAAGTATTCAGAGAAAAGTAGAGATAAGATATCCAGCAGCAGCAGCACTTAGGTGCCTGGTATGGTGATCCCAGCCTCACCCTTGCCTGTGCAGGACACGTGAGCAAACAGTTTTTGCTTGTTGGTTTTGTCTGAGTAGGGATTTATGACAAGCAGTCAAGGAGTCCTTTGCTAACATAAACCCCAGTTTTCCCCAAAGTGACAGTAGGGACAAAGTCTATATGGTGGGAAAATAGTGAAGTGTTGATTAGGAAAGAGCTTTCTCAGGAAAAGGACAAGAGAAACTAGGGACCACTTGCTCAGATACATGGGCTAACTACAGTTCTTACTAGTCCCACTGGGAAGAGAGCTGAGCATTTACAAAACTCACTGTATTAGGACTACTGTGTAATTGTCTGTAAAAAGATTTTTAATATTCATTATAGAAAAGCCTTTTTATTACCTTTGATGCTTAGTGTCTAAATTATTTATATTATGAATTTATCAAATAATGATTTTTTAAATAATCCTATATAATAAAAGCCTAATATGCTAAGTGTCTGGTCATCTGTTCAACCAATCAAAGGGCAATATGCTAATAAAATGGTAAGGCTGCTCAACTGATGTGCACTGACCACCAAGGGACAGGCAGTCGACCAGTTGCTATGGCATGTACTGACTACCAGGAGGCAGATGCTCTGACTGGTAGGTTAGCTTGCTGCTGGTGTCTGGCCAATGGGGAACGAGACAGGCCAGACACACCCTGGAACCCTCCTGTGATCCCTCCCCAGCTGGCCAACCTCCTGCATCCCTCCCAGCCCTGATTGTGCACTGGTGGGGTCCCTTGGCCTGGCCTGTGCTTTTTTGCATTCTGGGACACCTCGGGGAATGTTAGAGAGCCAGTTTTGGATTGATCCTGCAGGCCAGTCTGAGAGGATAGATATATAAACTGATTAGTTGGCAAAATTAATATGAACTATTGTTTTTATTGAGGGACCCCACTGGTACATGAATTCGTGCACCAGGCCTCTAGTAAATAATAAACATCACTGTAAATATTCATATACTACTGGATCATAATAAATAAAAACTATGGATTTAACAAAATAAATTTCTCCAAATACTTAGACATAGACTGCACACTTAAACTTGTCTTATGAAGCTCTCCTGATGATTTATTTTTTTTATATTTAAAAAAAATATATTTTATTGATATTTCACAGAGAGGAAGGGAGAGAGATAGAGAGCTAGAAACGTCAATGAGAGAGAAACATCGACCATCCGCCTCTTGCACAACCCTTACCGGGGATGTGCCCACAACCAACGTACATGCCCTTGACTGGAATCGAACCCGGGACCTTTCAGTTCGCAGACCGACGCTCTACCACTGAGCCAAACCGGTTTCGGCTCTCCTGATGATTTAATTAAAAGCACAAATCTTCAGAAGTTTACAAAAATGCTTAAATATGCTAGGGTGCAGAAAATCAAAATATCTCAATGCCTAACAAATTTTAAAAATTATAATAAAACTAGAAGCCTGATGTATGAAGATTTGTGCAAGAATGGGCCTTCCTTACCCTGGCTGCTGGCACTGCCTTCGCTCTGGCTGGAGTCACCTGTTCACTCTAGCTTGGAGCCACCTTTCTGCTCTGGCCCTGAGCTGCCTTTCTGCCTTCCCACACTTCCCAGAGGCCTGGAGTGGCTTGGAAGGTGTGGAATGTCTGCATTGTTGCCATGGTGACAATGCAAGCATTCCCCCCCCCCCCCCGCCCCCGCTGCTGGGCACCTGCAAAGATGTTGGGTTAATTTGCATACCCACTTCTGATTGGCTGGTGGGTGTCATGCATTTATGGTCAGTTTGCATATTACTTTTATTAGTGTAGATTTTTACCATAATGTAAGCAGCATGGATTGATGTGGTTTTTCATGTTTCTATTTTCATTCTCATGCTTATTCTTAGTCTTATTCCTAATCTCATTTCCATTTTTATTTCAATTCTTTTTTAAAAAAAATTCTTATTCTTACCCTTACTTGGATTCCTTCCCAGAGTTACCTTTCTAGGCTTACTGTAACTGTGTTACATACTCTGTTTTCATTCTATGCTTATCATAATCTTATTAGACTCAGTTGAAAAACAATATCTTCCTAGACTAGCCAAGATGGTAGTTCTGGACTGCTAACAATTTGGTTACACAGACCACAATTATGCCTGAGTATTGAGAAAAGGTGAAGCTGCTGCTTTTGAATCAGAGATAGTGCTGGAAAATATATTACTTGCTTAAAATTATGAGTTCATATTGATTTTGCCAATTAATCAGTTTATATGTCTGTCCTCTCCTTTTACTATGGTTTTCATTTTTTGTTAAGACTTTCTGTCATATTGAAAATTTATTCTTCATTTAATGTGCAGTAAAATATACCCAATTCTTGTTCCTAAGGTTAATACATCTATTAGGGATAAAAATAGAATACTGGGAACTAGCTATAGTTATAAGAAATATTAGTCATGCTCTAGTAACTGTGATTGCCTTGTTCTAAGTAAAGAAGGGACATTCTAACCTGGCTGGGAGTTGTATGCCCCTGGAACCTGGGAGTCAAACTTGGACCTGGAAGTCAACCTTGGAAAATGGTCCATTCTCATTCAAGAACTACCTAATATCATGGAAAGATTAACAACCTTTTTGCCCAAACTATGGAGTGTGCCAACTCTACATTGCCTACTTCCCCATGTCTGTACTTTTTAATTCCCTAGGTAATCTTTGTCCTACCCAATATAAGCAGCTGGCTTATGGGGGGTTGTAGAAAAGATTTTTGTAGATGACCTGCTGGTCTTCCATGTTGCCAACAGTGTTGGAATAAATACTTATATATGATTCAACCTTATCTCTCTTTAATTGGCTCAAGTAGTGACAGGCAGCATGAACCCATTGGTTGTCCAGTTTCAAATCCAGTCATTCTCCAAAATCTTCTGCCATCTTTACAAAGTCCCAGTTATATTGCAACTAGAGGCCCAGTGCACATAAACTTGTGCACTTGGGGGTGGGGAGTTCCCTCAGAGTCTGCACCCTCTCACAGTCCGGGAACCCTTGGGGGATGTCCACTTGCCAGCTTAGGCCTGCTCCCCAGAGGATCAGGCCTAAGCTGGCAGTCAGACATCCCTCTGGCAGCCTGGGAACCCTCGGGTGGTGTCCAACTAACCACACAA
Source organism: Vespertilio murinus (assembly GCA_963924515.1). NCBI lineage: Eukaryota > Metazoa > Chordata > Mammalia > Chiroptera > Vespertilionidae > Vespertilio > Vespertilio murinus. The sequence continues at coordinate 202,842,841 of OZ004704.1, forward strand.
ACTATGAAGTCCCACCCCAGCCCACATTGCCTACTCCCTGTGGGGAGCAGGCCTAAGCTGTTAGTCAGACATCCTTAGCGCTGCCGTAGAGGTAGGAGAGGCTCCCGCCACTGATGCTATGCTGGCCAACCATGAGCCAGCTTCTGGCTGTGTGCTACTTGCCCTGTGGAAGCGCACTGACCCCCAGGGGGCAGCTTTTGTGCTGAGCATCTGCCCCCTGGTGGTCAGTGCGTGTCATAGCAACCGGTCCTTCCGCCGATAGGGCCAACTTGCAACTTTATTATATAGGACAGAGAGATTATCTCACCTACCTTGTTTGGACTTTCCTCACTTCCCCAAAGAAGCCCGAGTCAGGCAGTTTCCCTGATCTATCTCCATGAGACCTCTTTCTGTTCAGGTGTGTGGCCATTGTCTTTGCTCTTGGAGCTTCAGTGACTTTCTGTGAATAGCCACACTCACATAGGCTGGTTTTTGCCTGTGGGTCTGAAATAAAGCCATCGCCTCATTTCCTGGGTATAGCTCAACCAGCATTCCCTATTTTCCTAAGAACTTTGGCATACCTTCACAGCAAAGTGACATGCAAAAGGAAAAAGCAATTGGCTAGTTACTAGTGTTTATTGTTCTGTGGAACATCTAGCTACAATCTTTTGTGAAGGGGACCAAAGAGGAGTAAGAACATTTGTTTCTTCTAAAGTCTGTGAGGAGAAATTCATGCCCCATTGGGGATCATAGGAGAGTCTGAAAATCCCTGGGAAGATGTTCTATGAGCCAGGCCACGTGAATAATTGTGGTAACCAGTTGCGGGAACAACTTTTTACTTCAGCAGACCCGGTTTTCAGTCTCGAGAGTTTCAAAATGCCATACTCCCTCCAGCTCTGACAATCAGTCCACAGATTGCCCTAAATATTTTCATTTTATGTCTGGAAGTTAATGGGAGCATGGTTTGTTACATGCAGAACACATTAGGACTAATAAAAAATGAATAAGACCACCTGGTGGGCTTTCTCTTTAATCTAGACCTTGAGCTCATTTCTGCCCCATTTATTCAAGGTTGGGGCTGAATTCCACTTGCCAAGTATAACAAGTGCAATCGTTTCTGTTTAATTTTTTTTGAGCCTGCACATTTTTTTTTTTTTTTTTGATTTCAGTCCAGATGAATTCAAATTTAAGCAAAACCGGACTGTGAAACTTTAAGAAAGCCGAAATTCATTCAGCTCTGCCAGTAGGTGGCAGGCGTGCAACATGAAAAACATTAAGGCAATAAATGGAGTAAGCTGATGATGAAGATGATAAAAGAGAAGAAAAAGGAGGAGGAGGAGGAGAAGGAGGAGGAGGAATAAGAAGAGAAGGAAGAGGAGTGAGGCATTTAACCTTGGATTTTTACACTGCTTTTATTCTAATGTAATTTTATTGCTGTCTTCCTATTGGTCCTTATATACATGGGAGATAGAGAAGGGAGTGTCCAATTTCCATGTTGTGAGCTGGAATTAATGAAACTTAGTGCTGTCCAAGGACTTGCCCAATTAGTTTAGCAAGTTCTTATCAGAACCAGCCCTGGCATTTAGGTCTTGGGATCCAAATCCAATCTCTTACTTACTTGTGCTCCTTCCCCAAAAGCATTAAGCCCTTCCTTTTAAGGGTGAAAATTCATTAATCCTCATTAAATATAAACTTAACTTTACCAAAGAACTGTATTTCATTGACTGGATACAGGAAAGAAGAAGTCATGAATGTGTAGGGTTAAAGTAGAGATCTGTTTTGCCTAAAAAAGTGGGAGGTGGGGGCAGTTTTGCCTGAGAGTAACAGCACCTGTTAACTTTCTGAGCCAGATCACCTAGGTCAGTGAACACCGGCAGTTGGTGCAGCATCTGTTTCTCCCATGCCATTTACAGCACGTGGGGGCTCCTGCATGGCCTCCAGAGCACCTGAAGTAATATTGGGTGGCCTTCTGCAGGGTTTGGGGGATTGCAGCTGTGAACAGTGCTTCCACTGGTCAGCAGCGCCACACAATGGGAAGAAACAGCGCACATGAGGGGACAGTGAGACTACCCCAAGGGCAAGAACCACACTCCTACCAGGTTTATTCTGCAGCCAGCAGTCACCAAAAGCACAGCAAGGCTCTGTGGGTGGGATGGATTCCGAACCACCCTTGGGTATCAGGTGACTGGGCTTAAGGGGATTGAGAATGGAAAATGTTACCCACAGTTTCTGTTTTCGTTGTTTACTTTGCTTTTGCAGCAAAATGAGAGTCTTAAGTCAAAGCAAGACTTTTTTTTTTCTCTCTTGAGCAGAAATCCAGTTCATGGTCTGTGTCACGGCAGGTAATCACCATGTGGCTAGCGGCAGAACCTTTTTTTGAGAGGTGCTCTAACATACAGACACGTGGGAATGAAACAGTTAAACTAAAAAACCGAGGAGCCTTAGATTGGACAGCACACAGAAAGGGCACAGAACGCATTATTTCTATGGGGATGTTAACTGCAGGTTTTCAATCTATCTTTATCTTGTTTTGGTTTTATAGTGACTCTGCCTAAAGTTTGGATTTTGAGCGACTACCTTTAGTAATTGTATTCTCTGTAAAGGGTTCATGAACTCTGAAGGCTCATCTGTAGAAGGGAACACAGGAGGGCAGAGAACAGTGGAAAACTTGGAGAGTAGAAGAAGGTTAGCATCAGAACCAGGACAGAAATTTCTGTTTTCTTGGATTTGGGAGAAGAACATGTGCAGGGCGAGATGTGGGGTCTAACAGCAGATGCTTATGGTGTGCTCTATGGCTGTCTCTGAAAGGAATTCTCAGGGTAAATATCCTGCAATTACATATTACTAGTTGTGGGATTTTATGTAAAAATCACCTACACTTCTGCCTCTTTCCTTTCAGTGTGAATCATTGAACCTGGAGGAAGGAGAGAGCTATGTGATAGTGGTATACATGCACCAGGCATTTTGCATATAGTGTTTCATTGCTTATGTTACTTAATGAATATTAATTGAGAGCTATTATATACCTGGACCTGTGCTACACCAGCAAGACTCTTAATATAAAATCCATATTCTATGGATCTAATGGGGAAATGGACATTAATTAAATCAAGATGCACATGCTAAGATTCTGTTACCAATAGCAATTTGTGTGTGTGTGTGTGTGTGGGAGGGGGGTAGTGTTTCAACACTACTAAGTAATTTGCCAATACCAGTCCTACAATTCAACTCAATCTGAAACTATCTACTCGGAGATAGTATCAGATCCTACAGGTTAAGGGCTCAGTCCCTCAAGACTGTCCTCCACTTCAGATGCTAATTCAAGTATCTGTGCTTCTAGACCAAAGGGCTATAAAGTAGAGGTTCCCACAAGCCCCTCATAGGGTTCGATTAATTGGCCATGTGGCTCACAGAACTCGATTATGGGTTTATTATAAAAGGATATAACTCAGGGACAACCATGCGAGAGAGATGCATAGGGCAAGGTATGGGGAAAGGGTGTGGAGCAACCATGGCTACTCTGAGTATACCACTCTCCCCAAATCCCCCAGAAGCTCTCTGAACCCTGTCCTTTTGCTTTGTTACATAGGCATGGCAAAATGTTTGGCCATTGGTGATTGAGTTCTCAATTATCTCCATCAGGGGGAGAGGATGGGTACTCTTACTGAGAGGCAGGATTGATGGTCTGAATGCCCTGCCACCCTTGGTGTCAGTGATTTGAGCCACGTATTCTTGCCAAGTCCTTGTTCTTTCTCCCTAGCATTCACCGAGGCATTAAACATAAGCTCACCCACAGAGGAAGCACTGCATTGGCAGGGTTTGCATCTTCTGCAGTGAAAAACGGATTACTATCTTTTTTTTATTGCTATGATCTCCATTGACTTTGGGACTTCTAAGCTTCTAAAAGAATGTCCTGAGGTTAGAGGGTTAGAATAGAGTAGAATAGAATGCAACATTAGTTTGCATAGTATTCTTCATAGAAGCTACATCCCAAAATGCTTCAGCTGGAAGCAGAGACCTACTGCAGAATGCATTACAGAAGGCAGCTTGATTGAGGCATCTATAAAGAAAGCAATTGAGGGGCCTGAGCCCAGGAGAAAGATGTGTTTGCCGAGACTCTCTTTCTTTGGTAAAATGAACTAGTGACAGCCAGGAGCCCCTATGTGAGAACAGAGAGAGAGAGAGGGAAGTACTGGTGGCTGAGTGGAGGTCAGGGGGCTGAGAAAAGAGGGAAGGAAACGATTCCCTGATCCTCAGCTAAAGAGTACGGTAACCTAGCTTGGGACTTATAGGTCTTCCCAAGGACTATGCTACAGAGACCCAGATATGCATTCCAGGCCCTCTGGTGGGCTATGGCAGCCTTGAACAAGGACCTTGAGGGGAAGAATTAGATACAGAGTGATACCTGGGTAATGGCCTTGGGAATAATGGTCACTTCTTAAGACCAGGTTTGTGCCAGGTAATGAACTAAACGTTTATTTACATTATCTCCTTTAATCCTCAGAACAAATCTGCAGGCTAGATGTTTAGTCTCCCTCTATAGGTGAGAAAACAGAGGGTCTGAGAGATTCACTCACTCATCAAGCAATCCTATCTAATAAAGAGGGAATATGCAAATTGACCATCACACTGTAACAAGATGGCTGCACCCACAGCAGAGGCTGAGTTCCCATAACAAGCCTTAACGAGCAATCAGCAGGGACCTGAGGCTGTGTGGCACTGGGCTGGGGCAGGGACCTGAGGCTGCGCCTTCAACATGGTGGGGCTTGACAGGGTACCTCAGGCCACACCCTCTGCCCTTGCACCAGGCTGGGGGACCTCAGGCTGTGTCCCCTGTCCAGCAGTGGGACTTGAGTCTGCACCCCTAGCCATGCGGGGATTGATGGGGAACTCAGGTCACACTTCCAGCCCTGGCATCTGGCCAGGTGACCTGAGGCCATGTGTCCCCCCTTCCCCACCAGGGCTTGATGGGGGTGGGACTGGCTGAGTCTGGATCTATCCCAATGGGGATGGGGCCAGCTGTGTCTGGGTCTCACATGATTTTGAGGTGCACATGGGTGGGTGGGGACTTGATTCAGATTCCCAGGGTGCACCCCAGACTCTGACAGGAGGAAGATTTTCAGATACTTTTTACTAATTCTCTTTCATCTCTGATACTTCTATTATAGAGAAAGGGCAAGTAGCAATATTAAAATATTTCCTCTAATTAATTCTCTTTTAATGTGCACAAATTTCGCACACTGGGTCACTAGTAATTATAATAAAAGCTAGCATTTATTGGGTAAATGCTACATGCCAGATACTGTTTTAATTATTTTACTTCAATCTTCCTAACAACCGTATGAACTAATTACCATTTGTGGAACTACTTACAGATGGGGAATCCAGGTAGAAAGTTTAAGTGACTTGCCTTGGGCCACATAATCACTGTCAGAGCCAGGGTTCAAATCCAGACAGTCTGACTCCCATTCTGAGACTTTCACTTTGACATAACTAGAGTGTCACTCATGTTCCCAGAACCATCCCGGACCCTGGGAATGGAGCATAAACAAGGCAGTCATGATCTCAACCTTGCCAGAACATACTTCTTAGTACTAGGGAGGTTGAGTTGTCTAGGGTCACATAGCTATTCAGGGTTGGGGATTGGGACTGAAGTCCTAAAAAAGGCCACCTTCACTCCTCCCTCCCCCAAATATTCCATATACTTCTGATCAGGATTTTAAGCCCTTTCTTACTTTCCTAGTCTGTACTCTGCCATTTAATCTCATTCATTCTTCTTCCCTCTTCTTGTCTCTCTGACTTTGCCTCATCTTCCCTAACCCAATGCAGCAAGTCTTAAGTCTTAAGAGCGCACAGAGCTTCTTAAAGGAAGAAGATAGAAACTGTCTTTGCAGTTGTATTTTTTCCCATAGCCTGAACTACAGTAAGTCTTCAGTTAACATTTTTGATAGATTCTGCAATTTTTAAGCAAAATGATATGTAACAAAACACATTTTACCCTGGGCTAAGTGATATAAACAAGAGTTAAGTTCCTACAAATCTCACCAGTGTTGTAAATGAAATGAAGTTGAACAAATGGATGTTACTCAAGGACCTGGGGCAGATGAACTTCTCTCACTTGGTCTAGTCCTGAAAGGATTACTCTTGGTGTGTAAGGGGGTGGGCCTCAACGGAATAAAGTAGCCCACTATGCCCAGGACTAGTTCCCCTCAACATTAACCCCCAGGGACCTGCACTGTCACTCAATCACTCACTCCATCATTTGACATCTATTCAGTTCTTACTACAAACTGACCAGAAACTGAAATATAGTGATGAGTAAGCTTTTGATGATAACCTCAAGGTGCTCACTTCTAGTGAGGCAGAGAGCCTTGATGAATGTCATAGAAGAGAAAGAGAGGCAAAGAGTTAGTGGATGGTAAAAATATCTATTTTTATGGAGAGATTGTGGTAGTCTTGGAAGTGCATAGCTCAGGGGTGGGCAAACTTTTTGACTCGAGGGCCACAATGGGTTCTTAAACTGGACCGGAGGGCCGGAACAAAAGCAACCTGACCATGCTGGCACTCTCATCTTGGGCTGCTGGTGAAGGAGCGGAGGGGAGAGCAAGAGAACCCTCCGCTCTTTTGGCTCCGCGGGCCGGATAGAACAGCCCAATGGGCCAGATCCGGCCTGTGGGCTGTAGTTTGCCCATGGCTGGCATAGCTCATAGCTCCCTTCAAAAGGGACCTTGAGGCAAGGAACGTTGTTAACTGATAGCCTCCAGCCGCTGCACCTTTGGGATTCATGAGCTGCTCATGCTGGCTCCCCTCCCAGGGTCACGCCCTTCCCAAGTGGCTCCTAGCCCAGGACAATGGGGAAGCTAGAGGAGGAACCTTTAGGCCCAATGCAGGACTCCTCTAGGGAACACTCTTTGCTTTAGAGCTCCTTACCCCCTATCCTAGACCTTCAAGATGCTGCACCAGTCTGAGACTCCCCATACCCAGTCTCCCTTCTTTCCCCTCTCCATTCGCTGGTGTTGAACCTGACCTGCATTGTGGTTGGAAGGCTTGCCCTGCTTGTCCCTGCCCCCTCTCCTCTCTCTATCATCGTCACAGGGCTTTCCATCAATATGTCTCTTGTGCTAATAACTCTTGGTGTCTGCTTCCTAGAGGACCTGAACTAACTGACCCAGGGCACGTTAGTCAGGATAGGCTTGATCACACTGCAATAACAGGTCAGTCTCAGAATCTCAGTAAATGAACACAAAAAAGTTTCTTTCTCCCATGCTCCCCAGTCAGTGCAGGTCGGTAGGGTGTCTGTGCTCTCCATGGGTACTCACGCTGAAGGGCTCAAGCTTATATCTGACCTCATGGCTTGCCATGAGATGATCTGGAGGGAAGGAGAACTTTCATAACTAGGTCTGGAAGGGACTTAAATTGCCTCTGTCCAGAACTCGGTCACATGGTCCCAACTCACAGTCGCCTGTAAAATGTCACTTTTGTGTACACGCCCATGACCAGGTCGTATAGCGGGGAATAAGCATTCTCTGTGCTTCCAGTGGTCACTACGGGCTGGGCCTTATCTGTTTGCTAAGGTTAACTATACCTAGTTTATGAGCGGGGCACCTGAGACTGAGCACAGCCAAGCATCTTCCCCAAAGCTGCATAATTAGCAAGAAGAAGAGCCAGAGTTTGGAGTCACGTATGTTTGACTGCAAATCACAGTTTAACCCACGCTACCATGGGTGCAAAAGAAATGCCTAAATGCTGGGGGAGGGGGATTGTGAGTGGCTAAGAGGTTTCTAAATTTTGACCAGACACATCCCAGTCTCTGCAGAGTGTGTTTAAGCCTCTGTGAAACGTGTGAGACACAGGGAACAGGACTGAGACGTATGCCAACTCCATTATACCAGGTGTCTGCTTTCCCCCTGCCCTTTCGTTTCTGAACAGGGAAGATAGTATTTGAGTGGCACTTCCTCCCACATCTCTAACAGCTCTGGGGGCAGGAGGAGAAGATTTGTTTGGCTTCCATTTATTTAGGTAGTGCAGTCCAAGTGGCAAAAAAATAAATAAATGAGCTGAAAAAGTTTGTGAGTTTTTTTTTCTTCTGGATGTGTGTGCCTGTTTTGATTGCAGTTAATAGTTTTGAAGAGTGCTACAAAATAATGTGGCCGTTGAAAGAAATGCTTTTTGCCCAGTTTCTTTCTAGCCAAGGTTTTGAGCAAACTATAAATAGCTGACAATAAAAGAAAATTGCCTCTGTGATCTGCGGAGAAGGAACGGGAAATACAAAAGGACCGCCCTGAGAGGTTTTCAAAGAAAAATTATGGCTTCCCACCCAGGGCCCAAGATTGCTACTTCTCGGAAGAAGGGGAGGGGCCAAGAATGTGATAGATGCTTCCCCTCTCTCTTGTTTGTTTTCAAAGATGCTTTGACTTGGTTGTTTCTGTTCTATAGAACTTGGAACTCTTTCGCATCTATTAAACATTTTAAATGAACTGAATTTTTCTTGAGAAGGAGGCAATCATGCAACTCTCTGACTTCTCTGTGTTTCCATTTTCCTTCTGCGTGCACGTGTCCTCTGGCACAGATGCGTTGGGGGTGGGTGAGGGGGAACAACTAAGGTACAAGGAAACATTGGCACCGGTGTGACTGTTAAATGGATAATGCCCCTTTGTTTACTTCCCCCAATAAACCATTTTCAATTTCCTGCCAACATGTTTGCTTGCCATTGATTAAACTTCACATTTTTTTTTGGACTCAGGATTAACTATAATGCTCATGAAAGTGGAAGGTGAAAAGAGATGAGTAGTATTTTCCTGTAACTAAAGGGCTTCCCCAAGCTGAAATCGTCTCCTCTTCATTCGAAATGACTTTTCTATCAACTGGAAGTAATTGGCCACAGCTCAGAAGTGCAATGGCTGTTCTCCGCACCCTCTTTTTATTTATTTATTTTATTTTTTAAAAATATATATTTTAATTGATTTTTTACAGAGAGGAAGAGAGAGGGATAGAGAGTTAGAAACATCAATGAGAGAGAACCATCAATCAGCTGCCTCTTGCACACCTACTAATGGGGATGTGCCTGCAACCAAGGTACATGCCCTTGACTGGAATCGAACCTGGGACCTTTCAGTCCGAAGTCCAATGCTCTATCCACTGAGCCAAACCAGTTTTGGCCCCACCCCCTTTTTAATTGAATTTATTGGGGTGACATTGATTAATATAAAATTACATAGGTTTCAAGTGAGCAGTTCTGTAATACATCATCTGTGTATTGTATTGAGTATTTGCCACCCCAAGTCAAGTCTCCTTCCATCACCATTTATTCCCCCTTCTATCCTTTTTAACCTCCGCCACCTTTCTTCCTCTCTGGTAATCATTATATTGTTGCCTATGCCTGAATGTCTTCTCCCCTCTTCATCTCTTCACCTTATGATTTCATTCATATATGGAATGTAATGAACAATGCCCCCCCCACCCCGCCAACAACAACAACAACAACAAAAAATAGAAACAGACTCATAGATAGAGAGCAGATTGACAGCTGTCAGCAGAGACCAGGGTAGTGAGGATGGGAGGGAAAAAAAGTGCAGCTACTGTTTTGAACAATACCCTAGCTCTACTTGCTGAAGTTTTTTGTATGATCTGAAAGTTGGTTTCCAGCGGTGGTCTTGAAATAGAAAGTTGGGAAACTGTTATCTCTGGGTTCAATGAAGACAAAGTGCTCTGTGTTTTTACAGACCCATTGATATGCATGCACACATATACTTTTGAGTCACATCAGTCTTTTGCGCAGGGACCCTCCTTGCGCTTGCGGACAGTGCACAGGGACTGATCTTAGACTTGAAAGAATGAATGGGTTCCTGTGGCGTTGTCTCATGGTGGCAGGTGGGAGCTCTGTCAGAGTCGCCAAAGGAGAAGAGGCATGTCTCTGAGATCAAAGGCATCCTGACAGCTTGACATGGAGAAGGAAAGAAAAAAAAATGAAATTGGAAATGAGAGAGAATAAAGTCAGAGAAGAAACTTGCTCTGGGGCATTTTAGACATAGATATTGTGATATTAATGTTTCCTTTATTGAAAAAAAATGCTTCCGAAACCGGTTTTGCTCAGTGGTTAAAGCGTCAGCCTGTGGACTGAAGGGTACCAGGTTCGATTCCGGTCAGGGGCATGCCTTGGTTGCGGTCACATCTCCAGTGTGGGGTGTGCAAGAGGCAGCTGATTGATGATTCTCGCTCATCGATGTTTCTAACTCTCTATCCTTCTCTCTTCTTCTCTGTAAAAAAATCATTAAACTATATTTTAAAAAAAATGCTTTCCAGTGACCCTGAAAGTTGTTAGTGCCAGCTTCAACTTCATACTGTTGAGAGAGAAAGACAGTGATGAGCAATGATAACAGGTAAGCAGTTGGGATGGAATCAGATGTTTGTACAGTTTCGTGAGCCTGGATACTTGTAGCAATTTCAGGCTGAGTCCACCTGAGCTGTCCCCAGAATTTAGTTCAGCTGTCACCTCTGGGTCCAATTAGAAGGCACACTGGGTTAGGAGCCAGAAGACAGGGATGTCACCTTCATTCTGTCCCTAGTCATATACTTTGTTGTATAACTTCATTTATCTGTGCCTCAATGTCTTTATCTATAAAATCAAAGATTTGGGCTGGACATGTAATTCACCCAGGTTCTAGCTCACTTCATGTGAGGTGTGATAGAGCTGTGATTAGATCTCCTCTTATCTATTTTGGTCAGGAAGCCAATTAACCGACACAAATCGATGGTGCACTTTCTCCGAGCTAAGCTCTGTTGAGGAGAGAGGGAAGATTTAAGGAGATAAAAAATCTGGTTCTTGTTTTCCATCAATCCCATGTGAGACTTTTTCAAGTCACCGTGTCCCAGAGTCTAGCACAGTGCCTGATGTCAGTGGGCTGTTAGAGGATAATGCTTTGCCTCTAGTTAGAGAGTCAAGGCATTAAGAAAATATGCCCAAGAAGGCATATAAAATCAGTACCAACTGAGTAAGCATGATATAACTATTGTAGAACTTCTGAAAAGGTAACTTAATTTTTTTGGGGGGGGGGCAGGAGAAGGGGCATGGAAATGGTGTGATATTTTCCAGAGAAGGAGATTTACTTCCATAGCTAAAACCCAGAGATCAAATTCATTTCAGATCCTGAAGGTAGAAATCAGTTTCAAGGCTGAGATAAAAGGACAGCACAAATCTTGTTTGACTGCTCTTCTTGCAACAAGTATCATAATTCAGGGCTCTGCAGACTTAGATTGTATAAGGAATGGATCAGAGTGAGACTCAGAAAATGGGGGCCTGAGGACTGTAGGGAAAGCAGCAAGCTTTCTCAGGACAAATTATGTGAGCGTGAAATACACACTTAGCACCAGGAGTTTATCCGTTCCACATACATGGGCTTTGGGGCATCGTCCCACACTTCTTCCTCTCTGCCCATTCTCTCTTTCTCTGTACTTGGACATCATCACTGTGGTAGGTTCTGGGTTGGCGCTGGGAAGACAGAAATGAGAAAAAGAGATGACATCTTCTCTTGAGAAGGCTAGGTCATGGAAGAGGAAGACATGAAATCAGAAAAGTTACAATGCCTTGATTGCTACAAGAGATGCAAATAAACAACTGCTCTGAAAGCTTGAACTCAAGGGACTGAAGGGTCTCAGCAAATTGGAAATGAGGTGTGGGTACCAAACTCATGCTAAGTGTGGTGCAGATGCAAAGATGCAGGTGCCACTGGGAGTGGTGGTGGTGGTGGTGGTGGTGGTGAAGGGGGTGTTTTGATGCCTCTCACCTAAAATCTAAGGTCCATGCTTTGAGATACTTCCTCCTGGTACTTGGAAAGAAAGTAAACCTGCATGTTATTTGCATGGAAAAAAGAGACCATGCATGTCTGTATTAGTTTCCTCTTGCTTTTGTAACTGCAAATTTCATAGCTTAACATAGCACATTTGTTCCAAAGCTCTGGGGGAGTTGGGAGGGATGGGGTATTTAGCAGGGAGGACTGGAGTGGTGGTGGGCATCTATTTGTAGGGAATATTGTAGGTCCCGAGTTTTAAAGTCAGAGGCCTGCCCGTATTGCAATCTGCTTCCCGCTTATTTCCATCTGCTTTAACAGGAGACATTTTAAATTCTGCTCAGTTATTAAATATTCAGTATCTCAGGATCACACGAGCAGATATAGCCTGAAAATTTTTATTAATGTTTCTTCCAGAGCTATCTTTCTGCAAATGAAATGTAGCAGTAATCTTCAGGCAGCAGGTTTGATAAGCCCAATAAGGACTCGGAATTTGCACCAGAAGCCATAGCAAGCGATTAGGCAGCACATGGGTCTTTAAAACTCCTAATACTCTTCAGAAGCGTGGGATATGGCACCTTTATTGATGGTGCAAGGTGGTAGTTGGAAAGGCCTGAGAGATCCAAATCCTATTCATCGTAGAAGAGACCTTGCCAGCTCCTGACAGGTGTGACTTGTTTCGGAGTTGTAAGAATTGTTCCTAAGGGGTAGCATCACAGTGTGGGTAGGAACTTTAGTTTCTGCAGTTTGATCTATAGCATAGAATTTTGATACCCCTTTTTACATGGATATCCAAGAGTGCCTTAAAATATTAACTGGTGACCCTCTCAGGGGTCTGGTATGATGATAAAAGTTATCATTGATTGAATATCTATGGCCATGTGCTTATAATGCATTTTCTTGGGTCTTCATCACAATCCTATAAGAGGGATATTAGGGCTTTTCATTTATAGCTAAGGAAAGCCATACTCATGACAGATAAGTAACTTGTCCAAAGTCTCATAGCTGCCCTGTTTCCCCGAAAATAAGACAGTGTCTTATATTAATTTTTTCTCCCAAAGATGCACTAGGTCTTATTTTCAGGGGATGTATTATGTTTCCATGAAGTAGGTCTTATTTTCAGAGGATGTCTTATTTTCGGGGAAACACGGTAGTAGTTACAGACCTGGAGTTTCTGGAAAATTCATCTACAGAGCTGTTGATAGTAGGGGACCTATTCGTGTTCTCTAAATTTGGAAGATAAAGGGGGAGATAAAATGTGAGCAGAGATAATTTGAAAAAACAATCTAGTTCAAAACAAGTAAATAAAAAATAAAACCCACTTCATTATATTAAAATCATTTGCTACATTATGTATAGTACTTTTAAAAATGTAGTTTACGCCAAGGTCGGTTTGGCTCAGTGGTAGAACGTCGGTCTGCGGACTGAAAGGTCCCGGTTTCGATTCCGGCCAAGGGCATGTACATTGGTTGCGGGCACATCCCCGGTAGGGGGTGTGCAAGAGGCAGCTGGTCGATGTTTCTCTCTCATCGACGTTTCTGGCTCTCTATCTCTCTCCCTTCCTCTCTGTAAAATATCAATAAAATATATATTAAAAAAAATGTAGTTTACAACCCAGTCATGGGCCATGAAGTTTGTTTATTTTACTTCAAACACTTTAATCTTAGTAAAATTAGAATAGAAAAAATAGAAGAGAAAATACCAGAGAGCAGCACATATGTAATAGGGAGGAGCAGCTTTGGAAAAATGTGTGTATATCTATGAAGGTGTATATTGGGGCAAGAAGAAAATTTTTACTTCACTGTGGTTTATAGTGAAAAGAATATGGAAAACACTGATGGGATTTTTAAAATAACATTAATTCACACCTCTCTAGTTTTAGAAATATATACTCCAGCCATTTCTTCTGGAAGTCATCATTGCTAATGGAGCCACTGTCTCCATGTTTGATGTAGTACAGTAGCCCAAAGCAAAGCCGGTTCTCAGAAGAAGCCCAAGGAGTCAGAGAAATTCTTGGGAGGGACTAAAGAGTCATGAGCAATGACTGTTTGGTGATAAAAACATTGATAGAGGTTGGGAAGTTAAGTAGCCATGGGGGCAGGAGACTCCCTCAGCAGGGGTGAGGTTTCAGGCCCCTGCAAAGTTTTTTTGGGGTGAGGGTCTGTGCCCCACTTCAGTTGACCCCCAAGTTCTCTCCTGATGGCCCCTCTTCAACTGTGCCTGTCTTAGGTTGTTCCTTCCCTGAGGAATCTTACCCGTTAGCTTGAAAGATGACTCATAGAGTGATTAACCAAAACCCTTTAATCTTGACTACCTTTGTCTTGGTTATTTGGTTTAATTGTGGCCCTGTTGTAATTGTGTGAGTGTGCTTCTGCAAGACCTCAGATAATGTATTTGAAAAAGGTATAATATGAATGAATCAATCAAATATAAACATTTCAAGGTATCCATCATTCATTTAACAAAAGTTTGTTGAGCACCTATTTTGTGCCAGCCACTCTGCTAGAAATGGATAGAAAAAAAGATTGTACCTTGTATTTACTGTTCTTGATGAGTTTATATGGTTATAGGAGAGGTAGACACATAAAGAAATAACACAAAAAGTGGTATGCATATTCAGTCTGACATAAATCCAGAAAAGCAATTCTGTAGAGTGAATTTTTATGTCTCTCCCACATTCATATGTTGATGCCTAATTACCAAATGATGGCATCCGAAGATGGCAACTTTGGGAGGTGATTAGGTCATAGGGTGGAGTCCTCTTGAATGAAATTAGTGCCCTAATCAAAGAGACCTCAGAGCTCTATTTCTTCCATGTGAGGTTACAACAAAAGAATGGTCATCTATGAACTGCAAAGCAAACTCCCACCAGACACCACATCTGCCAGCACTTTCATCTTGGACTTCCCAGCCAACTGAACTGTGAAGTATAAATATCTGGTGTTTAAGTCATCTAATCTGATATTTTTGTTATAGCAATTGGAACAGATTAAAACTTATACCCAACCCAGCATCTGTTTGAGCATGTAGGGTGAGTGTATAGGGTGTGGGGGTGCAGAAAGGAGCAAAGGGTTTGGTTACAAAAGGTTTCTGGGAAAAAGTGATGCCTGAGGATCATGTAATACATTCATCAAATTGCTGGTTCGTATCTCCAGGTCCTGATTCTGTAGATCTGAAATGGGGCCTTAAAATTTGCATTTCTAACAAGTTCCTTGGTGATACTGTGCTCTTGGTTCAGGGACCAAAATATTTTTAGTTGCATACACCACCCCTCTTTTTATATGAAGCCTTATATGGAATGCTGATGTATAAGATCGATAAAAGTAAAGATGGTTGCAAGGAAACATTATTTTATCCCAGCCTATGTTCTTCCTCAGTGGTTTCTTCTGAAATATCTCTATGGAAATTGTGAATCTAAAGGAAAATCTGGTTCTAAGTTTTATAGTTTTCTCTGTAGGCATGCCTCTCTCTCCCTGCTATTCTCTCTCCCCCTTCCCTTTCCCTCTCTGAGTTAAATCAAGTTGTTTGATTAAAAAAAAAAAAAGCCAGTCAAAGATTTAAAAAGATCCCTATAGATCATTGAGCAAAAGTTTGGCACAGAAAGAAAACTTGTGTTTTGATTTCTACTTAAAAAAATTAATGTGGTGATTAGGTCTGTTCTTCAAAATCATTCTTTGAAACTTTGCTTTTTCATGCTTTATTCAGTCAAGTTGTAGCATGTCTACATGAGATCTGCAGATGTTAGCATCCTATCATAAATCATTCCAAAAACTGTTAATAAATATAAGAGTAGGAAAAATGCTTTACGTGACTAACATAGCACAGTTTGGAAACTCCTTGATGGCTACCTAACATTAGTTCACAGTGAGATATTAGCTGCCGAATGTCTTAATTAAAATAAAAAAGTTGATCAATTATCTATATAACCAGAGTGCTAAAAAGTTTTAAAATTTAGGTGTTTGTTGTCCATCCAGGTTTTCTGAATCACAGAATAAATCTTGTTCATTTGTTAAAGTGGCAAACTGACCATATTGTAACTATTTGAATTCATGTTATTGATCTGTAACTAAAATTATCAAATAACATTTTACTGTCTTCATTTTCATCATTGGTTGAAGACTCTACAGCAGGCAAAGAAAAAAACAAAAACAAACAAACACCCCCCCCAAACAAACAAACAAACAAACCCAAAATACTTTCTACTTTGTAAAAGGAAAACTCTTGAAAAACTTACTTTGGAATTATTTCAAGTTTTGCTTCATTCTTAGATCATTTAAGTTGTATAGGTGGGGACAGTATCATATTTATCAAAATTGGAAGAGTGGTGAAAGCCCAGAGGTATTATCTATATTATCTATATATATCTAAAGATATATATCTATATCTTTATAAAGTTTAAAAAAATATGTTTATTTATTTTATTTTTAAAATAAATCTTTATTGTTCAGATTATTACAAATGTTCCTCCCGCACCCCCTCAATTGCACCCCTCCACCAGGTTCCCACCCCACCCTCTGCCCTTTACCCACCTCCCATTGTCCTCATCCATAGGTGCACAGTTTTTATTCAGACTCTTCCCGTACCCCCTCTCCCCTTTTCCCTTAGAATCATCAGTCCACTCCCTTTCCATACCTCTGATTCTATTATATTCACCAGTTAATATTGTTCATCAGATTTTTTAATACCCTTGGTTTTTAGATTCACTTGTATATAGTTACATATTTGTTGTTCATAATTTTTATCTTTATCTTCTTCCTCTTCCTAAATAACCCCCTTCAGCAATTCATATAATTCTGGTTTGGCGGTGATGAACTCCTTTAGCTTTTTTTATTTGTGAAGCTCTTTATCTGGCCTTTGATTCTGAGTGATAGCTTTGCTGGGTAGAGTATTTTTGGCTGTAGGTTCTTGCTATTCATTACCTTGAATATTTCTTGCCATTCCCGTCTGGCCTGCATAGTTTCTGTTGAGAATTCAGCTGAATTCAGCATGGGTGCTCCTTTATGGGTAACTACCTGCTTTTCTCTTGTTGCTTTTAATATTCTCTCTTTGTCTTTTGCTCTTGAAATTTTAATTATGATGTGTCTTGGAGTGGTCCTCTTTGAATTCCTTTTGTTTGGGGTTCTGTGTGCTTCCTGGACTTGTAAGTCTAATTCTTTCACCAGGTGGGGGAAGTTTTCTGTCACTATTTCTTCAAATATGCTTTTGGTATCTTGCTCTATCCCTTCTTCTGGGACCCCCATAATTCTGATGTTGGTTCGCTTGAAGTTGTCCCAGAGGTTTCTTACATTATCTTCAACTTTCTGGATTTTCTTGTCTTCTTGCTTCTGTGGAGGAGTGTCTTCTGGCACTTTATGTTCCAAATATTTGGCTTAATTCTTGCAATCTTTCATTCTGTTTTTAGGACTCTGTATAATATTTTTATTTCAGAGAATGTATTCTTTATTTCTAGTTGATCCCTTATTTTTTCTAGTTGATCCCTTTTCATATCCTCATAGATCTCGTTTATTTTATCTGCCTTTTCTAGGAAATTCTTGAAAAACCTTATAAGTGTGTTTTTGAACTCAATGTCCATTTTTTTCCCTCCATCACCTTCTTTTGGGTCCTGCCTCTCCTTTGCATTTTAGCTTCTTCCCTGATTTGATGAAATAGTTTTGTGTGCTAGGTGTTCTCGTAGAGCACAGTATCACAGCCTTCCCAGTTACCTGAGGTGGACAGTCTTGGTGTAGCCCTTTGTGGGCTATGTGTGCAGTCTTTGTTGTTAAGCCTTGCTTGTTGTTGGTATCACTGGGAAGCGTTGATCTCCAAGCCAGTTGGCTGTGAGAATAAGCAGTGTCTCCCCTAGGAGGGCTTCTGTACTGCGCTTGGATGGGGTGTAGTCTCAGGGTGGCACAGACAAGCTTTGGTGACTCCAGCAAGATTGGTTGCAGGCACGCACACCTCTTTGGTATAGGCGCAGAGGAGCTTTGGATTCATGCCTCCTCAGGAGAGTCCAATTTGTGGCAAACGAGAGAAATCCAGCCTCAGGGAGGGCTTCCGTGCTCCGCTTGGATGGGGCGGAGTCTTGGGGTCATGCCAATAAGCTTTGGTTTCTCTTTGGCCCTTCTCTGAGTCCCGCAGTAATGGCCGCTGGCTTCACACACCTCCGAGAGATCTCTCCCCATTGCCTGGAAATCTGGCCTCTCCCTGACTGGAGCCGTTTATCAGAGCAATAGGGTGGTTCTGTTTTCCTACTGAACAAGAAAGCCAGCTGCCTATTAGCTGTCTGCCCTCTCTGCATGCCTGTGTAAGCCAGTCTCGAACTCAGCCTGCCCTCTCCATGCCACAAGTAAGCCAGCAACGAACTCGGGTGGCTGCCTTTTCTCTCACACAGATCTCTGCACCTTTATAGTTCTCAAGGTTCAGTGTGCCTTCGCTCTCCTTCCCGGATGGTAGAACCTCCTCTCAGCCAGCCATTTGGCACTTCAAGGCGATGTTTCCCCTGTTTTCCAGCTCTAATTTCAAAATTGTGGTAGGCTGCATTCGGGTGTCTACCCTATGTCGCCATCTAGGTTTCTCCTCTGTTTATTTATTTTTAGAGAGAGAGGAAGGAAGGGGGTGAGAGAATCATCAAAACATCTATGGGCTGCCTCCTGCATTCCTCCTAATGGAGATCCAGCCTGAAACCTGGACATGCACCCTTACTGGGAATTGAACTGGCGACCTTTAAGTGCATGGAATGATGTCCAACCACAGAGTCACACCAGCCAGGACCTAACCAAATTTTAATCAATACTCAGAAGCTTGGATGCTTAACTGAAACTAGTCTAAACTTTTTGTTTGACTTGGGACTTTGCAAGCCTCATTTATTAAGGTGCTTGCTATTTTTGCCTAAAATAAAAAAAAAATTTCAAAGGCAAATGGAAATTAAAAAGTGATTATTAAACAAAGGACAATCAACATTTCATGAAGTTTCCAGGTCCAAACCACTTCTACAATTTTGGGAAACATTTTACTTAATTTACTATGGCTATTTCTGATGCTGACATTGCTTCATTTGGATTTAAGTTTGAGGCCTGATAATTTTTATAACATTATCAAATCATCATTTATACTAGATACCAAATTGGTGAGACTCATTGCTAGTTTGCATCTGTTTTTTATTTTTTCTAAAAACAAATGGTGACATTATAGCGGAATGGTGGTTAATGCATTTTAATGTTTATTGAAGCCAGCTTGATTTCTCCAGAAAAGGGGGTGCTTTTGCCAAGGAGACATCTGGGAGAGATCTGTCAGTGGTCATTGATTCAAATAAGCATTCACATACTCTCTTGGAGTTGACAGAGACATGTGAAAATCTAACACATCTGGAAGACAATTCTTTACAGTTAGTCAACATCTGGGGTTGACAAAATGGGTGATTAAATGTGATGGAAGTTCACCATCTATAGGCAAGTACAGAGTAACTGCCTGTGAATTATGAGAACATACATGGATCTTGCATGCCATAATGAGCCATTAGCACCCAGTGTACGTGAGTTGGAAAGGCATCAGAACACTGAAGTATGTATGGAGATGTTTTCAAAAGTGTTTCCAATTTGTTTTCCTTTCAGAGCCACATGTAAAACCACACTATAAATCCAGACAAAGCAAAACAAAAAGTCCAGTCTCTCTAAGCTTCCTCATTCTTTATCCTACATGTTTAAATTTGCTGTTTTCATTTTTGGGCCTTATTTTCAAGCCATTTTTTTGTGTGTCTCTGTGTGTGCGCACATGTGTGTATGGATGAATATTACATGCCAACATTGCTGTGCTTTTCATGGCTCCTTCCTCAGGTGCATTTTATCACCTTTGGGGCAATTTCAGGTGTTCTATAAGAGTACCTGGTATCGACATTTCATTCTGTTTTAAACCTTGAAAATAATTCACTTTGCTTAGATAACCATTTAATGTGACTCTTTAGAAGAACTCAGGTAAGAACAATAAAAATGATTTATAGCTTCACTCTCCTCTGTGATTTTTATACTCCATTCTCTTGCTCTTTTCCTCTCATTTTTTTGGGGGTCTAAATTTCTCCTTAGGAATTATTTATTTATTTATTTATTTAGCTAGAGACCTAACATCAAACTATATAAGAGACATGTTGTTCTGATTTTCATCTTTCTAATCTTTTCCTCCCAGAACAAGAAAATCAGTCGTTTGTGGCTAAGTGAGAAAGAAATCTGACTTTCTTATTGAAGCAGAACTTGCTCAAGTAGCAGAGGTAGTTTAGTTGTCTGTAGCTAATGGATGAAGATAGGTTCACAAAAGGCATTCCTGCCACTTCTTGTTCAACAACATCTTTACAAAATGCTGCAAATGTTTTAAATGGAAGAAAGTGCAGTTATAAAACACCTTAACTGTGTTCTCTACTAGTATAAGCTGATTCTACTGAGTCTTTGTGGGGAGTTTCCAGGAAGCAAATTCTCAATTTCACTGAAATAATAGAATTAGTGGCCCTATTGATTGCGCCTTTTACATCAGGCCCTTCTACCAGCAAGTAGACAGAGAGAACCACGCTGGGAATGACAATTCCACAGGCTCTCAGCAGTTGGAATGAGCACCACACTCTCGGTAGTATTTAAGCTAGGAGTAAAAAGATTTTTTCTTAAAGGCCAGCAAGATAAATATTTTCAGCTTGTGACCTTAAGGCTTATGCTAAAACTCTGTCATTATAGAGCAAAAGAAGCCACAGAAAATGCTAAGCTGAGGAGTCTGGCTACGTTCTGATAGAGTTTTATTTACAAATCAGGTGCAACTTGAGATCGTCTAATCTCCGATTAAAAAATTGATACCAAGAATCCAAAGACAATAGAGAGAGAGAGAGAAAAATCTTCTAATTCCTGTAAGATATTGAGCTAAAATTCCAGAAAAAAATGGTTAACATTTTGATCAACAGAATTGGTTGTTGAGGTGTATCCTTTAGAATGAGAGAAAGGTGTGTCTTTTATGATGAGTGTAGTGAACCTTGTTCTGTAATCCTTTCTTCTGCTCTCTTCTTTGCCTTTCTTCTCTTTCCTTCTCATTCCAATGTTCTCCCTTATTCTTTTCCATAACTTTGTAGATGGGTGCACATGTCACATTCACATATATGTTCCACGAGAAAGCTTGGGCTATTTGGGTAGGTAGCATTATGTCCCGGTTTGATTTTTATTTGGAACTAGAGGCCCAGTGCATGACATTTGTGCACTGGGGGTGAGAAGGTCTCTCTGCCAGCCTGTGCCCTTTTGCAGTCCAGGAGCAGGCCTAAGCCCGCAGTCGGACATCCTTAGCACTGCTGCATGGGCAGGAGAGGCTCCTGCCACCACCTCTGAGCTTACCAGCTGTCAGCTTGGCTTCTGGCTGAGCATCGCTCCCCCTGTGGAAGAGCACTGGACACCAGGGGGCAGCTCCTGCGTTGAGTGTCTGTCCCCTGGTGGTCAGTGTGCATCATAGCAACCAGTGGTTCTGCTATTTGGTCAATTTGCATATTACTCTTTTATTATATAGAATAGGAGTGGAGGAACACTCTAGCCTCAATTATAATATTGTATAATCAATGGGCTATATATGTGTGCAGGTTTATCATAATAGATTAGTTCCTGTTAAGATAAAACCATCGTGGGGCAAACTTTTTGTCTGCCACATGCAGGCTTCTACCTAGCTGACCAGTTAGTTAATGCTTTAGAATTTCTAAACATTTATATTCAGAAAAGTGACTATAGAAAAATAGCAGCTGTACTCTTGCCCTCTCCCTTGCTTCAATTCACATTTACTTCTTTCATGGTTTGATACATTTTTTTAAAAAAAACTCTTGTTAGCTCAGTTGATCCTGTTGGATCCCATCTGGCCTCCCATCCTTACACATTAAATCAACCAAATTCAGATCAGGCTCTCTGTTAAGCAGGAAGGAAGAAAAAGCACAGAGGAGCATAGAAACATTGTCCTGAACTCTGGCAGGCTTGAGAATAGTTGCCCCAAATTGGTCACTCGAACCTTGGACCCAGCAAACTTGCTTGGTACTCACAGTCATATTGTGGAAAGGGTAGAATTGAATTGGAGTTGATTTAGGCCATACTCCTCACAGTAGTTACATATAGAGTCTCAAGCAAGTTACAAAATATTTCAGGTCCTCAGGTTTTTACAAAATGATTCTTATATGACTTCATTTGAAAATTCTTTTTGACTCTTAACTTAATAGCAGTGCATTTAATTTACTAAGGGTCAGTGCTCTAGTTGTCTATTGTCTAACAAACTACTCCCAAATTTTGTGGCGTAAAACAACAACAGCTTACAAAGCTTCAATTTGGGCAGGAATCTGTGAGGACAGTCATCTCTACCCCACTCAACATCAGCAAAAGCAGCTCAAAGGCTGGGGGCTAGGACCATCTGAAGGCTGTTTACTTGTACACTTGGCAGTGGCTGTTTGCTGGTAGCTGGAACCTTAGTGGAGATGCAACATACAATATAGTAGCTTGGTTCCAAGGACAAGCATTGTGCTAGAGTGAAGAGGAAGCTGTGTCACTTTAATGAGCTAATCTTTGTTTTAAAATATATATTTTATTGATATTTTACAGAGAGGAAGGGAGAGAGATAGAGAGCCAGAAACGTCCATGAGAGAGAAACATCGACCAGCTGCCACTTGCACACCCCCTACCGGGAATGTGCCCACAACCAATGTACATGCCCTTGACTGGAATCGAACCCGGGACCTTTCAGTCCGCAGACCGCTGAGCCAAACTGGTTTCGGCTAATGAGCTAATCTTGAAAGACATGCATGTCTCCTCCCACCACATTCTATAAGTCAAGGAAGTCAGAAAGGTCTGCCTAGGTCAAGGGGAAATAAAAAACAAATGATAGGGGTATGGCAAGTTAGTGGAAAAGCAAACACATTAGAAATAGTGTTGTGGCCATTTTGGAAAATGTAATCTGCCACACTCAGGTTGTAACAAATGCTCATATTTGAGTATAACTACTACAGGATAAAAGTTCTAATATCATTGCTTGAAGACAGCTTTCTCATCAACAATTTAAAAAAGAAAAAAGAAAGAATGATTCTATATTATACCAAAATTCCTGCTTAATTTCCATAAGTGCTGTAACATTTAATGTTCAGGTTTACAGATGAGCAAACTATGGCTGAAGTTCAAGTGACTTTCATGGGCTTTCATAACAGGCAAGTGTGCGATGGAAGGTGGCGTTAGAGTCCAGCCTGTCACATGCCAAAGCCCAGGCCTCCTCTTCTACTTCATTGTGCCTCACACCTAAAAAACTGTTCTCATCTGCTTTCCTTCCTTCCTTCCTTCCTTCCTTCCTTCCTTCCTTCCTTCCTTCCTTCCTTCCTTCCTTCCTTCCTTCCTTCCTTTCTCTCCCTTCCTCCCTTTCCCTTCCTCCCTTTCCCTCCCTCCCTCCCTCCCTCCCTCCCTCCCTCCCTCCCTCCCTCCCTCCCTCCCTCCTTCCTTCCTTCCTTCCTTCCTTCCTTCCTTCCTTCCTTCCTTCCTTCCTTTCCCTCCCTCCCTCCCTTTCCCTCCCTCCCTCCCTCCCTCCCTCCCTCCCTCCCTCCCTCCCTTCCTCCTTCCTTCCTCTCCCTCCCTTTCCCTCCCTCCCTCTCTCCCTCCTTCCCTCCTTCCCTCCTTCCCTCCTTCCCTCCTTCCCTCCTTCCCTCCTTCCCTCCTTCCCTCCTTCCTTCCTTCCTTCCTTCCTTCCTTCCTTCCTTCCTTCCTTCCTTCCTTCCTTCCTTTGCTGAAAGAAGTCAGATGAGATTTTATCTGGGACTTAAAAGAGAAGAGACTTGTCTAATAGCCAAATATTTTAACCCCTGAAGTGACTTCATATTTAAAATCAGTCTTTGTTTATATTTGACTATTAACATTCATTTTATTTCGCCATTGCACTGGAGAAGGCAAAGGAGAATAATAGCTTGGCTGTTATTGGTTGGTACCTAAGGACTGGGGAGAGAATCCTGAAGCATGCCTCTGACTCATAGCTACTGGTGTATAGGACAATAACGTGACTATAAGATTCTATGTGACCGAGTTCACCAAGAATGATGATGAGTAGGTACAAGTATCTTCAAAGTCAGGTATGAGGACATGGGCGAGTAGATCAAATATGGCCAGTGGTATGGACTAAAAGATCAAGCTATTGTTGCCTCAAGTTGGGCTTTTGTGTATGAGGGCCAGACCCATGTAAGAGAATAAAGCAGGCAAGGTGCCTCTCCTGTCTCTGGGCTAGGTTCTTCTACTGAATGCAGTTTTAAACAGAAGTCTTTGTGAAGGCTCTCTGTCTACATAGGGTCACCCCTTGATGATTGTTTACTCCATTTAATTAGTAAAAAACCCCCCAAAACAACAATAACAGAAAAGTGTTTGACTTTCTTTGTGTGTGTTGTTAATCCTTGCCCTAGAATATTTTTTTTCCAGAGAAAGGAAGGGAAGGTGAGAGATCAAGAGAAACATTGATGTTAGAGAGACACATCTATTGGTTGCCTCCTACATGCACCCTGAGTGGGGCCCTGGATGGAGCCTGCAACCGAGCTACACGTCCTTGATTGGAATTGAACTAAGGACCCTTCAGTTCATGGGATGACACTCTTAACCACTGAGCAAAATGGGTTAGGGCTAATCCAATAAGCTTTTAAAATGTTTGGCATTGAATTGATCCAACCAACAGACTTATGGCATCATGTGAATACAGTCTTATAAAAAGGATTCAACCCCTACCCACCCTTACTCTTTTAAAAAAATTTTATTTTATTTTTAATTAAAAAAATTTATGAAGGTATTATATGTGTACATAGCTTACCAATGCTGCCCTCCCCCCATATATGCCCTCCCTCCCCAGAGTTTTGTGTCCATTGGTTGTACTTCACCCCTACTCTTTTTAACACACATTAACTGTAAAGAAATCTATGGCTTTTAGAAAATTTCTTAAAAGAATTTTCATTTTTTGTTAACCATGGGTTAGGTGTTAAAAGATCATTTTGAGTCTGGTTGACAAAAGGCTTTGCTCTGCTGCCTACATCAACATGCTCTCTCGTACAAATGGTCTGCCAAGGACAATTTGTAGGTCTTCACAGTGGGATTTCATTTTCTTTCATGAGCTTGCAACAATTGCAGTTGCTTCCTAGCTCAACATCTGGAAACACATTTGGCTTCATTGTTGGAAACTAAATTAGCTTCTGTGTTCATAAACATGGGGCTGACCTTGCACTGGACAGCAGTGACTGGGTCTGTGTTTGACAGGCCAGTCTCCCTTGACTTTAGGAAAGAAGCTGAGATACATTTCTTTTCTGGCATGAGTTTCCATCTCTCAGAACAGCCTGAGTCTACTCATTATAAACTGGGCATTTGCCCTAGGCCATGGAGCAAAAGATGACACTAATTGGAAGTAGGCATCCTGGAAAACATCGTCAGAGTCATCTCCTGCAGGAAAAGAAGCCATATCTTGTGCCAATACTGAACGGTGGGCTCCATGGACCTGCCTGTGTCTGTGCACACCTGTTCCAACATGGATGCCAAGAAATGGGGGGTCAGGAGGAAATTAGACAAACAGAGCCTTTGGGAAGCCACCGAAAGTCACAGGGATCTTTGAAAGTCCTTCGGAATTCTAAGAGATTAGACAAGGAGGGATGCCCTATGTAGATGTATTTGGCTGTGGTCATGAGCACTGAGAATCCCAGTGCAAGCACCAATGTGAACAAACTAAATAGTGAAGGAAAAAGGGTCAGAGGATCTAAGTAGACGATACTTTGCAGATTTTTTCTTTTTAAATTAGGCACAATATACAAATATGAAGCTAGAAATGTGTATATATGTTTGCATTGGTATAAATGCATAGTTTTACACACTAGTATCTTCTGCTATTTCATGCATTTAGGCAGATTGTAAATACTAGTAAAATCATGGTGTAGTACTCCATGTAACTTTAAAAAAATATATCTTATTGATTTTTTTACTGAGAGGAAGGGAGAGGGATAGAGAGCTAGAAACATTGATGAGAGAGAAACATCGACCAGCTGCCTCCTGTACACCCCATACTGGGGATGTGCCTGCAACTAAGGTACATGCCCTTGACCAGAATCGAACCTGGGATCTTTCAATCCGCAGGCCGATGCTCTATCCACTGAGCCAAACCGTTTTTGGCTCCATGTGACATTTTAAAAAAACACAGTTATAAAATAAATAGAAAGGCCTTTGTACTACTCTAAAATTGGTCATAGAACTAAAGGGCAGACATTTAAATGAATAATTTTGATATAATGAAATAAATATCCTATTACAGATAGGCATGGGTTATACCATAAGAGTAAAGAGGAGGGACACATTGCTTAGACTTCAAGTGCTTGGCTTTCTAAGAAAGGTAATGCTTAAATTGAATATGAACACACTAAGTTATTCGATGTATTTCTACTAAGTTTGTATCTAGGGGAAATTCAAGTAATATAATCCTCTCCATGACAAAAATATTAAGGATAAATTCCAGTCATATTTTTGAAACATTTGGCATGTAGAAGATGGGTTATGAAGATATTAGTCATGTTTTTATTAAAAAGAAAATCAGTTTCATAAGCTAATATACCATTGTCAAATAACTGTTAAGATATGATAACATATTAGGGTTATAGGCTAAATTTTTTTCTCTTCTATTTTGTCATTTTTTTATGTGAGAGATTATTATTGGAGTTTGGTTGAATAAAACCCTTAAGTCTTCAAGTGATATTAATTTAAAAAAACTTTTCAATTTTGCATAATTTTTATTTGATTTATTTTTTAAAATATAATTTTATTGATATTCAGAGAAGAAGATAGAGGGAGAGAGAGATAAAAAAACATCAATGGTGAGAGAATAATTGATTGGCCTCCTGCATGCCCCACACTTGGGGTCAAATCCGCAATCCAGGCATGTGCTCTGACTGTGAATTGAACCATGACCTCCTGGGTCATTGGTTGATGCTCAACCACTCAGCCATGCTGGCTGGTCAATTTTTGCATAATTTTTAAAGTACATAAAAACACCATTATTTCCATAATATCCAGACTAAAGTCTGTAGAAAATAACTTCATGACCATTCCAGCTCTAGTAATTTTTGATCATCTGTTTTGCCAATGATTTACTCTGAGAACATTAGTATGGTGTCCAGTACTTTTAATAAATAGAGATAATCATATTCTGAATAGAAAAAGTAGTATTATAGGTCAGATGCTTACAATTTTGAGCTAAGCTCCAAGGACTTCTACTCTGAATTCAAATGAGCTCCTATGGGTATCATCAACATATCCTGTTTCTAATGGTCACTGATATCCTTGTCTAACTAGGGCTGCTGTCCTTGGTTCTGAAGTGATATTTACATTGATTTTTTTTGAGCGCGCGCGTGCGTGCGTGTGTGTGTGTGTGTGTGTGTGTGTGTGTGTGTGTGTAGGGAAGGGGTTGAAGGGGAGGAAATTAACAAGCAAGAGTGCATTATCGAAGACATAAGAAAAAAATTCTCATTTAACCAGTAATAATCATTTTTATGCTGCTAAACCCATTTAGGTAGATTTGAAGATTTCCCGGGATTCCTCATTTACTAAATTTAAATCTTTTAACAGTGACAGAGTTTCTACATAAGGAGTTCAAAATGCTTTCCGCTTAGTTTTTCATTTTCTATGTTCATTTCCCAGTTTGCCACCATAGCCTTTGTACACACATCTTGTCAAAGAATTTCTTCCTTATATGCCTAGCAAGCTTAAATACCTATTTTACTTTAGTCTTTTGTGTTATCCTCCACAGACATGGAGAACGTCATTTGAGTTTTTCTGAACTTAAAAAATAAATCAAGTTGCAATTAACCTATGTAAGTAGAAAATTTTCTAGTACACCTCCTGTCCTCCCTACAACAGGTTATCTGCTCCAGCTTGTTACTAATAACAACCCAGATTCCTTGGGCTAATGGTATTACTTGCTATCCAGCATGGAAGAATACCTCAAGTCATTGTCTTTTCTGCTATTCTTTTTCTTTAAAAAACACACACACAAACATTTCTCGGATCATAGGTCAGCAAATTTCACACAAGGTACCCTCAGGCCAGTTTACTTATTTTTCCTTTAGTCTTTCTTATGCAACTCACAGTATTTTTCAAAATTCTTCTCTGGTTATCTTAGAAAAATATTTCTCCCTCTCTTTGTTCCATTTATGAGAAAAAAGGGAGCTGTTCAGTATAGGAGTATTACTGCTAATAATTCTATAGTAAAGAGAATGGAAACTGGAAGCTTTGATGTGGAATTAGGGAGAACAAAGAACCAGTACCTCGTACCTCTCAACCCACTGGAAGGCACAGTAAATGCATTCAGGACCTTTAGAGTCAACGTTTTCTTCTTTATCCTTCTCTAATTAAAGTTTAACAAAGTTATGATTTTTTTCTCTTTTCTTTTTCTTTTTAATGTTTCAATCATATTGTTTGCTATGTTTTTCTAATCCGATTGTATAATATTTCTGTTTCCACTGAGGTTAAAAAAGCTTTTGTGAACTGAACCCTAATACATGATGTATAACATTTCACTATGTTTTTGAAGTCAAAAGAGTCAGTATTCAACTTTTGGAAAATGTTTATTTCTATCATGGTGCCTCTCTGGATTAATTTCTTATGTTTAATGAGTATTATTAAATATTTCATTGCCATCCATTTATTTTTAAAACCCAATGCCTCCATTTACTTTGCATCAAACAATAACCATCTTAGTAGTTTTTTTTACTCATACTACAGTTTTTAATATCCCTTCATTTTTTTTTTCAGATGGCAATTATCCATGGCACTTATCCATGGGGTGCTGAGTACATACTAGGCATCACACTAAGTTCTGAGACAGAGATATTTAAGAAATAGTCCCTATCTCAAGCTGTTTATGCTCTAGAAGAGAGAGCTACTTGAGCAAACATAATTATAAGACACTGTTAACTGAATTATAAAAGAAATATAAAGTGCCATTGGACTCTATTAGACTTCCCCAGCTGGGTGATTCATTTAAGTGTTGCCCTGTACACCAAAACCAAAACCAAACAAACATACAAAGAAACAAAGATTTTGGTTTGATTCCTGGTCAGAGCACATACCTAAGTTGCTGGTTTCATCTCTGGTTGGGGCTCTAGAAGGCAACTGATTGATGTTTTTCTCTCACATTAATGCTTCTCTCTCTCTCTCTCTCTCTCTCCCTCCCTCCCTCTCCCTCCCTCCCTCCCTCCCTCCCTCCCTCCCTCCCTTCCTCCTTCCCTCTCTCCTTCTCTCCCTCCCCCCTCCCTCCCTTCCTCCCTCCCTCCCTCCCTCCCTCCCTCCCTCCCTCCCTCCCTCCCTTCCTCCCTCTCTTCCTCTCTCTCATCAATAAACATACTCTCAGGTAGGATTAGACTGAAAGGGATTGGAAAGGGTTCAGTGCAATCGGGAATTCCTTTCCCCTCCCTCCATACTTCCTCTCTGTGAGAGAACATCTCCCTACCTCAGTGCTTTGCAGTTCCCAATCCAATCTGTGAGCCTCTCTCCTTCCTTCTAGTTGTAGATGTCCCACTCCACCAGCTTTCCTGTGTTTTTGGATGAAATCCGTTCTGATTTTAGTTGTTGTTTTTGAAATTGTTGTGTGAGGCGCAGCTTAGGTGCTTACCTAGGTAGGTCACCATCTTGGTTTTCCCAATAG
The DNA here is from genome assembly GCA_963924515.1 of Vespertilio murinus. Lineage (NCBI taxonomy): Eukaryota > Metazoa > Chordata > Mammalia > Chiroptera > Vespertilionidae > Vespertilio > Vespertilio murinus. Next base: position 202,872,267 of record OZ004704.1, read on the forward strand.
CCACCTATTCTGAATATCTTTTCACAATAGTGTTTTCCTTTAATCTATGGCTGTCAACTTTTCTCTCAAATGTCAGAAGGGGATCGAAGCCACAGAAGAGTTTATGTGAGCTCCATGGATTATGCTACTCTCTTAAGGAAGATAAATGACAGGTTATACAGCATTTATCTATCACCTGTCAGACTCTCTTCATCCTGGGGCAGAGGAGAATATCAAGAGGTTTAGCTGGTGTATGTGATCCTCCTTCGGAATATCCTTGGCATTAGGAGACAATGACTCTGACACTGGCAAAATGTGGTTTCAGCTCTTAACGGAAAATGCTAGAAATTTTCTACCTCAGGACTTCTAGTTTCTGTTAGATCAATATCCTAGTTAGGGTTTCTATCTTAGCAACTTCCTCTTCTACAGTGCAGCTCTTTGTTTCGTCAGAGAAACTTTTTATCATAGTCACTGTTGGGGCATGTATTGTATGATATCCCACCAGTAGGAGAAAATTTGCCCCACACAGAGTGTGACCACTCTTCTCTATTACCCGAGGGTATGGTAGATCTTTAATTCCATTGAGGAAATAGCCAGAATTACAATAGATGATCTGACCTCAAATCCTAGCTCTACCACATACTACTCATGTGGCTTTGTGCAAGTTCACTCTCTCTAATAATAAATTTTTCCATTTGCAAAGTGGGTGTGAAGAGGGTAAAATGAGTTAATGTTTATTTATTTATTTTGGTTAATCTTCACCCAAGGATATTTTTCCATTGATTTTTAGAGTGAAATGGAGGGAGAGTGACACATACACACAGAGAAAGAGATAGAGAAAAAAAATTGTCGATGTGAGAGAGACACATTGATTGGTTGCCTCCCACATGTGCTCTGACCAGGGCTGGGGATTGAGCCTGAAACTGAGGTACATACCTTTGACCAGAATCAAACCTGGGACCCTTCAGTCCATAGGTCAACACTCTATCCACTGAGCCTAACCGGCTAGGGCAGTGGTCGGCAAACTCATTTGTCAACAGAGCCAAATATCAACAGTACAAAAATTGAAATTTATTTAGCCAATTTTTTTCTCATTTTTTTTAAATTAAGGTATTATATGTGTACATACCTTACCAATCCCCACGCACCTCCACTCCCATACATGCCCTCCTTCCCCAGAATTTTTTGTCCATTGGTTATGCTTATATACATGCATACAAGTCCTTCGGTTGATCTATTATCTCCCTCATATCTCCCTACCCTCCCTGCTGTAATTTGACAGTCTGTTTGTTTCTTTACTGTCTCTGTATCTATCTTTTTATTCATCAGTTCATAATGTTCCTTATTATCCATAAATGAGTGAGATCACGTGGTGTTTCTCTTTCATTGACTGGCTTATTTCACTCAGCATAATGTTCTCCAATTCCATCCAGGTTGCTGCAAATAATAAGAATTCCTTCTTTTTAATGGCAGCATAGTATTCCATTGTGTAGATGTACCATAGTTTTTCGATCCAATCATCTGCTGATGGGCACCTAGGCTGTTTCCAAATCCTAGCTATTGTAGATTGTGCTGCTATGAACATAAGGGTGCATATATCCTTTTTGATTGGTGTTTCTAGTTTATTAGGATATATTCCTAGGAGTGGGGTTACTGGGTCAAATGGGAGTTCCATTTTCAGTTTTTTGAGGAAACTCCATACTGTTCTCCACAGTGGTTGCAACAGTTTGCATTCCCGCCAGCAGTGCATGAGGGTTCCTTTTTCTCCGCATCCTCACCAGCACTTGTTGTTTGCTGATTTGTTGATGACAGCCATTCTGACAGGTATGAGATGGTACCACATTGTCGTTTTGATTTGCATCTCTGTGCTAATGGCCCTACTTAGTGTATGTGTATAAATAAATACATATTCAATCTTTTTCTTTCAATAGCCTATAGCACGAAAGTATATATTGCTACCAAAACCAGATAAAGACAACACAATGAAAGAGAATTATAGGCCAATATTCCTCATGAACATAGATGCCAAAATCAACAAAATTCTAGCAAATCGAAGATCATACACCATGACCAAGTAGGATTTATTCTGGGAATGCAAGGATGGTACAATAGCTGCAAATCAGTAAACGTGATAAACCACATAAACAAATTGAGAGATAAAAATCATATAGTCATATTAATCGACGCAGAAAAAGCATTTGATAAAATCCAACACCCTTTTCTGATAAAAACTCTCAACAAGGGGCCAAAGAGCCACATGTGTCTCATGAGCCGAAGTTTGCTGACCACAGGCTAGAGCATAAGTTAATGTTTAACGGTATTATAATCCCTGGTACAGAGAAAACAATATAAATATAAATAGTAGTACCCCTATTTTCAGACAAAGAAACTGAGGCTTAGGGAGCCTAATTAGCTCAAGATTACCCAGCTATTAAGTTGGTATGTACCATTTTTTTGGAACTAGGTTCTTATTTGCTGAAATTGAGACCTAAGTCTTTATGTCATATTGACACCAGGAAAGGACAATCAAGGGATACTTGCAGTTAAAACTGTTTTTTTTTTTAAATTAGACTTACAATCTAAGCATACTAAAATTTACCTGCTTGCATTTTCATGGCCAGGAATTTGGTGACACTTACTTTACACCAGTTTTCTTTGCCAAAACCACTAGGATTTTGAATGTCAGAGAAGGGATCTTTTATTATTTCTCCTCTTTCTCAACGTAATTCAGCCTTGTTTTCTCTTGTCCGGGCAGTCCTAGGAAATGCCCACAGAACCAGGTAAACACTTTAATGGTAAAGACTATGAGGAAATGTAGCCAATAGAAAATGCTACAGAGGAAGCATTTTGGAAGGGGGAGGAAGGGAAGGAAGAGATTAACCAATTCATGTGCACAGATTATAGGATGGCGAGGGCCCGGGATGGGAGGGAACCAGTTGGGGGAGGGAGCAATGGAGAAAATGGGGAACATCCGTAATACTCTCACAATTTTTATTTTTTAAAGAAGCATTATGTAGACACTGAGAATTCTATTTCGTTCCATTGGGCAGGGAGATTTAGATAAGTTTATGAAATATTGAGGGATGCACATTTCTGTGCCACACTTCTTGCCCCCTGTGGCAAACACTGAATATTGGGAACAACCAGAAAATTCCTCTCAGCTTCATGTAAGGCATTCCCTTAGCTCTGTCCTCTATGGTTGTGCTTTCGCTGGCTCTGGCCTTGCTTCTCTGGTTGCTTAAGCTGTGATTGTAATATGCACCTCCCTTCTGGGAAGCTGCAGGCCACATAGCTGTTGACTACTTAGTATACTCTTGACTTGAAACTCTCATGTGTGCTAAATCCTCTTTAGTGTGGCCAGAGGGAGGGGAATTTAATTGCTTTGGCTGATGATGGACCACCTTCTCCCTCTTGCTTCTGAAGTCTTGCCAGAGACATTTTCTAACTCTCTTGACCTTCTACGATTCTTTCTCTGTACTAATGGCCCTACTTCTCTTCATATTATAGCCTTGTGTTCCCATCTTTTAACAGTTATAATAAGTATACACTGTACTTCAAGGTCATTGAGGGCAAGACATATGTATGCATATAGCCTCATAGGTACCATGGGCTATGCTGGGTACTAGAGATATCTATAAGTCACTTAACATGTATATACTGAATGAATGGACCAGTGAGTGAATTAAAGGGTTGGTCCTATTCAGTTGCCCTTGAGAGGACCTAGCAATATATACTTTCGTGCTATAGGCTATTGAAAGAAAAAAAGATTGAATATGTATTTATTTATACACATACACTACTTTGAATCATGGCCAAAAGTCAACATCTTCTCAGAACTAGATAACTTTCAAATTTGTAGATGCTGGAAGGTGCTAAGACTGTGGATTAATTGAAATTCTCCAGCTTCTTCAATTGTTAGAATTAAATGCTATTCAGAGAGGGAACACTGATATTCCCATGGTAACAGGGCTCCATTAAAGACACAAAGCTGTCCTTGTTTGAGGACACTTGGGGATTTCAGGTATAGACGGAAATGCCATTAAAGGCAAATTAGACATACATATTCAGTGAAATTATGTGCACATGCATAGATATGCCTAATTTAGTCCCATCTTTCATTTAGTCCCATTTATCATTAGCCTTTTAATGACTCAAATCTCAAGCAGGAATATAGTTCTTAAAGAGGAGCTCATCTCAACTTTGGAATAAATATCTATCCATGTGTTGCTGCTCTTGGGCAGAAAAAAATAAAATGCTTAGCTTATCTACTTATTACTTTTATATCAATTAAGTGAATATTTATTCTTATCACACCTCCTAAAATAGATACATTTATTGTATCTATGAAGAATTTTCCAGCACCTGGCTGATCATTCATGGCTCACGTCAGGTCCAGAAGCATTCCTGAAAGGAATATTTTAGTTATGAAAAGGATTGTACAGATGAACTAGGCAAGGGTCATCTCAAGTGTCTTATGTCTTTTCTTCTGGTTCAAAAATTTATCAAGCCCTGACCAGGTTAGAGTGTCATTTCAATACACCAAGGTTGTGGGTTTGATCCCCAGTCAGGGGATATACAAGAAACAGGCAATAAATGTATAAATAAGTGGAACAACTCTCTCTCTCCAATAAATAAATAAATAAATAAATAAATAAATAAATAAATATTCATATTTTTCTCCCAGTCCTCTAAAATCAATAAATTAAAAAAGTCAAAATATTTAAATCATTATTTATTTTGTAGATACCTCTAAACAATACTTTGCATAGTGTCTAAAAAAATAAAAGAACAACAACCCCCCCCCCCCAACACACACACAGAAGGGTGAATGTATTGGAGAATGGTCTTGATTTTCTCATCATTAGTATAATCCCTTTGCTTAGTTGTGGATTCTCTTCCTATCAGAGACAATGCTTTTAATGGCTCCATTTTCATATTATACAGTGCAGCCAGGAAAGTGCAAGGCAGACTAGGTCAGCTCTGAGAATGCAGAAAAATATGACAAGGTGATAGCTAGCAGTGAAGTTAGTTAGCGCATAAATAACACACACTTGATAAGAAGAAAATGCGAACCATTTTGCATAGCTTGTGTGGCAGGAACAAGCGTAGCTCAGTTTATGCTGACTGAAGAGTTGCTCTGAGCTGGAGTGTTGCCAAGGTGACTTTTCTCTCCAGAGTGCTTTTAAAGGTTCTTGCTGCATTCTCCCTTACCCACCCCCTCTCTCTTTTCCCATAAATTCCTTGGAATTGTTAAAGATGTGAGGCTGAAGGTTGGCTTTGTTTATGACATTGTGTTGAATTGAGTTCTTTTAAATAAAAATTTAATGCTGTTTTTCTAAATATCTATACATGGTTCTTTCATTGACATTTATATTTTGCTTAGAAAAATAATTTCTTACTTTTTTACATTTCAAATGAGTTCCAAGCAGTGGCTTCCATGATGATTTTCCTGAGGGAGAGGTGAACAAATTATCTAAGGATCAAAAATTGCTTTCTCTGCCTGTTAAATCCCCTTCAAATGTTAGGAAATTTTCCTCCCCAGAAGGGGGAAAAATTCAAATAGAAAGTTAAAACTGGAAGAAAATTTAGAAAACATACAGCTCAATTTCCTCCCCTCTTTTTTTTTAAGCATTAAACTTCTTTTATTTTTCAATTTTTATTTTTGATTGCTGACACTATTATAGCTGTCCTACATCCGTCCCTCCCGCACCCCCTTTTGCTCTCCTTTAGTCCATGCCACAATGATGTTGAAAATGCTTGTATAGGTGCTAGCTGCTGATATTGGATAGAAGGACAAAAATTACATAGGGAAGTAGGCAAAAGTAATAAGAATGGGTATGAAAAAGGAATAAAAATGGGTACAATGGTTACAGATTACAGGCAGTTCAGGCAGGGGATTGCAAAGTGTGGGACTCCATTGTTTCTAGGCAACTTAGTTGTTAATCTTTACTGTATGATGAGAGGCAGTTCTCGATAAGGAGAAGAAATCTTCCATATCCCAGAGTGGGGTGTACAATTCTCAGCTAGGTCAGAATGTGCTTTCTTTCTTTTTCTTTAAAAAAATATATTTTATTGATTTTTTACAGAGAGGAAGGGAGAGGGATAGAGACTTAGAAACATGGATGAGAGAGAAACACCAATCAGCTGCCTCCTGCACACCCCCTACTGGGGATGTGCCTGCAACCAAGGTCCATGCCCTTGACCGGGATTGAACCTGGGACCGACCCTTCAGTTTGCAGGCCGACGCTCTAGCCACTCAGCCAAATTGGATAGGGCATGATTAATATTTCTTATAACTATAGCTAGTCCCCACTATTGCTCGATTTCTCCCTCCAGCCCCTCACTGTGTGAGGTTATAATGATAATAATCTCCATTGTACAGAAATAGAGACTGAGGTTAAAGGAGATTAAATAACAGGATGAGTCAGAGCTTGGGTTCCAATCGAGATTTAGGTCATTCCAGAGTGTGAACATGAACCCCAAGATATTTTCCTTCTACAATTCAAAGTTCTAATTTGTTCTTTCTCCCAAGCATTTATGTGGCCAAAAATTTAGATTATTTTACCAAGTTAAAGGTCAAACAGCACAGTGGCAGACAGTGAATGGGCACTTGAGAAATATTTGTTGAATAAATATATGAATGAATGAAAAGGCCTAAGTCTCCCTCATGAGAAAGCACATGCTCTTTCTATAACACCAAGAGAAAAAGTTGTTCAGCAGAGGAGTTTCCCATTTTAAGGCAGCTGATGTTTCTAACCTTCCACCCTCATTCTATTTTCCTTTGACTTAATATATTATTGTAAATGCCCTATTGCTATTCTAAACTTTTAGTTTTTATTATTTTATGCTATTGTCTTAGCCAGTAGCCTGCCAGAAGAATTGAGGCTAAATCCAGCGCTATCCTTGGAGTCCCTGAGCTACTATTTCAGGGATTCTGAGGAAGTCACATTAGCCCTTAGTCTTCCTCCACTTCCTGAGAATTTTAGAGCTAGAGCATCCTTAGGTTAAGATTTTATGTTATTAGCCAAGACCGGTTTGGCTCAGTGGTAGAGCGTTGGTCTGTGGACTAAAAGGGTTCGATTCCGGTCAAGGGCATGTACATTGGTTATGGGCACATCCCCGGTAGGGGGTGTGCAAGAGGCAGCTGGTCGATGTTTCTCTCTCATTGATGTTTCTAGCTCTCTATCTCTCTCCCTTCCTCTCTGTAAAATATCAATAAAATATATTTAATAAAAAGATTTTATGTTATTAGACCTTTGTCTATTAGTGTCAGTGAAAGATCAAGGACCAATCCCTAGGGAGAAAGAACAATATAGGGACCCTGAATGACTGGGACTAAGAAGGATGGGGGTGGGGTTTGAGGAATAATAGACGCTGATCCATCTGAGATGCCTGCTGGGAGAACTAAGGATAAGTGGCCTGTTGATGAGGGTGGCTTTGGTGAGGTACAGGGTAGTGGGAGCCAGAGCAGGGCAGGGGGACCCCCCTGCACACCTGTCTCAACTATGCAGCTGCCACCTTGGGTGGACTTGGGATAAGGAGACCAGTGTCACACCTCACTGGGTCTCATTTTTTAAGCAATGAATCAATGGGGTTAGGGTGTTCAGCCATTTCTTTCTTTCTGTTTAGAAGGTGTACAAAAAGGGATCCTAAATTGAGAAAGGGGCAAGCTGGGTTCTGTGGAGACAGCCTCAAGAGGGCCAAGTAAAGAGGGTACAGCTCACCTGGGCTTTCATGGTTTGGCCTGAGGTCTCCTCCCTGGGCTGGGCCCTTTATTCTGATCAGAGATACTCTTGGATTTGGAAACTGCCTCCCCCCCCTCTCATGCTGCCTATTGCACCAGCTGATCCTCGGACCTTCAAAAGCTTAGCATTATGCTACAAGAAGCATAGTGCTAAGCCCTGGGGAGGGGTCAGGCACACTTAGCCTAAATGGGTATTTTAGGATTTGCCAGAGGAAATTTAAAAATATTTTTATTGCCAAAACCGGTTTGGCTCAATGGATAGAGCATCAGTCTTTGGACTGAAGGGTCCCGGGTTTGATTCCAGTCAAGGGCATGTACATTGGTTGCAGGCACATCCCCAGTGGGGGGTGTGCAGGAGGCAGCTGGTGGATGTATCTCTCTCATTGATGTTTTTAGCTCTCTATCCCTTTCCCTTCCTCTCTGTGAAAAAGTAATAAAATATATTTTAAAATATTTTTATTGATTTCTGAGAGGGAGGGAGGGAGAAAAAGAAAGAGGAGAGAGAGAGAGAGCGAGCGAGAGAGAGAGAGAGAGAGAGAGAGAGAGAGAAAGAAACATCAATGATGAGAGAGAATAATCGATGGGCTGCCTCCTGCATGCCCCACACTGGGATCAAGCCTGCAACCTGGGCATGTGCCTCAACTGGGAATCAAACCATAATTACCTGGTTCATAGGTCAATGCTCAACCACTGAGCCATGCTGGCAGGCTAGAGGACATTTTTTAAACTCCTGGGCTGACAATGATGATATGAATATCATCCACTATTTTACTATCTTTAATTTGGTAAATTATTAATATATTAAAAGGGTCCCAGTCCCATATGTATTTATTGATTATACATGTGTGAATGTTTGATTTAGTCTCCAGGGAGGGAAAACTCTTTGCTAACACATTTATGGTCAATCAGCCAAGAATATATGAGAAATTGATTTAGGTTTCCTCATTCACTTAATGCAGATTTGTGAATCATCAGTCTCATAAAGACTTTATGCATGAGCTGGAGATAAAGATAAACAAAATACAACCTCTGCTTTTGAGGAACTTCTAGTGTAACTGGACAAGGGGTCTGGGCCACCTGTCACTACTTGAGCCAATTCAATCCTGCAGAGACAGGGTTGAATCATATATGAGCATTTATTCCAATAATGCCATCATTATGAGAGAGCAGCAGGTCATCCACAAAAATCTGCTCTGCAGCCACCCATAAACCAGCTGCTTATATTGATTAGATTAAACAGTAGTTCTCAACCTTTCTAATGACCCTTTAATACAGTTCTTCACGATGTGGTGACCCCCAACCATAAAATTGTTTTAGTTGCTACTTCATGGTCTTAGGCTCTACAGCAGTGGTTGAGAACTGTTAGCAGGGTTGCCTAAGACCATTGGAAAACACAGATATTTATATTATGATTCATAACAGTAGCAAAATTATAGTTATGAAGTAGCAACGAAAATAATTTTATGGCCGAAACCGGCTTGGCTCAGTGGTAGAGCATCGGTCTGCGGACTGAAAGGTCCCAGATTCGATTCCGGTCAGGGGCATGTACCTTGGTTTCGGGCACATCCCCAGTGTGGGGTGTGCAGGAAGCAGCTGGTCGATGTTTCTCTCTCATCGACATTTGTAGCTCTCTATCTCTCTCCTTTCCTCTCTGTAAAATATCAATAAAAATAAATAAATAAATAAGTAAATAAATAAATAAAATAAAATAATTTTATGGTTGGGGGTCACCACAATATGAGGAACTGTATTAAAGAGTCGCAGCATTAGGAAGGTTGAGAACCATTGGGTTAGAAGGACAAAGTTTAAGTGGGGAGTAAGAATTACAGGCATGGATGAGTAGGCACGAGATAATCATTACAGGTTACAAGTCATGTGGAGTGGCAGGGGGGCGGGGAGGAGGGTCACAAGAGAGTAGGCGTTTCTGGCCACCCTGAAACCCAATGGCAGGTAGTAGGGGCTGGGGATTGTCAACAGCAGGTGCCTCCAGGCCTGGATTGTTTCAGCCACAAGGCTGTAAATCCTTCCATAATGATGGGCAGTTCTCAGGAAAGGAGGATGGACAGCATTCTAATCTTAGCTCCCATGTCACAGGGCGTATTCCAGCCAGGTTAGAATGTGCTTTCTCTAATCAGAACAGAACCATCATGGTTAACAGAGCATGATTACTATCTCTTATCATTGCAGCTGGCCCCCAATATTCTATTTCTGCCCCTAACACTAATAGAGTGGATAGGAGATGGATGTGCAAACAGGTAATTGTAATGCAGTGTCACAAATGGTACCTGTGGAGGTGGCAATAGAGTGTTATGGGAACTGGGAGGGAGGGGCAGGCTCTGTTTGGGAAATTAGCTCAAGTTTCATGGACCACCTGCTATCTGGGGATGGTGAAGTCCTCAAACTCAACTTGCACATTTTCTCTCTCACCTGGAGCTGACATTTGATTGTTTAAGGGCTCAGCCACAAATCTTCCCTCTTTCTGCGCTCCCTCTGTATCTGAGCAAAGTATTACAATCAGCTGAAATGCACGAAGGCAAACAGCGCAGGGTTAAAAGTGAAAGCCACTCTTTGCTGACTTGGGTTGGCTCCTGGAAGCCGAGGAGAGCACTTAATCTTAGAGTTTTTCTGATTAAGACTTTTCCCAGCAGCTCCTTCCGTGGACGTAGGTAAGCAAAACAAGCAGCTAGCAAGCAACGTCTTCTCAGCTGCTGGCATACTTAGTAGGATGTCACCTGCCTGGCACAGGAGGCAAATAAAATTGCTTGCATGAGGCCCTGGTTGCAGTGGAGAAGGGGGGAAGTAGGAAGGAATTCAATCTCTGGCTTAGAAAAATCTAATTCTCTCAAGGTATATTGAAGTCTGGGAAGCAGTTATCACTCCCCAGCAGCTAGACACAGCCTGGAATGTAGCTCCTAATAGCCATGGAGAGATTAAATGAAGTTTCTGTGATTGTGGTCGTCACAGACAGGTCACGTAGGGTGCATTGCCCTTTCCTGCAATCAGCCTGGACCAGCGGTCCCTTCCATATTCCTCATCTACCCCATGCTTTTTACCTCTTTCCTCCTGCCCCGATCCACTGGCATTTCCACAGGAGGAAGAAGAAATGAGTGGCTTGACAACTTGAAGGATATATTTAATAGAAATTGATGGAAGTGGCCCAAGAAGGCCACCATTCTATTTTTCTTGCAGCAAGAAAGATTATAAGGGCTTGATGGAGCCACGCTCTCTAGCTGAAGTATTCTTTGACGGAGCAGACTTGATGTTTACTGGGCTTGCATGGGAGCTGGAAGAGAAGTTGACAGGGAAATTAATTTGAACTGTAATTGATATAAGGTCAGTCACGGGGTGGCAGGAGGAACGGAGTTGTGAGATGGTTTATGGACGGGGTGAGCAATTCTACTCCAAAGTTGGCACCAGGATCCTTTGTTGTAAGAAGTGTGATTTGGAGACAAGGGGTCAATGTGTGGGTCTGGTTTGATGATACTGGATGTATCAGCATTTCAGATTGAAATACGTACTAGCAAACATGCAAACAGATTTGGTGGTACCATTTTATCTCTACAATTCTTTGCACGCAATGTTAATCTCTGAAGAAATTCAGACTCCTTAGACAAAGACACTTCAGCAACTGCTGCTTGGAATTATGTTTTTTTACTTTGATTTCAGTTTAGTGTTTCTTTTTTCTTTTCCCCCCTTCCTCCCTCTTTTTCTCTCATTCTTTCCCCTTCTTTCTCCATTTTATTCTTATTATCTTATCACTTCGGCAGCCTCTTCATAAGAAAGGAGAGGCACTATGTCTTCCAAGGATACCCTAAAATCTTCACCAATCCCACAACTCTAGCTGAGAAGTGACTTTACTGAAAAAATGAGACTTCCAAGGAATATATCTTCTTTTTCGACCATTTGCAAAAATAATCATACATTTATTATTACCTACCATGTTTTTCCAAAAATAAGATATCCTCCAAAAATAAGACCTACTTACAGGTTTCCTTCTGAGTGAAATATAAGGCATCCCCTCGAAAATAAGGCCCCCAAGCTCTGTCTCAGAATGAAAATTAATTTACCTTAAACTGGTTGCTAGGGCTGCCCCTACTGGCGTCTAGCAACCAGTGACCTTACGCGGAGTCCTGACGTCACTGCTGTGTGAATGGAGAGAAATCAGCTTGGAAACTTGGTGAAACCTAAACTGCAAGAAGTTGTGACTTGGGTGAAGAATTCATGGGAGAAAATCACTGACAGTTGCATTGCAAATGCACTGCGAGCAGGCTACCTTGACAAGAAGTACTCATTTAAAGACAGTGCTATTGCTAAACATGAGAGATTTGGTCCACTGATTCTGAAAGAAATGGAGTCACAAGAAATTCGCCAGGAAATTCAGGAATTGGATTGTTATGATGATGTTCTAGAAGATGATGGCATGATTGTCATTGAATAAATGAGTAAATTCTTGATACTGTAGGATTCACAGTTTGTCTGGTTTGTGTTGACAACTACCTTACTACCGTACTGTATGCAGGTAATAAATTTCCTTTATTTTCATTTAACAATAAATGTGTACTGTATTCTTCTTCATGGAAAAATAAGACATCCCCTGAAAATAAGACCTAGCGCATCTTTGGGAGTAAAAATTAATATAAGACACATTTTTGGGGAAACGGGGTAATAATTCATGTAATGTCAATGACATAAATAAACTGAAACTGACTTAATGAAGACAAAGGGATCTCTTGGCTTATAAACACAGCAAGTTCAGCAGTAGCTCTGGGCTTCCTTTTGCTAGATCAAGGATCTCAAAGGATGGTGTCAGGGTTCTCTGTGTGGCCCTCTCTCTAGACTGCTTCTCTTCGAGTTCTTCATGGTGATGGACTGTTGACAATCCTAAGCTCATCTTCCTCAGCAGAAGAGTCAAAAGGATATACTTCACTTCCAAATTTTATGTCACATTTGCTTGGAAGGGAATTGATAGTCTCTGTCTTGGTAAACCCCTGACTGTGGCTTAGGGAATGGGAACAGTGATAGATGAGATCTGTGCCCACTCATACCGCCTTGTGACTGACAATCTTGCTGGACCACATGGAATAGGAAAGGGAGTTTCCAGAAGGAAAGAAGGGTGCTGAGTAGACAAATATAACAGATGTCTACTACTTGATGTCTTGGTTGTTTCTCTTCCTGGCAGCTGTTCTTCCTGGAGAAGATAATTTCTTGGTAGGATTATAATTTATTTTTCTCTCTAGACATCCCAAGTCTTACATATAATCTGGCCTCTACTTATCTTTTAAGCTTTATTTTATATTGTTCCTAGAGTCATATCTAGACTCTGGGCAGAAATGAGCTCTCATTATTCTACAAATATTTTCCTCTCCATGTCTTTGTTTTGAGGGTCCTTGGGGTCAGAATTAAGGTAAACTCCACCTTTACAAATTAAACAGTAGAATACATATTTTTAAATGTCTTATTTCTATAATTTACTCTTATTTCTATAAATTACTTTTATTTTTAAGAATCAAAATTTTTTTTCAAGATGCAAAGCCCTGAACAACATTTGAATAATGCCTTCCCCCTTGGTTCTTTTGTTGCTGTTTCAGCAAATTGATGTATGTATCATCGTGTTATATTCTGTTAGCCTCATCTGAACTATTCTATAGCCTTCTAAATGAGTTTGTTTCATGCTTTGTTTTAAAAATATTTTCATATCTCTTTTTTAAAACAGATAACTATCTTGGACAATAGCAAAAAGCATATAAAGGCTTAAATAAGTATGCGGTTAGAGGAGACTGCAATAGAAGTAGTGACCACAAATGTCTAAGAAGAAAATCAGGCCTTCGACAAGAAAAGCCCCCATTTTGCTTAATCATTCCTTTGTTCATTTTTTGAGTGTGAATTGTCATTGTGATAAAAGCACCAAAAGAGATAGGGTGATTAGAGAAGATTGTGCAAAATTAAGATCTTGAATAAATTTGAAAAGTTTGCATTTTTGAATTTTTTAAGCATTGTAAAAATGGGAATATTTTTATTTTCCATTTTTTTATTCTTGTATTTTGAAGGGCTACACATGTGTAGGGGCAGGGAAAAGTCCTTGCAGTTTTGGCTTATTAATTACATTACTTCCATTTCTAATACCTTTTTTCTCCTATTTCCCATGTTTGAATCTTTAATCCTTCAAGACCCAACTCATGGTTAGCTCTCTCAATGAATTTATCTCTGAGAACCTCAGATGAAAGTACTGTTTCTATCTTCCATCCTCCAAAACCAGTGTGTCTCCCCAAGTGTTAGTCACACCTGCTCTACTTGACAGCGTGCTCCTGGGTGAATGACTATGTCAGTGGTCGGCAAACTGTGGCTCGCTAGCCACATGCGGCTCTTTGGCTCCTTGAGTGTGGCTCTTCCACAACATACCCCATGCAGGCACGCAGGTACAGTGCGACTGTAACTTTGTGGCCCATGAGCAGAAGTCGGTTTTCGGCTCTCAAAAGAAATGTCAATCGTTGTACTGTTGACATTTGGCTCTGTTGACTAATGAGTTTGCCGACCCACTGATCTATGTCATGTTTGATTGTTAGGCCCTTATAATAGGTAAAATATATTGAAACTTGAAAGTTTGTAGATGGATGGGCATAATAGGGCATAGAGTTTATATAAGAGTGGCGGAACTGAGCTTAATCTGGTTTCTCAATTTGCTTTGGCTGAATGAACTGAATAATTACTAAATCTCCATTTCACCTTATGGCCAAATCCCTTTTTTACTTTATGTAGTGTCTGTTTGAACACAGAGTGGATGTGCTCTCATGCTATAGTCACCGGATATATGTTCATTGATGATGGTCTGCTTTCCTTTGTGCAGTTAAGCAATTGCAATAGTATTGCTTAGAGCTTTTGTGGGGTCTGGTGGTGAAGTTTAAGTAGAGGGCAAAGGCAGTTTAATTTAAATATATAGGACAGTCTATTAAACATTTTTGTTCTTCAGAAGATACTGTTCCATCCCATCAAAACAGACTCTCACTCACTTCAGGTGTTGCCCCTGAGGCTGCTCTGCTCTCTGGGTGTCTAACCTTGCCCTCTTGTCATCCGCTATTAAAACTGCTAAAACAGAAGAATGCTTGAATGCTCCTGCTGTTAAAACATTAGCACATGCTTTGGTGAGCTCAAATTTAAATGCTTTGAATGACCCTTTAGGGGATCTCTCCCCGCTTCCCTCTTTTTTTTAATTTAGAGCTCAGTCAAAATTCAGCAAGAGTTTTTTTTTTTAAAAAATATATATTTTATTGATATTTTACAAAGAGGAAGGGAGAGAGATAGAGAGCTAGAAACATCAATGAGAGAGAAACATCAACCAGCCGCCTCTTGCACACCCCTTCCGGGGATGTGCCCTCAACCAATGTACATGCCCCTGACCAGAATCGAACCCAGGACCTTTCAGTCCACAGACCGACGCTCTATCCACTGAGCCAAACCGGTTTCGGCAGAATTCAGCAAGAGTTTTAACTTCTTCAGCTCCTGGTTATGCTCATCTTCTCTTATTTTCCCACTCAAAAGGTCCAGTTAGCCATTAGCCTAAGATTTAATGTTTAAACTGGTAGTCTGTATTTAAATGTCACCAGCTAAAATTCTGATAAATTTTGGCTGTGCCTTATGTCTTTCATTCCAGGCCTTCATTTATTATTATGTTTTTTACTCTAAAATTCCAAATGATCCTTATGGGATAGATCAGGGTAGAATTAGCCAAGAGGGAGTCAGAGGGAGCCTTTTTCATTTTACCTGCCTAGAAGATCTATGGTGCAAAAAGGAGCTCATATCCTATCTCTGTTTCGAGAACCTTACATTAACCCCTTTCTCTTTTTAAAATATTTTGCATGCACATTCTGTGTTACACAAATGCCACCTTCTTATAATTCTCTGAAATTTTATAGGATTTTTCTTTTAAACTCTCTGGTTTGTTAGTTCTTTCATATATTCTCAGATTGGACTTTCCTTAAGGAATATATCTAAAGCTCCCAAATTTATAACTCAATCCCTTACCCATCTATAGAGCTCCAGATCTCTATTCTACCTGTATTCAACTTGGTTATTTATCTAAGGTCTTGCTGCTCAAAGCATGCTCTGTGTATCAGCATCATTGGCATAATCCTGGAAATATCAGAAATGTTGGATCTTGGGCCCACCTCAGACCTACCGAATTAAAATTTGCATTTTAACAAGATTCCCAGGTGATTCCTTGTGCACAGTAAAGTTTGAGAAGGAATGTTCTAATAGGTACCTCATTGAACTAGGCTAAAGCAGTATTTTTTACTTTTATTTTTCTGATTAGTTCCTCCCCAGTTTCTCTTCTATGCATTCAGATCTCTGCTCCTTCCTTCCTTCCTTCCTTCCTTCCTTCCTTCCTTCCTTCCTTCCTTCCTTCCTTCCTTCCTTCCTTCCTTCCACTCTTCTCCTACGATTTATTAAAAAGCCCTATGAAATCTACTTTCAATGTAGTATATTAAAAATTATCCACTTGTAACATTTCTCATAACTACTTTCTATGACTATATTATATTCATTATATCACTCATCATTGAGGTTATCTTGTATTCCTATACTTGTGTTTTTGTTGTTGTTCTCACTCTGCCTTTTCTCCTCTCCAACTAAAAGGGAAAATCCTTGAGAGCAGGATCTTGCCTGTCTTGTTCATCGCTGTATTCCTAGCACCTAAGATGATGAATGGTGTGAAGAACATGCTCATAGAAACAGTAATTGAATTAATTAATGAGGATTTTCACATTACCCAAACAACATCTATCATGGTTTAGATGCCTCATGAGTATGAATAATTGATGAGTTGTGACTCAGCACTGTCTTCTGTCTGGGTCCTATATTCTGATATGGAGAAATGTTCCATTCTGAAAAAGGGATTTTCATTCTGAACAAATTGACAGGTCTATTAATAATCAGTATTGATAATCAAATGATTTGAGTTCATATCCATATTTAATTATATACAAACTCTGCGACTTTGGATTTAAATTTGGGTTTCAGTTTCCTCATCTGTAGGAGGACATTGCAGGCTATCTACCATATATTTCCCTGAGTGAATGTATTCTATAAAAAATGTTTTACCCACTCATTTTCCTTCTCCCATTTCTCAATAATTATCTGGTAAACATGCACTAATAGGCTCCTGTGTTATTGCTATCAGGTATTATGTTAAAAACTTTGAATCAATAAAATTTTTACATTAAAGAAGAATATACTTATTTATACAGTTTTGAGCTATTCATGTTTAACTCCACAAAATTCCATCAAGAAATTGGGTTACTGTGAGAGGTGACTGACAAAATGGAAAAATAGTATAAATAAAACTTGGAATGTTCTGTTCACCTACAATATTCTATTCTTATATGCTGGGTATGGATTTTCTATTTTTATTGTTCTTGTCCACAAAATAAACTTTAACCCATTAATACACACGGACTTCTGACTATATAGCCTGCAGTTACAAAAACAGCACTGACATGCCTTGGCCGGTGTGAGTCAGTTGTTTGAGTGTCATCCCATGTACCAAAGGGTCACTGGTTTGATTCCTGGTTAGAGTACATGCCTGGGTTGTGGGCTTGATGCCTGGTGGGAGGCATGCATGAGGCAGCCAGGAAATAGCCACTTAACATTTCCCTCTCACATCATGTTTTTCTCTCTCCCTCCTACTCCTTTCTTCTCTGTGTAAAATCAATAAAACATATTAAAAAAAACCAAAATAAAGCAACACTAACAAATTTCGAGCCATTTGGACTGTTTCTCTAAGATCTCTCTCTGTTTTCAAACACATAATCACATACACATGTTACTTTAAAGGTTTATTAAATACTTTATAATTAATTACAGATACATAGGTAACTCAATAATAAAACAAGTTGATATTAAAAAGCTACCTAGGGCTTTCATCCAAGATGAAGAAACAAGGGTCAGATTTACTTTCTTCCCTAAAACAAAAAACTTGACAACATTTATGAAAAGACTGTTTTTGAGACTTTAATCAACAGAGAACAAATGAGATGAGACCTAGATTTTCCTGATTAATATCTAAGCTGCATGGAAAAGAAATGCAAGTGAGCACAATGTGCTCTCTGCATCCAAGAGATAAAGCTGAGAGTCTGGGGAGATCAAGGGGGCTAGAGCCATAAAAGGAGAGAGCTGCAGAGATAAGACTTCAGAAATCTGAAGATTTCTATCAAATCTTCCCCTGAGTATTGATCAGTGCATGTGTGAGAAACTACTGAGGCTGGGGAACTAATAATCTAAAATGGTTAGAGGGAAGAGTGCTCAGAATGGATACGGGGCCAGAAAAAGTTTCTGCTTCATGAGCCAGAGCAGAAAATTTCAAACTTCATGAAAAGTTGGATGAAATACACAGAAGTGTTTTGCTTCAGTGGAGTGGCAAAATTGGATGTAGCCTAAATGGTGTTGTATTACTGCATAACAAAGCTTCAAAATAAGATCTGAAAATATAAAGTTGATTCAAAGTAACAACTTTATTATAGAACAAGTCTCAATAACATCTATAGGAAAACCAAAATATCCAGGACTCAACAAAACAAAATTCACAATGTTTACAATTTAATAAAAAATATTAAGAATGCAAAGAAGAAGCAAAATAAAACACACAGTAAAGAGAAAAATATCAATATCAATTTCACAATGTTATAGTAGAAGGAATTAATAGATAAGAAAATTATGAAATTTATTTTAACTCTGCTTTATATTTTAAATAACTTAGAGGGAAGATTGGACATGCTAAGTAGGGGCATAGAAAAATATAAAAAGACCCGCAATTAAACTTCTAGACATGCAAACTATGTCAGAGATGGAAAACTACTCTAGTTGTGTTTAACACCTGACTAGACACTGCAGAAGAAAATATAAGTGAATTTGAAGACATAGCAATAGACACTATTCAAAATGAGACATAAAGAAAAGGGAGAAAAAAATAAGGAACAAAGTATGAGAAAATGAGCAATCCATGGGACAACTGTAAATTAATATATGTAATTGAAGTTCTCAAAAGAGAGGAAATAAAGAATTGGAAAAGAAAGGTTTTTGGACAAATTTTGTCTGATAATTTGAAAATTATGTCTGAGAAATTTCAAAATTTGAGAAAAACTATAAAGGCACTTAAGCACATCATAATTAAAATGGTTAAAATAACTAATAAAGAGGAAGAATAACTTAAAGCAGCCAGAAGAAAGATTCATTGTTATACAGAGAAGTAAAGACAAATTTCTTGTTGAAAACAATGTAAGCCAGACTCAGTAGAGCAATATCTTTAAAGAGTGCAAGAAAAAGAAAAAGAAAAAGAAAGAACTCATAATACTACAGCCAGCAAATATCTTTGAAAAATGAATGCAGCCCAGCAGGTGTGGTTCAGAAGTTGAGCTTCGACCCATAATCCAGGAGGTTGAGATTTGATTCCAAGATAGGGCACAGTAGGGGACATGCAAGGAGGCAGCTGATCAATACTTCTAGCTCACATTGATGCTTCTATCTCTTTACCCCCCTCTCTTCCTCTCTCTGAAAAAAAAAAAAAAATAAACAAAAAATAAAGGTATTTTAAGATGAAAAAGGAAGACACATCATTTATGATCAACAGACGAAGACTATCTATACTAATAAAAGGGTAATATGCTAATTATACTGGTAATATGCTAATTAAACCTTCTGGATGTTCCCCCTGACAAAGCCATAGTGGTGGGGTGGAGGTAGAGGCAGTTAGAAGCCAAGAGGGGAGGGCAGTTGTGGATGATCAGGCCAAGATGGGACAGCAGTTATGGGTGATCAGGCTGGTGGGGGGTGGGGCTATTGGGGGTAAGCAGACCAGCAGAGGGGCCAGTTGGGGATGAGCAGGCCAGTGGGAAGGAAAGTTGGGGGTGAGAAGACTGGCAGGGGGCATTTGAGGGTGAGCAGGCTGGTGGCAGGGGGTAGTTGGGAGCAAGCAGGCCAGCAGGCAGAGTGATTAGGGGCAGTCAAGCAGGCAGGTAGGCAGGTGAGTGGTTAGGAGCCAGCAGTTCCAGATTGCGAGAGGTATGTCTGACTACTGGTTTAGGCCCAATCCCTGTAAACCGGCAGTAGGACATCTTTCAAGGGGTCCCAGATTGCAGAGGGTGTAAGCTGGGCTGAGGAACATCCTCCTGCCCCCCAGCCCTTCCCCCCGTGCATGAATTTCTTTTTTTTAAATATATATTTTATTGATTTTTCATAGAGAGGAAGGAAGAAGGATAGAGAGCTAGAAACATCAATGAGAGAGACACATCGACCAGCTGCCTCCTGCATACCCCCTAACGGGGATGTGCCTGCAACCAAGGTACATGCCCTTGACCGGAATTGAACCTGGGACCTTTCAGTCCGCAGGCCAATGCTCTATCCACTGAGCCAAACCGGTTTTGGCCTATGCATGAATTTCATGCATCCAGGCACTAGTAAGGAATGCTCAAGGAAATCTTAGAAAATAATTCCAGGTGAGTAGAAAAGAATGTTATAGAAAAAAATGAGTAGTTGGTCTTTTTCAAAATTAAGATAATTTGCAAAATTAAGATAAGCCATATACTGAGAGAAAATATCAACAAGCCACATATAGAGAAAATAACTTTTAGGCATAATAAATAAAATTTCTCAAAATTCAATAGTAAGAAAAGAAACAACCATTAAAAAAATAGTTGCATAGAAACTTCACCAGAGAAAGGATGATATATTGATAGCAAATAAGCACATAAAAAGATGTTTAACATTGTGAGTAATTATGGAAATGCCAACTAAAACCACAGTGAGATACCACTATAATTCAATTATAACATTTAAAATGAAGAAAAATGAAGCTATCAAATGTTGATAAGACGTGAATCAAATGGAATTTCCTGCTGGTGGGAATGTAAAATGGTACACCCAGCATGGAAAACAATTTGACAGTTTTGTACATAGTTGAGTATACACCTACCAAATGCCCCCACCATTCCACTCCTAGATACTTTACCCAAGAACAATAAAAACATAATGTCCATACAGAAGCTAGGTCATGCATTTTTGTAGCAACGTTATTTTATAACTAGAGGCACGGGGCACAAAATTCATGCACAAGGCCTGGCTGGCAATCAGGGCTGATCTGTGGGGCGACTGGCTTGGTGAATCTGGTTGGCTCCCGCTGGCACCCACCTTGGCTGGCCTGGGGCCTGCAGGCTGGGGGCAGCTCCTGCGTTGAGCATCTGCCACCTGGTGGTAAGTGCACATCATAGCAACCAGTTTTCTGCTGTTTGGTTAATTTGTATATTAGGCTTTTATTATATAGGATAGTCCCAACCTAGAACAACCTACCTGTTTATTAAGAGGTAAATGGATAGATAAAATATTACATAGACATATAATGGAATGCTACTCAGCAAAACAGCATGGATAAATGTTCAGAAAAGAGTTAATACTAACGGTAATAATGATATTGCCATCCTTTAAAAGGCCTGCTAAAATGATTAGCCCTTTGCTGGCATTGGGAAACTTGAATTTTGACAGGGTCCTCACCATTCTCAGAACTGTTAAGAATGACTTAGTGTACCTAAACTTTGCAAGCAATATAATTTATGCCAAACTCTTATTTTCCTTTTGAGAGTCTGGAATTTTGTGCATGCCAAGCAGAGGCAGGTACACGACCAGCTTCCAGTAAAAACCTTGGGCACTGCACCTCTACTAAGCTTCCCTGGTGGATGATATTGCACAGATGTCTTCATACTGTTGCTGGGGGAATTAAGTGTGTCCTGTGTGACTTCACTAGGAGAGGATTCTTTGAAGCTTGTTTCTAGTTTCCTTTAGACTTGAACTCTTGAATCTTTTCCTTTGTTAATGTACTTTGTATCTTCTTTGCTG
Organism: Vespertilio murinus; assembly: GCA_963924515.1. Lineage (NCBI taxonomy): Eukaryota > Metazoa > Chordata > Mammalia > Chiroptera > Vespertilionidae > Vespertilio > Vespertilio murinus. Next base: position 202,893,868 of record OZ004704.1, read on the forward strand.
CAATAAACCATAGACATGGTCACAACTATATGTTGAGTCCTGTGAGGTCTCCTGGCAAGTCATCAAACCTATGGGTAGTCTTGGGATTTCTGACACAATAAATCTCAAAAAATATTATGCTGAGTGAAAGAAATAAAGGGGGAATAAAAAAGGAGGGAGTCTTGACTTGTGAAGTCCAGACAGAGCTTAGACTTTGACTCAAAATTTCAAGAATTCCAGAGCATATTCTCCATGTACTGCTTCATATGCCATGGAATAACTGAGAATTCACGTTAATAATTATTCTAAAATTTCTCTTCTATGAAAGGTCTTCCATTGGCTTGGGGATTACATGGTCTCCTTAGTTCACATTCGTGTCCTCTGGCTCTTTGGCCTGTTGAACACAGCTGACCTGCCATGATGGCCGTGGGCTTTGGGAAACAGAGCTTCTGTTTCAGAACTCACTTATGCTGACTCCTGCTTTGCTTTTACTGAAAGTTCCCTACCTCATCTCCCTGTCCCTCTACCCTTGACTCTGTGCTTTAAGCCCCAACTTGTTTCAAAATTTCCTATCTCCTTATCATTGCTTCTCCTCACCTTATAGTATTTTGATTCTTGATTCCATGTTTTCCTTAGCGACGACAACACCTACTACTCTGGGCAAGAGACCCTCTTTCAAGCCCTGCATGACTCTCATAGCTCAAGCTGAACCTTGTCTCTATGAAGAAAAATCATATATTGCGGTCAGTAAATCAGGTCAACTTTCAAAGATGGAGCCAAAATTTAAAAAGAATAAAAAAGGGATATCTGCTTTTGTGTTTTGATGTATGTCTGGAGCTCTGCTTACATCATCTACTATTGTTATACTTGTCATATCAGTCAATCGGAGGTAATTAGGAATCTGTCAACTCCATCCCTTTTAGTCAACAATGCTGTCTAACTCTGCAGCTATTAATAAACCTTCTTATCTCTCTTGGTTTATCATCCCTCTTTCCCCGGCTTCTTTTCCAGCATTTTGATCACTGGTACTGATATGGCTTATGAGGTAGTCGCACACAGAGGATGTTAGCAAATTAAACAATATTGGTTGCACCAATCTGAAGTAACAGGGACTTATTTTCATGGAGGTTCCTGGTATGTGCATTGTACCATAAATCATATAAGGTATTTTCAAATGGAGAAAAAAATAATTTTCTTAAAGTGTGGACCTGAATGCTATTGCTAACTGGATTGTGTAAGAAACAAATAGTTTCAGTGGTATAGGAGACAATTTAAGCACCCCAAATTTCATGTCATGTCACAGACTTGCAGTCCAGCCAGGAATCAGAGAGTTCACATTTCATTTATCTTTCTCACATCTAGTAATACAAAGAAGTAATGGTGAACATATTACTTCGGTAGCAGTTGGAATTTAGAATTGGTATCCAAAAGCCTCATTTCTGTGAAGCCGGAGAGTCTATCTGTGAAGGTCAAATGCTAAGTGTGTGCTGATATTTGGGCTGCAAGTCTCTCTCTGCCCCATGATCTTTCTTCATTTAATGAATACGATATAGGAAAAGAGAAATGCAATTTCATGGAAGCTTCTAGGCAAGAGAGGGACAAAAAATCTTTGCATTTTATGATAACGTTTGATGATCAGGCCAAACTCTGTCAGTATATTCCTTTTTTTTTCTTTCTTAAAGTGAAAGATTGGGAACTTTATCATTCAGCACAGCAAGAGAATTTTAAACAGGGTCTATGAAATTTTTCTTAATTCTACTTGTATTCAAATAATATACCTTAGATACCTTTTTTTAAAAAAAGAAGTAATATATAACTAAATAAATTGATATATGGACTCAGAAAAGGTACTTAATTTCTCAAGCTCCTAGCTTCCTCCTTTATACAATGGAGATCAATGAGGGACCAATGATATAGTGTATGAATTCAAATTTAGCACTGCTCATGATCTTGGCCTAATTTGTTTCAACAGTCCAGGTGATAGGAGTAGTTGCTCAAAGTGAGCAAATTCTTATCTTTCAAAAATAGAACAGAGGAGATAGTAGTAAGAGTAATTTTGTTTGCAAGTTATGGAAACTCAACTCAAACTGACTTAAGCAAAGAGCAAAATAGGCTTGTTTACCTTTAAAGTTCATGTGTAAATCTTGTTAGAGCTGGATTGAGGGGCTCAAATGATACCTTTAGATTTGGTTCTTATCATTTATTTAGGTTTTGTCCACATGAAATCTACTCTTAAGCATTCTCTTTCTTCAAGATGTTTCCTAGAACCTCCATACTTATATTCTGATGGTTCTCAATTTAATGGAAAGAGCTTCTCCTCCCCCACTCTCCTGACAATTCTCCAAAAGTTTGTTGGGTCAGCTTGTGTCCTAAACCCATTCTTGAACCACTGACCTGGGGGATGCATTGTTTTCACTGCGCAGGCGTGGAGCATACATTTATGTCAGGATCCCAGGTGGAGTTATACCATTCAAACTGCACAAGAGCAGTGGAGGAGTGATTCCCAAAGGAAAATTGTGGCTTCATTTCTCTAGAAGAGAAGGGAATAGATCCTGGGCATGAATTAATAATAATAGAGGACAGTTGCATAATGCTTACTCGGTGCCAGGCACTGACTGGTCTGATCCCCTGCTGTGAGAAGTTATTTATCATCAAAATAACCTACTTTATGGGATGAGGAAATTGAAGTACAGAGAAGTTAAGTAACTTGCTCAAGGTCATACATCCAGGTTCAAATGCAGGCTGTCTGGTCCTAAAGTTCATCCTCTTTAATCACTGGACAACACTGCCTCTCGGAATAAAAAAGAAACAACAAAAAGTTATTTGCTTCCACTGAGGCTCTGGAATGAAACTCAACTTTTGACTCTTTTGCTTATAAGCCATTAGTCATGGGCAAGGGTCTCTTTCCTCCCTCCCTCCCTCCCTCCCTCCCTCCCTCCCTCCCTCCCTCCCTCCCTCCCTCCCTCCCTCTTTTTCACCCTTCATCCTTTCCACCCTTCCTCCCTTTCTCCTTACCCTAGGATATTTTTACCATTGATTTCCAGAGAGAGTGGGAGGGAGGGACAGGATGTGGGGATACACAGACACACACACACACACACACACACACACACACACACACACACACATGGATTGGTTGCCTCTAGCACATGCCCCTACTGGGGTTGGGGAACCTGCACCTGAGGTGTGTGCCCTTGACCTGGAATCGAACTTGCAATCCTTCAGTCTGCAGGCTGATGCTCTAACCATTTAGCAAACCAGCTAGGGCATGGGCAAGGTTCTTAAGCTCTTGGATTCACCTTCTCCAACCTCAGAATTCCTAAAACACATTTAGTAAGGAATGAATGTGAAGTAGTCTTTTCTTCTCTACTCCAAGAAAATGGTTAAGAAGTAGTTCTTATTCTCTTCTGATTTACATTTTGATGAGTGCCTCATCACTGGTTTTGCATTAAATACAGCGGTGTGACTAAAGAAGTCTGTCTTGCAGCATAAGTTTAGAAAATGAACACACTTAGAATTGTACCCCTCCCTCCCTTTTCTCTGCCTCCTCCTTATCAACAGAAAATGCCATTTACTCAACACCTACACGGTGCTGTTCCAGGCTGAGCTCCCTCCCCATTTCTCTGGCTTTTTCTAATGTGCCTTCTTTTTATTACAGAATGGAAATAAATCACTGGAAAAGTAGAACATCTTTCCAGTAAATAAGTAAGGCTTTATATAACTCTTGTAAAGAGATAGTATAAATATATGTTTTAGTAACATTTTATCACAAACATTGGTGACAGGAGTTTCCTAAACAGGAACCACATATTCAAAGTAATGAGACAAAACTGTTAACTTTTGGAAGAGACAACTGTTGTTTGTTTTCCTGTTTCCTCGGCTACCTATCAAAATATTTTTTTTCTCTCCTTAATGCATCATCTTGCTTTTCTCCTAAAAGGATTTTACCAGCTCCTTTAAGGAATGAAAACAATAATAATAGAAAAAGGTTATGGCATGTTTTTAAAGCCTGCTTATTGGAACAGGTAAATAATATAGCTTTTAATAAAATACCGGGGATTTGGAAAATGGAACCTTTCTTATTTGATTAAATGGATCTTTGGGAGTCCAGCCAGCATGCTCAATGGTTGAGCATCAATCTGTGAACCAGGAGGTCATGGTTTGATTGTCAGTCAGGGCACATGCCTTGGTTTTGGGCTCGATTCCCAGGAAGGGGTATGCAGGAGGCAGCAGATCAATGATTCTCTCTCATCATTGATGTTTCTATCTTTCTCTCCCTCTCCCTTCCTCTCTGAAATCAATAAAAAAAGGGTCTTTGGGAGATAATATTTAGCTGAGAATGTGGAAGACACAGCAAGAAGGCTTAGCCTTTCATACAAAATATTTGGGACTAGCCCATATCGCCTAATAGGCAGCCACAATGAAAATTTTCCTTTGCCTGGCATCTGGCAATCTTTCAGCAGGTAAACCTTGCTTCAGCAGACTTCCCATTTGAGTTTCTTTGTTGCCGTATTCTCTGAGACGGTGCACAGAAAGGAGCATTCCCAGTGTCCCAGGAAGATTTTGGCTTCAATGCTGGGGTCAGTATGTGACCTTAGGAAAGTTATCTGGGAAGCAGGTTCATTCTCCTGATGATCTTTTAAGCATATAATCAGTTCTGGCCAAACATACTTGTGATGGTTTTAACAAAAATGTTGGTATGTTTAACAAAAATATGTATTATACTAACGTTGATATGCTAGCTGAGAAAACTGTCAACGAATGTTAAAAATGGTAAAAAGTTCCCAGGAGAAATGTTATCTTCCAACCAATATTTTGACTTTTCATAAGTGTGAGGATTGTTTCTGCTCCTTCTTTTAGATTTTAATTTGGATACTTTCTTTAAAAATGTATTTTTATTGATTATCTATCTATCTATCTATCTATCTATCTATCTATCTATAGAGAGAAGCGGAGAGGGAGAAAGAGAAACATTGATGAGAGAGAATCATTGACCAGCTGTCTCCTGCACACCCTCTATTGCGGATTGAGCCCGCAATCTGGACATGTACCTTTGACCAGGAATGGAGCTAGCAACTGGTACATGGGATGATGCTCAAATAAACTGAGCCACACCAGCCAGGGCCAATTTGGATGTTTTTAACTGTTATTATGTATTTTTCAAAACTTTATGCACTTATATTTTTATTGCCAACACCTCAAATGGCATATCAGCTCTTGGTGTGTTTCTCTAGCCATTTAAATTAAAAGTATATTAAATAATCACCATTTTAAATTAAATTTAATTGAATTTTAACTTTAAATAGAATAAAATCTTCATTCCAACGGAAGTGAAATTTCCAGGTACTTTAATTAAGATTTAATTACATACATATTTAAATTAAATTTAAAAATTAAAGTTAAATTCAAAAACACCATAAAAAGATAAAAATAACCTGAAAAAAGTCTCATCACATAGAAAATGCAGACATTTTATTTGCTGAGAAGACACAGTTGGGATAGGCCAGGATATTTTAACTTTATTGAAATACTAAACAGAAAAGGATTAAAAAGGTTCAAGTGTATAACTTCAGATTATTTTGCTGTGGTAGATCATATGATTAAGATCTTTAGTATTCCTTGACCATAAATTAGAAAAAGTGAAGAAAAAATATTAAAAGAGACTAAAAATTCCTAAAACTGCTAAAATCTTGACAAAACCAAAAAAACGTTCAAATGATTTTAAAAATCAGTAGAAATGGAAAAATTTTATGCTGACATTTCTGTTTTGTGAAAAAATGTTTTATTAGCAAAAATCAAAATTTAACCTTTCTTTTAAGATCTTAAAATATTCCTGCTTGGTTTTCAGTTTTCTCACAATTTAAGCTATAAAAACCATTTCAATTAGATCCGTAAATTTGATAAATAGAACAAATTGACATTTAGGAAGTTGAATCTTGCTGAATTCATTTCAAGGACATTAGCCTACTGCCAGTTGCTAACTTCTCTAAGACTCAGTTTCTATATCTGTGACATGAAAATGACAATAATAGTGTCTCTTTCTTCCTTGTCATCTCATCTATTTTTCTCTTGTTCTGTACTTCCATAAAAGTATCTTGTTTCATTTCTGTAAATATTCCCAGGGACTAATATACATAGTAGAATATTAATAACTTAATAATATTAATAATTGCTTATATCATGCCAGATATTGTGAAAATGTTTTACTTAATTATCTCACTTAATCTTGACATAAAGCCAATAATATAGGTACTATTATCTGCTCACTACAGATAAGGAAACAGAAACTCAAAAATTGACTTATGAAACAGAGGCCCAGGTAACAAATAATGATGGAATTGAACTTCAAATTCAAGTGGTGTCACTCCATGTTGCTGCATTGAATTCCTAAGGATACCAATAGGCTAACTCTTTTTTAAAAATGATGTAGTCCTATGATATTTTCTGGTTCATATTTTTTTCTCTCAGGACTAAATAAATTTTCAAATGTAAAGCTCTCTCAAGAGGCCTAGAAAGGTAGATGTGTCTTCCTCTATTTATCTGGACTGTATAGGATGAGACAGGAGTAAGGTGAGATGGGCAATGTAATTAAATAAATGATTAATTACAAGGGAAAGGGAAATGACACAGCACCTACAAGTGAAGACAGATACTCAAATGTACTTATGTTAGGATTCACAGTAAGATGGTGTGTATTGTTCTGAATTCAAGAGAACCTCTGGATCATTAGTCTTCATTGCTTCTCATTAGCTTCTATAGAATTACATAAAGTAGATTTGTTGAAGATGTGTAATGAGCTAGGGCCACAGATACACCTCTCTCTCTCTGTCTCTCTCTCTCTCTTTCTCTCTCCCTCCTCCTCTCTCTGTCTTTGCCATCTGCAGTTTGTAACTATTAATGTGGAAACTTTACATTCTAAACATTAACAAAGAGCAACTGGCTATCCTTTTCTAGGCTGAAAGGATAATGTAAAATGTTAGCTTGTCCATTGGAAAGGACTTGTTTATTCATCCATCCTTTTAACATTTAAGGTGCTCTTCCTATGTTTCAGACACTGATAGACATTACAGTTATAAGAATGAAAATTATATTGTCCCTGCCTTTGGAGTTACTAGTCTCGTAGGCAAGACAAATGGAAATCATGTGACAATCAGATAGGTACAATCTAATAGATACAAGGCAATGATAATTTCTAACATTTATTGAGAATTTATTTGTGCTAGACATTGTCCCGGTATTTACATACTAGAGGCCCAGTGCATGAAATTTGTGCACTTGTTGGGGGAGGGTCCCTCAGCCTGGCCGGCACCCTCTCACAGTCCAACATCCTTAGCGCTGGCACGAAGGCAGGAGAGGCTCCCGCCACTGCACTCACCATCCATGAACCTGACTCAGGGCTTCTGGCTGAGTGGTGCACCCCCTGTGGGAGCACACTGACCACCAGAGGGCAGCTTCTACATTGAGCGTCTGTCCCTTGGTGGTCAGTGTGGGTCATAGTGACCAGTCCTTTGGTTAATTTGCATATTATGCTTTTATTATGTAGGATTATGAAATAGTTACTCTTATTATGCTGAATTAAGATGAGAAAACCAAAACACAGAGATTTTAAATAATTTATCAAGGTCACAAAGGTAGCAAAGAGATGAACCTACTAGTATATTTGAATCTAGATTACTTATTACAGAAGTCAATGTACATGAAACACAGCAGTATTTGTACTCTGTTTATGGGAGTACAAAGAGGCTTCAATAGAAATGTAAAACACATTCTCATTGTATCCAAGTTATAATGAAAGCTCAAGACTTAAAACAAATTTCTTAATTTGGGAAAAGAAATACAAAACTTAATATACATGTTTCAATTAAGACAATAACAAACTAAAGAGCCAGTTTGCTCGTTAGAATCTGGGCTCATTCACTTATTGGAAGCTGTGCAACCTTGGACACTGAACCTTAATTTTCTCATCTATAAAATGGAATAATGTTAGTATATAGCTCATAAGTATGTGATGAAAGTTACATGAGATAATATTGGCAAAATCCTTAGAGGTTGGCAGGCAGTGATCAACAAATACTGGCTCTTATTAAATTTAAGCAATAAATTTATAAATTATTTCTTTGCAGCATAGAAACTAATCCTGTATCTGTTCTTCCTGAGTTTTGAGAGGAAATAAAATCTGGTAGTGGTGAACTAACTAGCAAAGTGGCTAGTGTAGCAAAATAATAACAAGAAATGCAAAAACCAAAGGGGGAAAATAGTTCTAAGCTAAATTCTAACCTGAATGAGCTAAATTTCAAAATTGAAGAAATTTTCTAATGTTGATTGACTTCAACAATACTTAAAAAAAGGGGCATAACCCTAACTGGTTTGGCTCAGTGCATAGAGCATTGGCCTGCAGACTGAAGGGTCCCAGGTTTGATTCCAGTCAAGGGCATGTACATTGGTTGAGGGCACATCCCTAGTGGGGGGTGTGCAAGAGGCGGCTGATCAATGATTCTTTCTCATCGATGTTTCTAACTCTCTATCCCTCTCCCTCTTTGTAAAAAATCAATAAAACATATTTATTTTTAAAGAAGGGGGAAGGGGGCCTAACTGATCATTTCCGAAATGGCAGAATATGGAGCTCAGAGAACCCCAAAAAGGATAAACCTAAAGATCTGCATCTAGTCGTATAACACAGAAAATGGTTGAAAGACAAAGACAAAAAGAAAAACTTGAAAGCAGCAAGAGAAAGATGACAACATATATAGGGAAATAACAATATAAGTACATGTTTATAGCTCATCAGAAACAATGGAACAAGAAAGAAGTGGAATAGCATATTCAAAGTACAGAAGGAAATAAAGAAAACCCTATCAATCATGACTTATAAAAGTAAAGGCAAGTTAAAGGCTTTCCATAATAAACAAAGCCTGAGGAAATTCCTTGTGAAGCACTTGACATATACTATCTGATTAAATCCTGACCAAAAAATTGTTAAAATTTTTCTTTTTTCTTAGTCCTGTTTTGTAGTGTGAGGCACTATGAAACCAAAAAGTTAAATAAATTGCTTGAGTCCATACAGTGAATGGGATTTGAATCCAGATCAGTTGGATATCAAGGGTGTTCTGCCTCCTTCATGAAGTTTTATTTTATTAGTCCCCCTGCCTTCAAATTTCTGTCCTTTGAACTACTCTACTTGCTGCTGCTAGTTGGATGCTCTGTCACTTCCTTGATGTTGGTTGGCTTAGTGTTCAGAATCCTTGAATGGCCTTTTCTTACCTATAGCATAAAGGTCAAATTCAGTAGCCTGACTTTTGAGGACTTAAAATTTAGCAGTTAAGTACCATTTAAACATGATCTTCTAATATTTCCCAAGTTGATGGCATCTCTCATCTCTTCCAGTCCCTTCCTCTTCATCAATTGAAATCCTCCTAAGTTTTTTTTGGAAAAGGGAGGCACCCAACTCAGTATTTTAATTCTTCTCTGATTTTTCCACTCTTTCTTTATGGTTTTATTTTTATCATATTCCTATTATCCTATTTGATTCTATGTGTTGCCATATTTCTTTTTGCCACCAATCCCATCTATTTTGAGTTTTTATATATGATAATATATAAGATATAAGCATATATATTATGTATGTATATACAAATATGGGTGGGAGAGCATAGTAGGATTGGAAGCAAGTTACTTTATTTTCCTTTATGTTTTCAATAGGACTCAGCACTGTACCTTCTATATTACAATAGCCTTTTAACCATTACTGAATGATGTCTTAGGGTTTCTTGATAACAAATTATATAATAAAATCAAATTATAAATGTTATTATATCCTGCTATTTAAAGAGATACAAGGCAATGATAATTTCCAACATTTATTGAGAACTTATTTGTGCTAGACTGTCCCAGAATTTAAATACTATCAGCCTAGTGCATGAAATTTGTGCAGTCTGGAGTCTTGCTAAAATCAAATCTGAAAAAACCCACAAAAACAAGTTTCTCTTTTACTGCTCTAGTTCCAGGAGGCTACCACAGTATTTCAAAGCTAAATACTTATGAATTTCTTCTTAACCATCATGGCTGTAGACTCAGAGAAAATCAAGATAGATATTAGTGGTCATGTATGCTTACAGCTCATAAATTTTATAAACTAAACTGGTATCCAACTGCAATTTTATGGGGTGGGTAAGGGAAGGTTCATTCAAATTTGGAGCATAAAACATTGTATAATTCTCATGCTTATCACAAAAAGCAAGCTGATTCAATTAACTGACCCCTAAGATAGACACTTAGATGTGTTGTAAGAGAAATGAGGAGGGTTAACATTCATGAAAAAAGCAATTAATTTCCTAATGGAAACTGAAGACTTAAGAAATTGCTGTTTGCAGGAGTTTTGTCTGTGGGTCTGTTTACTTCTCAAAATATGACCTACATTTAAAGATACAATAGGGTCAATAACTGGAATGGATTTCTATTTCTCTTTTGTCTTAAACTTCTCCTTTGAGCTCTTTCACTTTGAAAACAGACACACACACACACACACACACACACACACACACACACACACATCTTGTTAGGAATACCCTTTGCCACATTACATACTAGTTTCATTTATCCAATTACATAAACTATCTATAACTACACCTTCACTTATCTAGGTCACCTTCTGGCTATATATTCATTCAATTTACCAAAAGTAAAACACAGCAAGAGACACCTTGATTAGTGATAGGTAATTGATGTTGGTCCTCTGCCCAGATCCTGATTAAAGTTATCATCTAACGGAGGTGGGGAGAGGTGATCGTGTAGAAAGAGGAGGGTGAGTGCAGGTGAAAAAATAGGAGGGGAGTTTTCCCTTGGGAAGTGTGGAGGCTGGATCCTCATATTTTTGGAGTTTCCTCATTCCTACCTGGATTGGGGCCCAAAAGGCACAAGAGTACCAGTAGGCCTGTATTTGTTGTTGCTCTCCTGGGAATCTCAGCCAGCCACAGAGCAGTCATCAACATCAAAGATGGAGCAGACAACTATGAGGTGGGACCAAGCCACAGTCAAGGGACTGCATGGATTTACATTGCATATTCTGTAGCTCCTGACTGGCAAATTGCATGAAATTTTTGTGAATCTTACAATGATATAATCAGGCATTTAATATAAGTGCATAACAGGGCTCATATCACTCTTTTACTCTACTTTTACTCAGCTCCTACTATATGCCAGGCACTGTACTAGAGGTAACTACTAGTGAATTGGATAGACATAGACCATTCTTTTTATTGCATAGTTTAGTAGAAAGGGCAATTCCCATTCTTAATTATTTTCTCTATATTTCAAATCAAGGAGAATAAGAATATTTATTAATCAAAGTTTATTTTTCCTGTATTATGGTAATCAACCAGTCATAAAACCCTAGGATGTGGTGATCTAGTTATAATAACAACTATAACAAAATACAAAAGAACTTTGGTATTTTTGACATACTTTCATCTACCTGATTCCTTTTAACCTCACTGAGTCTCTGCTTTGTCAGCTGGAAAATAAGGCCTATCAATATCTACCATGTATAGATAGATATAGACGGCTAGCCTCAAGTTGGACCTACCAGTTGTGAAGGTCTATGTTGTTTAGATGCTGAACCTGAAGCTCAAAGAGTATACTATGTGAATTGTCAGTGGTTAGATATAAACTCAAAGGGGAAAAATGGGACTCTGCAGTCTATGGTTTTTCCATTAAATGGTAGTTGTTGCTCCTTCTACCTATCAATCAATTAGGATCCAGGAGTCTCCCTTTAGAACATCTCCAGATATAAGAAATTCCAGGATAGCTGACCACATTGTCTCTTTTTGGAAGCTCATATCATAATAGTACAACCAAATAGGAAAGAAACAGAGAGAAACATGAATCATTACTTTAAAGTAATAATAAAATTTCTCCACAAGCTGACAACCCAGAAATAATACATTTTGTGCATATTACTCTAGTCATTATTTAAGAATGCATTATATTTCCAGGCTGCTCTTGTTTCCACAAGTCCTAGTCATAGGGAGTTGTTTTTGCATTTGTTCCGCACACTATTAGAGCAGAAACTGACCTTTCAGGCAATCTAGTCAACACCTCTAAGTATTCTGATGAGAAAATCACAGCGAGAAAGACTAAGGCAAAGTCCTAAGAAGAGAAAATAATTGGTAACTTAATGAATTGGTTTTTTTTACAAGTAATTGTTTGCTTACAAAATTAATTTTCTAATAGAAAATTAACCTGAGTTTAGATTTAGACAAGATTTTGATATATTACATCATAGCTTTAGGCCCAACAGAGCCAGCCTATGGATTATAATACCATCCCCATTTTATAGGTGAGTTAAATGGACCTTAGAAAAATGAAACTGCTCAAGGACACTCATCTATAATGTGGAGGATCCAGGTTTTGAACTCAGTTTGGTTCCAGAGCCTATGCCCTTAGGAACTTAGTTGTACTACCTAATAGAAACTTTTAGTCACAATTATTTTGACAGTCTGAACCATGCCAGTTTGTGTTCTATGTGCAAGACTGAATTAATTGGTTATGGTGACAGTAGCCTGAAGATGCCATGTATTTTTATTATGTCTTCCATTCATAAACCAGTCTTGAAAAGCTGGAAAAATGGGGTGGCCCACACAAGTTTTCAAGCATTCTTTCCTTATGTGAGACACTTAAGTAATTATGTGAATGGAAATGTCATTCTTGCTTGCTCTGGATAAGTGACAGATTCCTTTGAGGTGTACAGTGGCATCAGTCCATTGGCTACTCAAGTTTCTATGTTGAGGAAAGACAACCCAAAATAAAAATGGAGTGGTGGCTTCATGCCAGGGGAATTAACAAGAGATGCAGGACATTGAACAGGTGATCTTATTTCTCTCTCCCCTATCTGGGCAGTGTCCTCCACTTCTTGTCACTCCAAAAGGTCATTTATTTGCAATATTCCCAGGAAAGAGATTGTACAACTTTCTACTTCATTGATGACAAAACAATAAGAAAGACGGGAAGGGCATATCTGATAACTTTTTAAACTAGAAAATCTCCTCTGGTAAATACCTTGAGGCTAACTGGGATGTGCACATCAAAAAGAATTTGGCTAACCTGCAATGTCATATTTCATGGGGAGTTGAACAGGGAAATTTATCACAATTGACCCTAGCAGAGAAGGACCAACCACCCTTAGTAGACCTGAGGTTGCGAAATGCCACCACATTTGGCCATAAAATTTATCATGTCAGGAGATCTATGGTCAACACTATGCACTGTGAAATATGGCAGTGTTGTTGGGATATTTGTCTTTGTTGGGTCTAACAGATTAGCCTTGCATTTCCACTTAGTCTACTTTTGCACCCCAGCACCATTTATAATGACCCATAAGGACATTCTCCTCGGAAACAGATTGGATGGGTGCATGAAAGACTTCACATGTGCACCAACTTGGGGGGGGGGGCACTCTGGTAAAGTGCTGAAAAATTATTTGGTGACTTTATTTTTCCCTAGAGAGTTCTTTTAAGAAAAGTAACATTACAAGGGAACTTAGGCGCTTGATAAATTAACATACGTTTAACAATGAAAATTTTATTTCCTCATTTCACAGAAAAGAAGCAACGGGACAGGCCTGGTAGAATATCTTCCTTATTTCTGAGTCCTTCCTTGGGCAGGACAATGAGGGT